>OX382306.1:7881253-8347252 GCA_947507805.1 Aporophyla nigra
AAATTCTATTTTTAAATTCAAATATTTTTATTGGAAAAAGTTAAAATTAATAAAATCAACGCTGCTATGCTGTCAACGGCGCATGAATATTGAGTTTAGAATATTGTCCAACTAATTAGCAGAAATTCAATACAACAAATCATGCAAACGAATTAAATATGACAGAAATAGACAGAGCAGCCATATTCGTGGTACGTAACGTCTTCAGTATCGGCACATTATTGGTCGCTCTGGTCAATAAATATACTATTATGAGCAGATGCGAGCTCCCCACTATATTTAGATCTTAGCTGCATACAGCGGATGAGTGATCGATTTTAAAGCGCTGAATGATATCACTGTGTTCAAAATAATAAAGAATGTTGTTTTTATTCAGTTTTATTTTTGCTTGCGTCTACTAGTAGACTCTACTCGGATGTAAAGACTTATTTTCTAGTATATGAAAAGTGCGACATGTACTTTTAACATAGGATAATACCCCGATACAGAATCACCCTAACGAGTATGCCGCTATTCCATTGCTTCATATGTTTGAAAAATTTGTTTGGTCAACTACGTAAATAACGTAATGAATGTTGTTGAACTGTCAAAATGATACCGAGTCCTACAGTTAGTGTGTGCGTAGGTACAGAAATATAAAGCGACTACAATCTATCAAATTTCTTTAATAGATTTTCAACCTTATTGCTAATGCATTAGGTTCAAGGTTCATTGGGAGAATTTGACAGTTTCGAGTACCTTGAAGTGCTGGCGTCTGTACATGCTATCTAAATTATGAAACTCGGCTGTCAGTTTTGTATTGAACTAATAAAACATATGAGAGTTCCGTAAAATTCAGCTTTAGTATAGAAATTAAAACAACTTTGTTGTAGAAGAGATCTAATATACGTGCACTCACATTTTATATCGGGGTGTAAAGCGAAATGGTCTATTTGGACATTTCAAGAGGTACATTTAATTCTTGTGGAATTATTGCTATGACAGTGTTAGACAAAGGACCTTGGCTGATACACGTGTTTCTTGTCTTATATATTTTTATTATAGTTTATATAGGTCAGTTATGGAGATATTTGGTTATATTTTCCTTGTACAGAACATAATATTTGCATGGCTCGAGGCTAAATAATAACAGCCTTGTCGATCGGAGGTTAAGCTACCCTTGGTGCAATCGTTCCGAGGATGGGTGACATCCATTACAAATTGAGACTAATCCATGCTTCGGAAAAGACGTTAAGCCGTTGGCATGTAATGTTAACTTCAAATAATTCCTATTTTAAAAGCTCAGAAAGTAGTTTAAAAACCGGCCAAGTGCGAGTCGGACTCGCGCACCGAGGGTTCCGTACAAACCTGCAGGTATTCACGGTTTATGCATAAGGTTTATGTTTATGAAAGAAAAGAAGTTACGGAGGGGGGGACACACATTTTACCACTTTGGAAGTGACTCTCGCGCAAACTATTCAGTTTAGAAAAAAAAGATGTTAGAAACCTCAATATCATTTTTAAAGACCTATCCATAGAATACCCACACGTATGTGTTTGATGATTTTTTTTTTTTGAGTTTCAGTTCCATGTATGAGGAACCCTAAATATTATTGGTTTTTTTTCTATTTTTAACCGACTTCAAAAAGGAGGAGGTTCTCAATTCGGATGTTTATATGTTTTTTTTTTTTTTTTTTTTTTATGTATGTTCGGCCATAACTCCGTCATATATAGACGGATTTGCAAAATTCTTTTTTTGTTCGAAAGGGGTTTATTCCGAAATGGTCCCATATAATTTTCATATAGATCTGATGATGAGTTCGGGAGACAGACACCGGAACTCTTTAAAAAATGACAGCAAATCAACCGCGATTTCTGCTATCGCATAAATATGCATTGTTTGTTTGGAATTAGTGCAGGGTGAATACCACAACTAAAAATTTAATAAAAATAAAAACTTTTTTACAAAAAAAAACAACCGACTTCCTTAAAAACACTACAAAGTGAAAAATAACTTTAATTTTGGAAGTCGGTGGCAAAAAAACCATAAATACAGATCCTAAGACACCGACTTCCGAAATTAAAGTTATTTTTCACTTTGTAGTGTTTTTAAGGAAGTCGGTTGTTTTTTTTTTGTAAAAAAGTTTTTTTGTGTGAAAATCTTAATGCGGTTTACAGAATACATCTACTTACCAAGTTTCAACAGCATAGCTCTTATAGTTTCGGAAAAAAGTGGCTGTGACATACTCGGACAGACAGACAGACAGACGGACAGACAGACATGACGAATCTATAAGGGTTCCGTTTTTTGCCATTTGGCAACGGAACCCTAAAAACCGGACAAGTGCGAGTCGGACTCGCCCATCGAGGATTCCGACCCTGCTTTTTAATGATTTAATGTCAAATATATAGCTTTCTTATTTTTCCCTATATGTGTAGTATAAGACATACCGTCTTATTCGCTAAATTTCATAATTCTAGGTCAGCGGGAAATACCCTTTAAATTTATTCCCTTGAGAGTGTCGAAATATACGTTTTTTTTGCGGCATAAACGGCCGTATCTTTCTTTCACGTTAACTTAGATGTTTTCACAGCTTCAAGAAACTTTAGACTTAACTATATCGTTTTACTTTCAACTCTATATCTTCACGCGTTCCCGAGATAAATGGCTTGACAGACGGACAGACGGACGGACGGATGGACAACAAAGTTATCCTAGAAGGGTTCTGTTTTTCCTTTTGAATTACGGAACCCTAAAAAGGTGCATCATCAACAGCGCAAAAAGTTTTTAAGGATCATTAAAATATTTCCGTTTCATCAGTGCTTAAATACGTCAAGCATTATCATGTGACCAAGGAACTTATATCCAACCGTGACATATCTTCGCATCGACCTCTGTTTGTATATTCATGTTCAATTTGATCTGAACTCCAACTTTAGGAAGGTGGAATAGTTGTTGACACGAGGTGAAATAGTTCTGCCAAGTATTGTGATTATGGTATAAGTTTCTGTCAAGTTAAGTTATGTAATTGTTATTTTATGTTTAAATAACACAGAACGTTAAACTGTTTATCAGTTAAATTAAAATACGAAACTAAGCAATTGCTTTGTGTATTTAATGCAGTTGTTTAATTTCGTAATAACAGAATTCGTGACGCACGCTTTACTTGTAGGATATAGTCCTCCAGGCCGTATTTCGGCCATGGTGGCCAATCTCAACGGAGACTAGCCATCGGTGCGGGAGATATTATAGTGCACATGTGGCACTCACTCTTCCCTCACTTTCATAGTCCGATGGGATGAAAATCCGACACGATCAGAGAGAGACCAGGCGCAGGGCCAACGGCTTAACATGCAACAGGCACGGAGGTATAACACTGGCAACTTCCAAACTCTGGCAAGTTACTAAGAAATTCATAATGAGGAAACCCAATAACACTTTGCCTGACTTGGGAGTCGAACGTAGAACCCCATGCTCGGTATTCGCGCTTGTGACCACGAGACCAACGGAGCAACGCCCCTGGACTGTTTTACTTGTAGTAACTAAGTTGACAACGCAGGAACTCTCGGTATTAAAATGAATGCTTTTATCAAAGCGTTTTAAGAAAGCAAAACCCATATTTTATAACGCCGATCCCTCACATTTTAGGTTACAGCATTAACAATTGACGAAGGTTCCTTTCAACAAAAGCAGGCATTACTAAGCGTTTTCAGTAACACGTATAACCTTTTAAAAAGCCCGCGGTACACGATTGTGATTCCATTACTGTTCATTGTTTCACAAACTGAGTTACCAAGGGTTATCAAACAAAATGGTCGCTGAGTCGACAATACTTCTAAAATATTTGATAGAGCGAGGTCAGTTAGGCGGCCATTTTATTTACCTATTATTGTTTACACATGGAGGCTAGAAGTTATTTATTTGTTTTAACACGTTTGATGGAAATTTCGTAGATAGACTAGATTAGATGGCGGCTCCATTATTTCAAGGATGATAAAAGTCTTTCTCGAGATAAGGCTTCCTTTAGTCTACGTGATGGAAAATATCACGACGAGATTTTTTAACTCACTGGAGTTTGAAGACTGCATAGCGCCGTAAGTTGAAAATCGAATAGGTGTTTTCTTGACGCGCTAGGATGCACTCTGTTGAATACTCATCGTTCGGTTCAACACAGTCAGTTGAAATGTGTTATAAAATCTCGCTGTGATATTTTTCCGTCTCATGGTCTTAAATTGAATTAATTTTAGAACGAAGTTTTCCATTTTCAGTATTTTTTTTCAATTAATCAATAGGTTTTACTCGTGATCATTTTTCCGAAAGAGCAATTGCCGTTTGGCAGTTTTTCTTTAGATTTAGAACTTAGTATGCAAAACCCCCAAAACATTTATTCTGCATCATCTCTCGATTGAAAATCGGCCTTTATGGAAAACTTAACATACAGGTGGGCCATCATTAGCCGTTTAATAGCTTATTTATGTCTTCGGTGTGCCATATATTCGGCTTTTAAAACTGTTTTCAAACATTCAGCCACTCTCAATAAAGTCACACTAATGACACGTTCAAGCAAAACCAGCTAGTCTCACTACAAAGCAAAATATTTTCCTACTCATCGCAAGTTTAAACAGTGAGCGCCATTTTTAAAAACACTTTTTGTTCTAAAACCCTCTGACACCGATCGGTTGGCCAGTGAAGCATAAAAAGCCATCAGCGGTGCCCCGCGATGTCGGCAGGAAAAATAGGGGTGGATTGAAAATATATTTCTATCTTTTTTTTTACTTTTTCTAGTCAAATTAACAGGCATTGAGAGGCTGATGATTGGTATTTGTAGCGAGTACTTACTTTGGAGAAGTGAGAAATCTTTTTTCCATTTCTTTGAACGGATAAATAGCAATGTCAATACATAGCATTGTAGTAAACGGTGGTCCCTTTTGTTAAGCTATTTTAATTAAAAAAATTAAGCTTTTGGTAATTAGGTGGGATTAGTTAGGTAATATATAATAATTTGGATGTCGGTCGTGGGATCGAACCCAAGCAGGCACTTTATGTACTCCACTGCTCTCAAAATGGTGAAGGAAATAATCCTGAGGAACCCGGTTTTAGAACCAACAATTCGAAAACATGTGATATCTACCAACCTGCACTGGGCCCGCGTGATGGATTATGACCCACTCCTTCTCACTGAGAGGAGGCCTGTGTCCCAGCAGTGGGAACGTTATAGGCTGGTGGTGGTAGTGGTGGCTCTCAAAAACGGTGAAAGAAAAAGTCGTGAGGAACCCGGCATATCATAGAACAAAAAAATCGAAGACATGTGACATCTACCAACACGCACTGGGCCAGCGTGGTGGATTATGGCCCACTCCCTCACCGAGAGGAGACCTGTGCCCAACAGTTATAAAATTATAGACTGCTGATAATACTGTGACAGTTAGGTAATTATTTGCATGCTATTCATTTCATATATTCTTCAGTTTCCCTAACTCTAATTTATCACATGATACACCTAGTCGAATAAATACATATCTACTGTATTGTCAGTTAATTAATGTCCTTACATAATGTGTAGTGTATCAGTCTGTCGAAATGAACGTTTTGCATGGCTTCATCGGGTGACCAATCATTTTTCCAATTATCATCACAAAATAACCAATAATAAGGCTTCATGCAAACGCCGCAGATATGCCATTACGTCACGTCGGAGTGCATTCAGTAGTTACCGTCCGCTGCACTCAACACGTTCGCAATTTTGTGGCCATTTAAAATACTTTCAATCAATTTTTTATTTTTCGAACTTCATTCAAACCTTGATTGATTCGATATGACATGATTGATTTACGTATTGAATATGTCACCGACTTTTTTGATAGGGAATCGGTCACCGCTATTGTATTATTTGAGAGATCTTTTGAAGTAAGTATTCATTTTTATCAGCACGAGTTTTTCTTTTATTGTAACCATTTTTAAGCAGGAATCACTGACTCCTCACGTCACAGGCCAGACCTAGTTTGGAAGCTAGGTGTTACTGGTTCACATTTTTTTGTACTGAATTATTTTATTTAACTTTGTCACCAACGTCTGGAATAATAAAAAAATTAAAAAAAAAGACTTTAGAGGTGTCAAGGGACACCCGGATGGAACGAAGTTCCTTTCCAGGATTCATAATAGTTATAATTTTTTAATTATTTATTATGTACAAAAAACCTGTATACACTCAACAAAAATATTCTCTCTCTCTCCCTGTCTCCTTCTCTCTCCCTCTCTCTCTACCTCTCTCGCCCTCCCTCTCTCTCCCTCTCCCTCTCTCTCCCTTACTCTCTCTCTCCCTCTTCGCCTCCCCTCCCCCCTCTCCCTCTCTCTACCTCTCCCCCCCTCCCCTCCCCCTCTCCCCCTCTCTCCCTCCCCCCCTCTCTCCCTCTCTACTCACAACAAAAAAAACAACAACATACAAAATATATACGGTCGAATTGAGAAACCTCGTCCTTTTTTTGAAGTCAGTTAAAGCATGTCGTGACTACTTTTCGAAAGATTTTTTTCCGTCTAGCCCCCTTTCACAACGCGCGATAAGGAACTTCGTTCCAAAAATATTGTATTTCTTCGAGTGTACTTGTATTTTCGTGAATAATTATTGTCTTCTTTTCATGTATTTAAATCTGAGGTGGACACATAAGTTTTAGTTTCTATAAACAAAATCAACCGATGTTGTAGAACATAGGCAATAACGAATATAAGTACTTCACATTCCAAGCCAGGTGAGCGGTGGCGCGGGCATACTTCTTAGTTTATAAACGCAGCTCTCTAGGTACCTACTCGACTAAGTATCTGCCAAGTTATGTCAATCTTCCAGTCGCGGTGGAACGAATGTATGGGAGCGGTTGGACGTAGACATGTCCGAAAAATAAGAGTAAAATTATGACAAACTAATGATGCCATCTTATTCGATTACTTAATGCCTTCATAAATTGTGGTGATGAATTTCTTCATAACTCCCATATTTCGGGAGTAATTTGAGAAAATGTGAAATTTTACTATGAAAATGAGTGTATCGAGCTCTCTCCCTCCTGATTCCGGGCTTGTTTCAAGTAGCGGTCTCTAATATCGTAATGCTATTACTAAGAGCTATATTTAATACTAAGACACATAGTGCGCCAAATGTGCACTTTCTGGGATAAAAGGAAATGAAAATTTAAAAAAAAAAACGTTTTTTCCCCATTTGTATTTACTTTAAACCGCAGACAGACTTATTAAGAGGTCTATAAATGTATTATATATATACAGAAATATATATTAACAAAAATATTCACAAGAACTGATGAGAGTATGACTTTTAAGTAAGTTGATAATAAATTACCTAGTTTCATTAAAAGTACAATAAATAATTAAGATGTAAGCTCTAATTTACTAAGTTACACATTTTAAAACAATAACATCATTTAATTATCTTCGTCATCATCATCATCATCAATTAATTCAAATTCAGAATCGATGTCCGCTAAATCATTTATGTTAACAAATTCGATATCACTTTTCTCAGAATCCGTAAGCTCATAAAATTCCTTAAAAGAAGATTTTTTTACAAACTTATTTCCTTTTGGACGGATACTTGTAACAAGTGGATCAGAAGACAGTAAAAGATTGTGCATAATATCTTCATTGCATGAGATACTGCTATGCTTTCGAGAATGCCCCTCTCTATATTTTCTAAAATCTTTATTTCTAGCCTCAGATGCCTCTTCGGATAGAAAACCAATGGGCACAATTGACATGTTCTGAACTATGTCTGGCCCATGCATTAAAATTTTATGAAGTGAAGAAGGCATATAATACCATGGGTATAACTCCACGTAAAGCTTAGCAGTATCAAAGCAGAACTCTCGGAATTTAGTTACGTTGATCTTCTCTCCTGATGAAATACACTGCAAGATCACACAGATTTTTCTTAAAAGCATAGCATCTATTCCGGTCAGTTCAGCAGATTTAGTGTAGTTTTCAAAAAATCTCCTTGCCGAGTTGCCATTGTTGGTGGATCCACTGCCTTGTTTCACAACATCGAGAAGTAAGCCCGTTTCTCTTCTTACAGCCTCTTGAACTCTTTTCTTCCTGTCATCAACTTGCCTTTTTGCTATATCACCCCTTACTTGCCATGATTTTATGTCTAATTTGTAGGAAATGTGTAATAAGCATTCCATTGAGCGAATCCAAGCGTGAAGGGTGCTTAAGCTATATTTATACATGTCCTCGTTTGCGTGTTTATCTTTGATTAACTCTAAATTATTCATTTCTTTAGGACAAGCCTTGCATATGTCACACACTGAAGCTGCTGTATTGGATATAATGGAATGAATTTTACCATCAATCATTGTCAACAGCAGTTGGTGTTTGACACTAATTCCATCAGTGATGGTGGATGGAGTTAAGGCTTCAATCTCTGCTTCGATTTCAGCCATCTCTCTCTGCACATTTTCTTTGGTTTCCTTTATAAACTTAAACAATATTGGCCGGCAAAATGAAGTGGAAGATGGTCGCTCGTTTTCCCAAATTGTTACACCTTTTGAGACGAGCCGCAGTGGTACAAGACTAATCATAAAATTACTAGCAAGATCGATTTGCTCATCTTCACTCGTCCTTTGATGATAAATGCTTTGGCTAGATGATCCGTCAAAACCCCATTTGCTGGTCAATACGAGCTGTTGATTGGGATCAACAGGGGTTTCTAACGACCTAATAAGTCTTCTTGAGGTTAAATCCATCAAGGCTTGTAATTTGATTTTTGCAGAGCTCTCTGTAACTGTGAGATCTTCTTTGGCCGGATAGCACTTAATTTTTTCTTTAACCAACATGTAGTAACTCGGGTATTGAAGAGCTCCTTCTTGAGTGTTGAAATCCCGAAGAGTGTTATAGCGCCATTTCGATAAGTTCATCGATACATAAAGAGCCAATGCCTTCAAAGGGGATATTTCCCGTACCTGAATTGATTTACCTTCAATGAAGGCTTTGATTTTTGAGGCCTCTTCTGGATTCTCCGTCAAGTATTTCATAACATAAGCTGTATCGCTTTGTCCTGCCTTTTGAAGCGCCCTTTCGGCCGAAAACATAATTTCAGCGCTGCTACTGCTGCATGAAAGACTATCTTCAGTGCGTCTTCTTTTTTGCCGGTTACTAAGGTCCTCAAAAGATTTACGAGGACTAGGATGTGTACAAGTTGAAGCATCAGATTTAGCAGGAGAAATTATGGGCTCGATGACGTCACTTATATTTTCTGTAGAAGGTTCCATATTTTCATTCTGTAATTCCGGCCATTGAATTGCAGCCTGTAGCCAAATCTCATGTTTCTTCCGAAACTTATCTGTGCTTCTTCCAGACTGTGTCCATTTTGCATAAATGCGGTAGCAAAATCGACGACACCAGTCTTTTAAACTTGTTTCAGCACTTTCACATAACTGAACACAACTGTTATCTTTTAAAACACTGAACAAATAGTTAAAGTCGCGTAAATCTTTATGTGCGCGTGCGCATAAAGCAACGTGAATATCAAGATTTGTATTAAAATTTGGAAAATACATTGCGAGATTAGCTTGGATACAACGAGGTGTAAATCAACACTGATTTTAAAGTTACTAATAGTGACCTATTTATATAAAATCCAGGTATCCCAGGTATCCTTTGTTAAATATTGCAAGGTAATTAGTTATTGTGATAATTAGTAAATGATGCATGCTAAATTAGTGTATTAAGAGCCATTTAGTAATTAAATAATAGCAATGTTCTTATCAGTAATCATTAGTGCATCAGTTTTATATGTAAACCTTAAGTCCCTAATTATATATCCTAATTAGCTTATATCTTCTCTAATTGGCTGCTCAGAAATGTTATTGTAATAAGGTAAACCTTTAGAAAAACGGTTTTAATCAACAAAATAAACAAAAAATAAAAAAATTGTGTTATAAAATAAACATCACTCTTTATCCCAGAAAGTGCACATTTGGCGCACTATGTGTCTTAGTATTAAATATAGCTCTTAGTATTAGCATTATGATATTAGAGACCGCTACTTGAAACAAGCCCGGAATCAGGAGGGAGAGAGCTCGATACACTCATTTTCATAGTAAAATTTCACATTTTCTCAAATTACTCCCGAAATATGGGAGTTATGAAGAAATTCATCACCACAAGTTATGAAGGCATTAAGTAATCGAATAAGATGGCATCATTAGTTTGGCATAATTTTACTCTTTTTTTCGGACATGTCTACGTCCAACCGCTCCCATACATTCGTTCCACTGTGAGTCGGTACGAGCCACCCATTTAAGATCACCAGACCATCTATCCCTGTGCTTTGACGCTGAACTTAGATTAACTTAGCTCTTAAACTAATATACTCAAGTCAAAGTCCAAAATATTCTGTCGGAAAGCGTACCAAACGAGACGAAGTAACTCTTAAAGTAACAGCTAAGTATCTTGGCGGTCTAATCTTCTAAACTAAATGTACTTTTTTGGGTCCAGTGCGCGTCTAAATGTCTCGTCTTTCTTAGAGCTCGTTTACATGAGGAGACATTCTAAAATTCTATTTTTTAAACCCAAGTTCTAATTTGACAAGAGTAACGTCAAACTTCTTTACGGAAAAAGCAAAGACAAAAGACTCAAAATTTCAGATTAGACTGGCTGGATAGACGAATGTCAAAGGGACCTATATAACTTACAAAGTTCATGACGAAAGACAAGTTTTGTCTCACCTCCAAAACTTTACAACCTAGTTAACAAAAATCTTATTTTGAGTTGTCAAATCGTATTTCGTAAATTCTCATGGAGATTGTCATTGTTGGGCAGGCGAGACACTCGCGTCATGTTTATGAGCGGGCTCCGTCCGTTGGTTGAATCTGGTCCTCATAATTTCCAGGTCTTATTTTTCATCTTATATTTGGAACCATTCTTATTCTTTAAAAAAAAAGCTATTGCTATATGTGAAAACAGTAATGTTAACAATATTAATGTACAGACGCCAGCACATCACGGTACCCGAAACTGTCAAATTTTCCCAAACCATTTTGAACCTAATGCTGTAGTGATAAAGTTGAAAACGTATTAAAGAAATTTGACAGATCGTAGTAGCTTTATGCGTTGGCGTCTATACCCAGGATTTTGTAAAATCTTGATTTTAAAGAGTGTCCTTGGAGTTTCTTGCCGTACTCCTCCATAGAGATCTATGTTTTGAAATTGGCAACTAGTTTCAACTTCCTTACTAACTGACCGACTTTTTGACAATTCAAAAATGCTTGAAAATGGTTTAACTGAAATAAATGCTTGATAAATGACTCTCCTCATGTAAAAGAACCCTTAGTCCGTCTTCGCTGAATGCACTTTGTAAGAGCTAACTGCAACCAGCGATTCAAATGTTACGAGAAACGGTTACGTAAAAGTAAGTCGCCTCGTCTCGCGTCCTTTTAAGCTGATGTTAAAATCTAGTTCCTTTAGAATCTGAAAGGCTACAGACGTAAAAATGATACTTAAAAACTATGTGGAAAACTGAATAGGTTTAAACAGCTTTTGATATTTTTAGTAGTCCGTTTGTGAAAGAAATCTTTTATAAGTTGAAGTATAAAACTTGTCGGGTTACTTTCTTCATTATATTATTCTTTCTTTCTTTTATATATACAATGACATGAATATTTACTTTGTTAAGTATCATATTGTTTTAATTATTGTGAATGTGAAGTCTATGTGGGTCTTTTTTATTTATTTTTAATTATTATTATTATTATTTTCTTTCTTTCTCAGCAGTAATCATGATCTGGCAGTTTGAGTAATTTATGTGGCCTACCCGAATGTCCTTTCTTTGGTATTGTTCGTCACAGCGTTGGGCTCCTTATGTTCTATGTTCCGAATTGAGCTAAACGATTAGTGACAAATGCTTGCACTGACTGGACAGGTCCACTCAATCTGTGTGGTTCTTTCCTCAAAAGACCATTTCAGTCACCAGTCTACATGGTCTTCACATGTTGTGACCAATATTATGTCTGGACTTTTAAAAGAGACTGTGACCTCTGAGTTTGTTTCGGCCTTTCTTCTCAGAGTAGTCAGTTAGGAAACGCCGAACTCATCTAGTTTAAAAAAAATATATCATTGACATGTAAAAGTGTTTGTACAAACCTACTTACAGAAATAAAATCATTTATCATTTATCATTTATCATTAAACCACTCGTTTACAATTACCTAAATTAATTTTGATGTCTTATAACATTATTATTAGGGAGCAGCGGTGGCCGAGTCGTAATGGCCCCGACTTACGTGTAGAGGAAAGGGCCTGTCTGGGTTTATACATATTGTGAATAACTTCAACACCCCTGCTCTCAAAACGGTGAAGGAAATCATCGAGGGGAAATCGGTATGTCCTAGAACCAAGAGACAAGTGATATCTTCCTCTGTTGCGAGGTAGATTACAGCTCACTCTCTCTCGAAAAGAGATGGCCAGTGTCTCAGCTATTAGAACATAATAGGCTGATGCTAACCTTAGCATCAGCCTATTGTGTTCCAACAGCTGAGACACTGGCGTACCCATAACATTCAGATTCAGATTCAGATTTATTCATTTGCAAAAGCATGTGTAGATAATATACATGGTATAGTATGGTTGTTACAAAGTGGGTGGTTGTGGCTCAACATGTTTGACCATGTATATTATTACACCAGTAAGGTTATCAGACTTTCGGACTTCTGTCGCCCCGGAACGACTATCAAAGATCCACCAATGACAGTGGGACCAAGGGTCTTAACGTGCTTTCCGAGGCACGAATAGGGTTGAGTATTTAAAAATTGTCACCTTATCACGGCAAGCGTAGTGTGACTTGATCAATCGATCGGTACGGCTTGTACAGCTTTGTCACTATTTATGTCAAAATATATGTGTGGTCGTAAATTTTAAAATCAAAAATTTTAAAATAAAGCAAGTCACTGCGTCTGTACCTAACAAACGTAGCAGCACAAATCATAGAAAACCAAACAAATATTGTCCCCCAGCAAACGTGATTTATAATCTAGAAGCTCAAACATTGTGACCGCTGTATGCTGTATATGGCCAACGTCCGTATACAATGCCAGTAATACGATATAATATTTTCCGACCGATTCGAACGATGCGTTCGATTCCAATTTCGAGTCGCAATCGTAAATTGCTGTTACAACTGGGGACACAAAAACGAGGAGTTAACAGAAGATTTATTCCATGCAATGTACAAAAGTTACCAGGTTTCAGACCAGAATACACACACGTTGAAGACATTTTCAATTACTAAATCAATTGATTAGAAATTGCAAACCATTCCGGTCTTTACAGGCACAGTTTTTTTTTAAATGGTAGCTTTGAAGTAGCTTTATTAGTGCTAAGTAAAATATCTACTCTGACGAAAAACTTTCTTCTAATTTCTCATTGTAAATGTCAATAATTTTTAAAAGGGCAACCAATAGAGCAATTATTTTATAATGGAGAGAGAGAATTTCTTGCTGGCCCTTCTCCATAGGAAACGACCAATTGGAACCGCGTTGTTAGTTTCTGACGTTTCGTAAGTGAAGGAAGAGCGGAGTCTCCTAATACAGGCATTGTTTGCTTAAAAGGAGGCTCCAATCACGTCTAAACGTAATGTAAATGCTAATTGTGACCAATAAATTATTTTGTATTTTTTTTTTTTTGTAAGTGACCATGTAGATTTATGGGAATAAAGATACTTTGATTTCATTTCAGAACTGATATTATGCTTAGTACCTACTTCAAAATGACCTACTTAGAAGATGATTTTTGAAGCAACATGTTTTATAACAAGACGGGTTATGTCTGACATAGCAAGGACTAGTAATTTCTTCTTTTAGATACACATACAACTTAAAATAAGAACTGAAATATTACTACAAAGAAATGTGTGTAAGCGAATCGAACGTAGAATAATTTATCGGCAGGTGCTGGATCAGGAGGCTGTAGGAACGAAAATATTGCTGAAGCGTATACTCAGCCCCACCACAACAGCTTTGCATGCAAATGTTTGGTTGAAATGGAAATACATGCACATCGCATGCAGCAGGACCGATTTTGTAGTCGCCAGGCTCTATCCCACAGGCAAAGGGAAATTCAACGTGGTGTACCCTGTAATATCGAAAACGTAATCAAGTTACTTAGCAGGTAACTTGAGGGCTGAATAACTCATGGTTATGTTCCCAAAGTGTGTCATCGGGACTCTACGGAATTCACGTGTTCTTTCGGACTTTCGGGCTGTCAAATGCAAACAAAATACAAATACGTCTGGTAGTTCTACAGATTAGTGCGTTCAAACAAAGAAACAAACACAAAAAAAACTATTCAGCTTTCAGATGGCGATTTTTATAGAATAGATCGGCTACACTTAACTTATAACCAGAGATCGGATATTCAGATGCATATTCACCTAAAGTTGAAATGTTGGCTAATATGGAATGCGCGTTTTTATTACCGTGTTTTGTATGATGTTTTAGCTAACACATACCACCCTACACACATATGTATTTGCATCTGGGATTAAACATTAATTTTAAATAAATATGATCCAAGAAACCCGGCTTTAATAAAAAATACGAAGCCGCTTCCGTGCTTTCACAGCTAAATAAAATAAATAAATATCTTGGGACAACCAACACAACGTTATCTGATCCCAAACTAGGCAGAGCCTGTACTATGGCAACCAGACAACTGATAAACATACTTAAATACATATTTCTAAATACATACATATTATAGATAAATTACACCCAGACACAGAACAAATGATTGTGCTCATCACACAAAGATTTGTCCTGGGTGGGAATCGAACCCACGACCTCAGTCTTAGCATTCAGGGTCACTAACCATTAGACTAACAGGCCAGTCATCGTAATTCTAGTATATTTCTAGTATATCCGAATGTCCGATCGCTGCTTTTAACTGATTGATTGTCCAGTCGTAGAGTCTAGTACGCAATCAAAATTTATTCAAAGAACATTTTGCAGTTACGCACAGTTGAGATCCAAAGTACCGACTAAACCACTTGAAAATCATTCTTTACAAAGACAAATGTGTATTGACGAGCATTTTGAACTATTTTGTGAGCCACCGGTAAATCGTTGGGACCGGTTACAAATCGTTTTCGGACTAACCTATTTAACTGGCGACCTAAACGTCCACGGTCTTCGGTGTATTTGTTTAGCCGTTTACAGGAACAGAAATGGACATTTTATTTAAAGGGATTTTAGAGAAGAACCTGGGAATGCTTTTTAGCTTGTGTCTGTTTAAATATTTAGTGGTATTGATGGTGTTGTTTGTTAATGAGAAGGTAATGGAAGTGCAAAAACAGACAGGCAGAATAACAACTGTTTTCTTTTATACTTGATTTTACAGACGATATATGTATAAAATCAAGTCATCATCATCATTTCAGCCGTAAGACGTCTACTGCTGGACTTAGGCCTCCCCCAATTTGGGGGGCTTTGCCATAATCGCCACGCTTGGCAGGCGGGTTGTCGGTAAAATGCATAGAGAACGCTGCTGCCCATTCTCTAGTAAATCCCTTAGTCGCCTTTTACAACACCCACGGGAAGAAATGGGGAAAAAATCAAGTACTTAAATCAAATAAAAAAGTAGATAATTTGTTATATCATAGGTAATTCATCATAATTGATTGATGATAACACAGGCCCACAAAAAAAAGTACCCTGCGCGAAAGACCAGACCACCTGAACTTTATGTTTTCGGGGTCGCTGAATCCGAATAGTGTGCCAGAATAGCGAAGTTGGTTCGCGTTTTTTCAGAAATCAGCAGTAATGCTGAAAATTTAAGTTTTTCGTATAATATGGTTTATGTAGTTAAAAAAAACGCGAAATTCCAATGTGCAATGAAATAAATTAATTACAAAAAATGTCTCGCTGAATCAATAGAGTCTTTACTTAAAGTTAGAATCACCAATTGATTTCATATTTTCTTATCATAGAGGAAAAATGCTGAAAATATCGGATATTTGTCATTACACAGTATACGATCGTTGAAAATATTTTTTCAACATATCTCTCATAACGTCATCAGAAAACCAAATTGGCAATTGTGACTTTAAATATGAATTCAGTAGATCTATAAAATATATTCTGAATGGTTTTATTCACAACAACTGGTACTTTTGCATTTTCAACGTATCATAATCACGTAAATCAGCGAAATCGGAAAAAATTATATCCGGCCTCTTTTCCTCTCCTCATCCTTGGGGGAACCCAAGATCCGAGCTGTCAATAAACAAAACACAAACAACAAAGTCAATAAACCCCTTTGATTCACTTCATTGTCTGCCTCTGACAAAGGAAACTCGATTAACCTTTTCAATAAATAAAAAAACCATCGACGTACCCTCCTCCTTAAGTCCCATTCTCCCCAATCCCATACATATAGATAAGTAGTTTAATTTGACATAAGCCAGGTTTGTAATTGAAATTGAGCGTTTGGGGACCATCGGCTAATTGGACGTGGACTCAACTGACTGTGCATGGTCCACCGCGGATTAAGGCTGGCTGTGATTAGGCCAAATTGGCATAAATTGAGGTTTTGCGGTCTCTTTGTAGATTTTAGCTAATGCTGATAGTTTGAGGTCAGCTATTAGTGTGCGTTGTTAGTGGTTCAAAGGCGTTAATGTTATTGATCTGGATCATCATTTCCTGATGAAGCCTGCTTTTTAGGAGGTAAGTAAGTACCGATTTTTAACCGACTTCAAAAAGGAGGAGGTTATCAATTCGGATGTTTATATTTTTTTTTATTTTTTTTTTTATGTATGTTCGGCCATAACTCCGTCATATATAGACGGATTTGCAAAATTCTTTTTTTGTTCGAAAGGGGTTTATTCCGATATGGTCCCATATAATTTTCATATAGATCTGATGATGAGTTCGGGAGACAGACACCGGAACTCTTTAAAAAATGACAGGAAATCAACCGCGATTTCTGCTATCGCATAAATATGCATTGTTTGTTTGGAATTAGTGCAGGGTGAATACCACAACTAAAAATTTAAAAATAAAAACTTTTTTGCAAAAAAAAACAACCGACTTCCTTTAAAACACTACAAAGTGAAAAATAACTTTAATTTCGGAAGTCGGTGGCAAAAAAACCATAAATACAGATCCTAAGACACCGACTACCGAAATTAAAGTTATTTTTCACTTTGTAGTGTTTTTAAGGAAGTCGGTTGTTTTTTTTTTTTGCAAAAAAGTTTTTTTGTATCTGTTTTGATACGATGATAGAACAAGCATTGCTTTTACGACAGAACACCAATATGAGCTTGTTTCATAAAATCCGGATATACACTACTAGATAAAATCAACAAAACATGTGGGGTCGGGGACACCCATCAGAAACGCTTTTTCTTCAACTACGAATGAAAGTCGGTTACTCTTTTAAAACATTCAAACTTTTTTTTTAGCTAATTATCGACTTCAGTACCCTCAAAAACCATGAAAACGACAGCCATTACGTAAGCCAGCCGATATTCTGATAAAGAATCACATGGAACTACGCTTTTTTTCGTTACGTGACGATTTCTACAATTATACTCCTATCGCAAGCTGCATTAAAGAACTTAGTTCCAAAAATACTACGTAAAAGCAGACCAGAACTTCAGAATGTTAAGTAACGGAATGATATTTTGGCTGAATGACAGCGCGATGATTGACAGGGGAGAATGGAAAAGAAAACGCGAAAATGGTGTTGCGCCGAACCTAAGTAACATCCGACAAGGGCAGGAAGATGAATGGAACGTAGCAGGGTTCGAAAATCCAACTAAGAGCAATTGAAATTGAAAGTAACTAACTACTTTTAAACACACTACGAAAAACATAAAATGACCATAAAAGAAATTATGAGCACATTAACACACAATAACAAAGTTCCAGGGTATCTCCACGAGGCGCAGGAACCACGCAAACGTTCCCTTCCGAAACAATCTAATTCCAACTCGAATGAAGTTAAGCGACGCGTGCCTTCATAATTATCAAGTAACAGGGCCAGACATGGGCAACCAAGTAAATACATACAGAACTTTAGTGTGCACTATGTATTGTGGCTTATAAACAGCCAACTTGTTACGGAATTATCTGAGTTATGGAATTTCTGGGGCCCGCAAATCTTTTATGTAATCTGTCAAAATGATTAATGAGTTGAGGTTAGTAGATCTAGATAAATTAACGCTTGTATGGAGCTTTTCGCCAGTCCTATGAGGTTGATCCATGAACTGTTTACTTATTAATCTGTTTCTTCTTACTACCTACATAATTCGGCAAAGTGTACTGTTTTAGGTTACTGATACTGTAAATTTTAAACGTGCCCATTACAGATATTTCTGGAGTGGTCGATTCGCCCACGAATCAACTAACTTTATGCGAGTCGCATAGAAAATTACATTATTATAACATTGTCAATCCACCCGGTTCGGGCGAGTAAATTCGTGCGAATCAACTAATAAACAAAGAGTCTACCCTAATATCAACTTTTTACCATATCTGTTTTTAACACCTAAAACGATAATTGTCGGTTAGGGAAATAACAAAAAAAAATAAACAAAACAAGTATCACAAGAATTTTTCATTGTAAGGAACATTTTCTTCCGAATATAACATGTGGCTAATATTCCCATCCAAAATCGTGTTCAATCGGCTGAATAGTTATTACAAACGGATCCGGTATAAAACGGTACGTTCGACACATTTAATCAGAACAAAACGTCAATCACGTCGGCAGGACCCTCTAATTTGAGTCAATGGTTGGTAGGGTTGAACCTTTTCCCTTTGATACGTGGCACGATCACCTTTTACGCATTTATCCCACTGCCAGCGATGAACGATAAGCGAGTAAAGCATTTCTTCCCATGGGTCTCGCAAAAGATGACTAAGGGACTTACTAGAGAATGGGCAGCAGCGTTCTCTATACATTTTACCAATAATCTTTGCGATCGACAACCCTCCTGGCAAGCGTGGCGATTATGGCAAATCCCCCCAAATTGGGGGCGGCCTATGTCCAGAAGTGTAAACGAGTAAAGCAACGAACTGAAGATGAGTTGCTGAGCGGCGAGTGTACGATTCGACGGCGACAAATGATAACTTGCTGGTATGCGTATGCGCCAAATGTCAGTCTGTCAGCTTTAATTTTGCCCGCCAAGCGAGCGCCGCTGAGCGAGTAATCTCTTTGATAGCTCTTGTTGCTAAGACAAACGAGTCCTTGCAGGCTGTGTGAATAGTCTGTGATCAACTATTATGAAATTTATTATGAGTCCTGAATGTCTCAATCCTGGGCAAAGGTCGCTACTTGCTTTTCACGTCTCTCTGAACAGCCCCCCTAGCCAAGTTACAACCATTTCGTGTCGAATTCTGTTCTCCAATCGATAACGCCTCGGTGTCAGCAATTGTAGAAAACGATAAGTTGGTAGCCATGTTGACGCGCCTGAGTCAGCCGCTCGTTCTACAATGTCTTAAGAAAAACGACACATTATAATAACAAAGTTGTAGCGTTGAACCTTGTAGAAACGATAAAATCATTCTATCATTTTGAACGATGTGAACTTGGCTACGAATTTTCTATTCGTTTGTTCTAACCACGTGACTTAACGTTGAGCGACTATCGTTAACGATTGCAGATTATCAACTTGGCTAGGAGTGCAGGGCTGTCAAAATACAAATCTTTACTAGCTCATCCCGCCATCTCCATCGAGCGCACTTTATTTAATCACTAAGCGGGACTCACTGGGTCGTAAGTTTGTCCCAATGATCATATTATTAATATATGTATCTCTCTCACTCTCACGGGACCTATAATCTTTTGTTCGGTTCTTCTTGAGCGAGAAAATCGTTGCTCGCCGCTTCCTCGTTGACAGTGGGACAGGTGCCTTACCTACCTGAATTGAGATAGGGTTTTACGATCAGTTTATTGATTAATTAGTTCCTTAAAGGACTGAATATCTTCGATTTTGAATCCGAAATTGGTCTATTTGATCTTTAGATTAGATGCTTGTGGTTTTACATACTATGGTGGTATATTCTTAGGCATCTTAGGTTATTAAAAACTTTAAATTGTAATAATTCCAAACTATTTTTGACCCACTGACTAGAGAATGGGCAGCAGCGATGTCTAAACATTTTATCATCATACTGCGATCGCCAACTCGCCTGCTAATCGTGACGATTATGGCAACCCCACCAAATTAGGGGAGGCCTATGTCCAGCAGTGGACGTGTTTCGGCTGAAATGATGATGGTACATCCACTGCAGAGCAAATGCACCTTCTCACACGGAGAAGACACCCCCATTGGTCACCACGCTTTCTCAAAATAGGTTGGCGATTGCAGACTTATATTAACTACCGGCTTCTGCTCATGACTTCGTCCACGTCAAATTTCTTGCACCCCCGACCCACCCCGTCGCATCGAATCTCCTGCTCGTGCCAGTACTTCGAATTTGTGACTTTTATATTTTTGCTCGGCTCCTAAGAGTCCTAGCGTTATGTTTAATAGTCTTCCTCGATAAATGAGCTTTCCAATGCTAAAATATTTTTTCTTTTCGCACCAGTAGTTCCTGAGAACAGCGCGTTCAACCTAACCCAACAAACTCTTCAGCTCTATAATATACGTAAGTCCATGTCTCCTCACAATAAGTTTCCTCCATCGATGTCAATAATGTCCTAGGTAAAACTCAGTACCTGTAGGAATCGAAAAAATCACATTGATACTTGTTCTGATTTGAACCCACAACCTCGTATAAGGGAGAAGCGGCCTTAACCACCGAGCCATCACAGCAACACTTTATTAAAAATAAATCATTATATTCCTGAATGAAAACGTCATTACAACTTACATACTTATAGTGCAGTGGCAAAGGCGTAGGGAATATCGTGCGAGGGGTTATGGGTTGCTTACCGGTTACACTAATGACCCACTCCTAACAGAAGTACACTTACCGCAGGTGGTAGAGTTAAACTAGTACCGACACTATGTAGTGTGTACCGTACATTCCTTCCCTGACCAAGTAGTTTTTACAAATGAGGATACCTACATTTCTTTCTGAGTTAAGCGGCACGATTACTGGACAAATACGTGCACCGACTGGACCAGTCCTCTCAATTTCTGCGGTTCTTTTCTCAAAACACCATTGCTGACACCAAACTACATGGTCTTCACACAATCTGACCAAGTTTATATATCTGGACTTTAAAAGAGACTGTGACATCTGAGTTTGTTTCGGCCTTTTTCTTAGACTAGTCAGATAGGAAACGCCAACCTCATCTGGTTTTAAAATGTTATTGATATGTAAAAGTGTTTGTACAAACCTATTTATAGGATTACAATCTGTTCTAAAATATTTGTAGCTGTAAGGACCAAGCCTAATCACAGCTCTGTCAGTGTTTTCTGTAGCATATTGCCTATAAATACTTTTGTTCTTACACAAGCACTAATCTTCTTATCTTTTTTTATTAGTAGACTAACCCTACACGTATACTTGTAATTGGCAGTAGTAGTAGACAGGCAGATTCAGGAATAAATAATAGGAACCCATCCTATAAGATTAAAAATATAAAATAAATAATAGTTTAAAAAAACTAAAAACACGCTTCCATTGAAAACCAAACTAAAAAGTGCAAAATAATGGAAAAAAATCGTGTTTTTTAGTTTTTTTAAACTATTATTTATTTTATATTTTTTAGGGTGTTTCGAATTTTGAGACGTATGTCACCGTATTTTGTGACGTATGTCAGCGTAGTTTTCGAAGACAGTTTTTTTGCTGTCCTGGTAAACCTGGCAAGGATAATGGCACAAATTAGTTTGTGACGTATGTCAGCGTAGTTTTCGAAGACAGTTTTTTTTCTGTCCTGGTAACCCTGGCAAGGATAATGACACAAATTTATGAAATTATTGCATTGTCATCGGTCTTTGACAGGTATGCAAAGTTTGAATGAAATCTGGTCGTTTAAAGTGGGTCAAAATCGCGCTATAAGGAGTCGGTTACAAACAAACATAAAAGTAGTAAAAAAAGTAAGTAGCTTTTTTTTTACTCGGCTGGCAAAAATGTACGCACGGTATAAACTGACTTCTCATTGTACGAAAAGCCTATACAAAACGAGGTCTGCTAAAACTGGAAAGGTTAAGCTTGAAATGTAGCCGTGTGTACGAAATCCAGTCTTCCCTAAAGGGTATCGTATTACCCAGTAACTGGATTTTGAAGATCAGAAGCTGACTCCAAAACAGTTGGATAAAGGCTCGGTAGCTTGATAGAAGGCGCAAAAATGTAGAGACTCAGTTCAACTAATTGAAGGCTAAACAATATTTCAATGACGATAAATCAATTATCGATAAATTACTTTTAGCCTTTATGTCCCACTGCACTATTAATTAAATCTTTAATCAGAACTAACAATCCGATAGAAATCCAATAAGTTAATTAAAGTGTGTTCACAGCTAGAATGTAGACCGTATTGTGCAAACTAGACGACAGACGTAAAGGTCACTCCAGACTTGATTGTAAATGTAGCTTTAATAAATTAAATTTCTCTTGAAATGGCCCTATTCTTCTACTTCTACATTTGTGTGGAAACGTCAATTGGTGTGGTGAAGAGCTTGGATAAATTATCTAGAATGATAGTGCTAAATGCTGTGTGTGCGTCGTATACAACTAACCTTATCTGTAAAAAGTTAAATTTAAAAAAAAAAAACCCCGACCAAAACCTCTAAAAACTAAAAAAAAAAAAAATTAGTATTGGCCCTCTAAGTTTAATATGAAGTTGTAGGTTGAACCGATTTGATAAAACGTATAAGAAGTGCCAGTAGAAAGACTACTTTTAAAGAAAAAAACATTGTTTCCAAATCGGTTCACGAATTTAAGAGCTACGGTGCCACAGACAGACACAGTCATGCCGTAATGTAAGTCAGAACAGTAATTCATGTCGTAATGGTTCAAATAATAGGCAATCAGCCACGTACGTACAACGTCCACTTAATGGAATTAATGCGGAAACCAAACCCTAACCGTCTTATTATAAAACAGGATCTGATTATAGGTCTAGCCTAAAGTTCTGAGCCAGTTTTTGCATTTCCAACTTTATTTAGATTTGGGTAAAGTTCTTAATACAAAAATAATAACTTCCCACCCGACTAAGCCGTCAGTTTTGTAAAATAACTGCATTTCTATAGAAATTGGGTTATCAATTCCAAAACTGGCTTGGTGGTTTAAACCTTACCTAAAGGGAAACCTTGTTTATTACAAGTGGGAAGAATTTTGGTTTCCGCATTTAGTCCTTAGTAATTAGCAAGGTAATACAGAACTCTCTACCCCTAATATGGACTAACATAATACACACTACACATGGAATCCATCTGAATTCTCTGCATGTATCAAACATGAACAAAACAAAAGAAAAACAGAATTTCAAAAATCGAACATCAGTTTTCGTCCGGCCACGTTGTCTGACCACATCCCTACATAATATCCGGAAGCGTCCACAGCGCACGTAAAATCCGTCCACCATCCATAACCTGATGGATCCATGTAGCGTCGTGTGTTCCTGCACGAAGCTTCGCCGATGATAAACGAATCACTTCGTGTGTTTCCGCCGCTCAGTGACAGCTGTCAGGCTATTGATGGCAATCCATCACTCCGATTGTTAAGTGCTGCGATTGGAGGAATTGGAGATTCATTTTATGGAAGAAATGGATTGGAGATACATCCAATCTGTATAGAATGATAAATTACCTATTCTGATTTAGATCGTACTTTTAAAAGGGTTAAGGTTAAATTTTTAACCAGTTTAGTATCAGAAATAGAAAGTCTGGCCCACTTAGTCAGACTTTCTATTTCAGATACCAAATTGGTTTAGTTTCATTGATTGTATAAATATATACTTGATTGGGGTCATTCGAAACTCGTCACAATAAATACTGAGGACATCGTTTAAAAGAAGGTGCTTATGCACGCTAAAAGAAAGAAAGAAAAATGCGTTTATTGGCCAAAAAATCCTTAACACTAAAAAAACAATGATAATATCACCAAAAGGGCCTCAGTTGAGCATAATGTCTCATGACAACACAAGGTGTACCACTTCCTGCCAGGGTCGCGAGATTTGTTCGAAAGAGATACCGTGACCCTGGCACATGGGCAACTGAAGGAACACGGGTGGGTTTTAGTCAGTAAAAGTCTGACACCGGCTCCACCCAAGAGCGGGAGACGTCATTTGATGATGTGAGGGTGGGAACACCCACAAAAGAAAAAGAAAAAAAGCTGTACCACTTGGCGCTTATTTTCAGTGTGCAACTGAAGCCCACGAGTACCACATGCTAGAATATTAAAAACAGAGGGAAGTGTGTACACGTAATAACAAATAAAGAAAAAAAAAACTAAAGCATATATGTGTGATCCGTGTGGCGCCGCACATTAAGAATAGCACCAAGCCATTTATGTGTGTCCGGTGGGTATCGTAAAAGGCGACTAAGGGACTTACTAGAGAATGGGCAACAGCGTTCTCTATGCATTTTACCACCATACTGCGATCGCCAACCCGCCTGGCAAGCGTGGCTATTATGGAAAAACCCCTCTATTTTGGGGGAGGCCTATGTCCAGCAGTGGATATCTTTCTGCTGAAATGATGACGATGAAGACATGTGTGGTGTTTTGTGGTTAACGTAAAATTGAAACAAATACTAATATCGTTTCTTCGACGTGTGCAAATATGTGAGGCAAGAAGCAATGCCCGGACAAAGCCTTAATCGTTAGGCAATTCCCGGTTTTGCTATCCTTGATGCATAATACATTTGGCTAATGGATATCAGATTGGTGAACTATTTAGGAATGGGAATTAATTAATGGAACTTCTAATTGTTCCTCCAATCGGTACAGATGCATCATTCGAATTCGGAGACGAATATTTGCATTTCGGAAATTATTATTTATTTCCGTTTTTGCAACGAAATCACAGCCATCTAATACCTACCATGTTCTCCGTGATTTCTGTATAGAAAACTGTAAATATCGTTGCTAAATTTAAAAATGTAGATAAGCAGGCATAAACTGGGGTAGGTACTTTTTACGGTATTTTTATAATGACTAGTATTACCAATATCTGTCAGTAAAATATTTGCAACAATAGACATCAGGCATCCTACGGTTTTTTACGTTATAGTTTATTTTTCTTAATCTTTCGATTCTTAATTTAAAATGAAAGATTACTTTCTACTTTATAGTTTGATTTTCTATTGCAGCCAATTTTTTTACACTATTATTTATTTTTGTCTTTTAAGTTCGATTGACAAGTGAGTTTTTCGTTTGAAAAGCTGGAAGTGGGTACCTAACATGCACGCCCTCTACCTTTCTTGGATGTGGTGGCCATCTAGCAGGCTCTCCAATAAAAATAATAAAAACGCTAACCCTGAAGATCCTGTCCAGATAATGGGACAAACTTATTAGAATAAATTATTACAGTGTCAACGCCCTTTTTCGCCCTTTTTCCTTTCTGCAAAATTTCAAGTTAATCTGACGTTTTAAAGTGGGTTTAAAGTGACGTTCAAAGATTCCATCACATACATGGATAGATTAATAATAATAGCATGTTAAAAAAAAAACAAAAGAATATACAATAAACCACATAATCAATAATTAATTTGTTTCACACATAAAAACAATACGTAATCCTTAATTACGAACGCTGGTCCAATTAAATGTGAGTAATCACTATTCAATGGTAGCTAATTGCGTTGGTATTGAACGAAGCTCGATGTAAAATAAAACGAATTCATACAGAAATGGAGAAAGAATCAGCACACCAATTTGTTGGGTACTAATTGAATTACTGTCCAGTGGAATACGGGTTTTTATGTTACACAAACATTAAAAAAAATACAGTCGAATTGAGAAACTCCTCCTTTTTTTAAAGTCTGTTAAAAATACCAGTTAGGTAGATGCTTATTTTTTGGTGAAAGCTATTCGTTTTTCAGTTTCCTATGTTTTTTTTTTTGTAACTTAAGTGATACCTTAGTACCTACTTACCTATCAAACTCTAGAGTGAAAGCATCTTCTACAATATAAAATAACCCTGACTTTGACCACCAGGTTTTGTATGGGTCTTTTTGACTACACATAGAGGTACAGACGTTCAGTGATGACAGTCTTCACGACTCTTAATTTTAAATGAGGATATAAAATAACCCCTTAAAGGTAGGTATGTGTAGTCCACTATATTCTTCCTTTACCCTGTTGTGAAAATAGTCATTAGCTAAGGATAATAGATTAAAAGTATGTAGTAGGTAAGACATGGGTAAAGTCGTATTACATACTTGTCAGGGATTTTAACCCGTCACGGGTTCAAAAAGTCTATCTAGTCTATAACTAACTAGATAGTCCGAAAAACACTGGGCCACTACCACTACGACTCTTTAATAATCTACATGGGTAAAGTCGTATTACATACTTGTCAGGTTTTGAACCCGTCGCGGGTTCAAAAAATCTATCTAGTCTATAACTAACTAGGTAGTCCGAAAAACACTGGGCCACTACCACTACGACTCTTTAATAATCTACATGGGTAAAGTCGTATATATACATACTTGTCAGGTTTTGAACCCGTCACGCGTTCAAAAAGTCTATCTAGTCTATAACTAACTAGATCGTCCGAAAAACACTGGGGCACTACCACTACGACTCTTTGATAATCTACATGGGTAAAGTCGTATTACATACTTGTCAGGTTTTGAACCCGTCGCGGGTTCAAAAAATCTATCTAGTCTATAACTAACTAGGTAGTCCGAAAAACACTGGGCCACTACCACTACGATTCTTTGATAATCTACATCTTTCTACGCCTCTTTATTTTTATCTAAGTATAACTAAACTAAGCTTTCACCCGCGTGGAGGTCGAAAATCATCCCACGGAAACGTACTATCAAGATAAAAAATATCCGATGTTTATATTCAGTTTCTGAACTCGCTAATTGCCAAATTTCATCTAAATCCATTGAGCCGTTTTTTCGTGATTGAGTAAGAAACTTCCCAACTTCAAAATCTACACATTTGTAATGATATAGTAGGATAGTAAGTGCCTATTATGTTTTCCTCTATGTTTAGTAACAAATTATTCTAGTAATAGACAATAGTGCTAAAATTACTAGTTAAATTTCAGATTCTGGCAATCTAGGTTCATTAATAAAGTACTAACAATAGTACCTTGTCTTCTAGTCGAATAAATACCTACTACATTCATTTAGATGTAACAAAGGCTATAAAACAACGACATAATGGTATGTTCGTGACTAAAGCTCGATTATATCAGAACTTTAATAAAGTGTGAAATAAATAACATAAATGCTTGCCAGTTAACTCATAATAACAATATTATGTTTTGCATTTTTCAAATTACTGACTGATTCTCATAATACGAACATTGCCAACGTTTTTTTACGATACCGACAACGTTTGCAGAACGTAGAACTGTACTCGTATACATCTCTCGTAGTCATCAAGACTCTATTACATCGCATTCTTTTCTTCATACCTGTAAAAAACTCAGGAATAAAAATAGATAAACTTTATGATCTCGTAATGGCTTCAAACAAGCAATCTTCTCGTTTTTCCGCACTTTACGAGCCGTCTGAACATTAACGTGAATATAACAAGGTGTCAGAACCTTGACATGAATATCGCCCTTGTTTTCACACAACTTCAACAATATTAATCGTTCGAGACTAATACAAATAAATCTCACGCTCCAATACATTAATGGAATTCCTTCCACGCTATTTCTGTGATACGCTGAACCGCGCGGAGTCAGACAAAAAATCATAAGATCAGCTGCGAGTTGCGAGTCACAATGACCAAAATACTGACAACCACTCAAGGTTGAGCGTTCGTATAAAATGGCCGTAAGCTCGACGGATGATTGAGATAAGTCGCCGTCAAAGTTAGTCGAGGTACTCACTGTAGGCGACGTGCAGGGGCGGGCTGCTGACTCACTAGCACTGTACGGTAACACTTCACTGTCAGGTCAACGGTATGTGGCAGAGGAGAATTACTGGCGTGTAAAATTAGCGCGGCTGTGCACTGAGCGGCATGCGTCTTCGCTGTAGCAGCGGCGGGCGGCGACTGGGGGCGTCTGGACGGCGCCCGCCCAGCCGCCGCCCGCCCCGCGCCTTATCACACGAATAAAACTTATTTAATGGATAACCGGCCCGACGATGGGATGCCCATTGAAATTTTCCCGTTTTACGACGATTATTAATGACTTAAATGGTGTTTGGCATATTGTTGCCGGCCCGGTGCACAATTACGATTATCGTTAGCGTTTCATTGAGAATATTACGGAATTATTGATGAGAAAAGTGTGAATTTGTTAGGGTTTTCCTGTTGAACTGTAAGTAGGTCACAGACTCCGGATAACCCGACGGTTTAGAAATGAAACGTGATTTGCTGCGATACATCTTACTAAGTAGTAGCTTTGTGATTTGTAGCGTTAGCATAATCAGTCTATAACGTTCCCACTACTGGGCCGTATTCTTCCACGTGTGTCTAGTGCGAGTTGATAGACGCCTCATGTCATCTAATTTTTGGATCTAGGACATGTCGGTTTTGAACGATGTTTTACTTCTGCGTTTTGAGAGCAGTGTTAATGAAACAATATTAACACAAGGTAATGCGCCCGTCTAATTTCGAACCTCCGACCAAAAAGTAAACCACGGCCAACACCACTGCGCCACTCTCATTTTTGATGTGTGAATGTTGTTCGATAGATTATAACTATAAGTTTCACGTTCTCGATCTAGCGTTTATTCTCAACAATATTTGGTTTGGTTTTCAATCGTCAGATGCGGCTGAATATATATTGGTATTGTCCACAAGGTGATTGTCATCTAGCCTATACGACCCGATTGCTGGGATACTGTTTAGTAAGACTGTTTCCATCTAATGAAATTACATTCACGTGTGTTTAATTATTTACCTTCTATCTATTGTAATAATACGAGAGCCTTTTAACGAAAATTATGTGGACGGAGAAGTATGAATTTATATGAAATTAAGGTTTAATAGTTAAAGTTTGTATGGAGGAGTGTAGAAAGCTAATATTTTTACAAATAGAAATATATTAAATCAATAAAAAAAAGCAAGGTCTAATTTCGACTACTCGGCGACCACTAGTTATATAATTACATGTTTCGCTACCGGGAAAAATATAACAATAAATAAAACATAACAAAAAAAAAATATATATAAAATTTTGAAAAATAAAATATAACAACAAATGAAATTTGTGTCTCGATGGTCAACAAAAACTACACAGTACTTATTAGCACTATTGCACAGCATGAAATCCTGGCTGTGTGTGTCGATACACTTCTAACTACACCTTTGAAGAATTCAGCCGTGATTTAATAAAATTATATTATTTGCACATTCTGAGTCTCCTGCAAACATCTCGAACGGATATTCTGAGAGATCCTTATATAGAGATGCTCAACATTCCCGGAGGGTCCGGGGAGAGAAACCGTTTCTTTGAAGTCGGTTCATGGCACAGCAGCGATCGGCATCTTGGACAAGATCTCGTTTACTCCGAATCTCTCGTATGAAACACGCTTCAGAGGAATTAGATAGCTCTTCATTAGGCAAGGTGGCGTTACTTGATTGTAAATGAAATAGCGAACCGGATTTTATGGCTTGAACAAAATGTTCAGATTTCTGTTTTATAATTATGTTAATTTCATGTAAAAAAGTACATATAAATCTTTCGAAAAAAAAATCTGTAATGATGGTGATCATGTCATCGAAATCCGTTGCGAAGTGTAGAAGACCCATGTGGCCACACAGACAGTCACGAAATGTGAGTTTGATTTATAATAAATCATATATCATGTTTATAAATTTATAATATTTACTCACTACCTTCTGCCCGCGACTTCGTTCGCGTTAAATTTCTTGTTCCCCTGACCCTTCCCATCGCATCAAATCGCCTAGCCGTGCGATTTTCTCCGTTTTTGCAACATATTTCATTACTGCTTCGCTCCTCTTAGTTGTAGCGTGATGTTATATAACCTATAGCCTTTCTCTAAAAATAGGCTACCCAACACAAAAATATTTTTTCAATTCGGACCAGTAGTTCCTGAGATTAGCGCGTTCAATCAAACAAACAAACTCTTCAGCTTTATAATATTATATTATAGTATAGATTTAATGAAATCCTGTAGGTCAAATCAAAATGTAATGTTATGTACCAATTTTAAATAAAAAAATAAAAAAAAAAATAAAAAAAAAAAAATTCGCAGGCGTGATGGGTTGGCTTCGTTACACGTACAAATGCTAGTTGTAATGATAAATCATTTATTTGTTGCTTAACTGTATACATTTGTTCCTATTTAAAAAAATGAATTTTTTGGCTCCCATGTGAGATATACAATACTGTAACAAAATAATTATAAGTAACTTGCAACCTTTAATTTTTCCTCAAAATTTTTTTTTAACTTTTTTTTTTGTTAACTGTTTCTGTCCCACTGCTGGGCGAAGGCCTCCCTTCTCTCTTTCCCCGTCTCTCTGTCCAGAGCTGCCAAGGACCAATCTTTATTAAAGAGTCCAGCTCATTCCGCCATCTGTATCTGGGCCTGCCGCGATGTTTCTTGCCATTAAGCGGGACCCATTGGGTCCTAAGTTTGGTCTACTGATCGTCTGACATGCGACAGATGTGTCCAGCTCAATTCCATTTAAGCGTGGCAGATTTCCGAGTGACATCAGTTATTTTCGTAATGGAACGGATTGTTATATTCTTAACCCGGTCCACAAGTTTGATACCCAGAATACTCCGTTCCATAGCTCTCTAGCAAACCTCGAGCGTGGAACTCTGCTGAATTGTCAAAGACCATTATTATACATTATACATATATTTACATATATATAAATTATTTGAAAGGATACGTGAGGATGGGGAGAATACACGTGTCGATGATTCTTTTCTTGAGGGATAGAGGAACAGCGCCCTTCATTAGATGTTTCATGGCCCAATAGCTCGTCCAGGCATTTTCGGTGCATCTTACAACTTCTTTGTTTTGTCTTGCCTGGAATGGAACTATTTGGCCAAGATAGAGATCCTCATCGACATATTTAACCTGCCACGATGATCCTTTGATTGACACTAATCGTCATCAACTTGGTCTTTGACTTATCATTTGAAGCCCGACCTCTAGGCATTGGATAATCTCCTATGATCAACTATAATGCCCAGCCAGTTGCCAGCATTCTGAAGATTTCTTCCAGTACGGCCGTGAATAATTTCGGAACCAGCGGGTCTCCTTGTTTAACTCCTTTATTGATCTGGAAATACGGTCCTGTCTTAGAACTTAAATACTCATACAGATTATAAAACACATTACGTATAAATAAACATTTGTTAAGTCAATAGTAGAGGATATTATATTGGAAAAGGCGCTCCTTCAACGATAGAGCCCTACCACGAACGCGTGACTAAAACAGAAAATAAACAAACACATTTTTCCTTTTTTCTTTCAATCTAAATTCGAACGATTTTTGAATCGAAAATCGAATACACCTAAACTAGAGTTTTTTTTTTAAATATTTATATCAATTGGTACAAGCACAATTAGGATATGAAAAAGTTTTAAAAGTAATTGGATATTAATATTATATATGAAACGACTGGAACAGCCTTTCAGTTTTTCGAACAAAATTGATCGAATTTACGTAGATACAGAAGGTTCACATTTTGAGATAAATATGTTTAAGTGTTTACCCTTCAGTATTTTTACAGGGACAACTTAATTACCAGAAAAAATATTATTCTGGCCAACTGAGTTTTTACTTAAAAAGCTCGACGTAATTTGAGCTGATGGATGCTTTACTAGAAGCACTACTTACCTAATAATGTAATAATTCTGGTTAAAAAGCGTTGGAAGGTTACCAACTCAATGCTATCGCTGTAATCTGGTTATACCCTGTTACACACGGGTTTTATAACTTGACAAAACACCGGATTTCTCTATTTTATTTTTTCTGATGTGGGTTTATTTATTTGTGAAAAACTTAAAATTCAAATTAATTAAAGAACAAAATTATAATCTAAATTAACTAAAACCATTTACAAATTAAAATATAGCGTCGAAAAATTCATCCGCATCGCTGTCCACTGGTAATGTACCCAAGATACTTCTTTATTATATGTTATTATAATAACTATATCAACCTTGAAAAAAACTTCATGCAAACGCATAATTAGCCTTTATTCTCGTGTGATTTAAAGTGTAAACTTATGGCGAGGTTGCAGTACCTTTTAACTTTTTAAACCTCTGTAAACCCAGCAAAATCATAAGTTTCCATTAAATAATATTTTATGAAAATTGAAAATACTGTCTTGTGCTGTGTGAAGATAGAAACTTGAAATAAAACAATTGAGTCGATTAAAAAAAAACCATAAAGATGACATTCGCTCTCATTCGCTATTTATACCGTGTACCTTGAAGAGAGTCCATCATTAAACCATGTAAAACGTATACTAAAAGATAGGGCCTATTGTGTTTAGAATGCAATTAATAATTTCCTTATATATTTATTTCTACTAAACAAAAATACACAAGATCTATTAGTTCAAGCGCTCGCAACGACCGGCCAATGCTCGCCGAAACGTCTTCAAATACAAGAGGATCTTAATAGAAATAAGCATAACAATTATTAGTAAAAGTCGATAGTGTCTCAAAGTTGATCGAAGTAAATATGAGGTATAAACTGATCAAGTAATAAGTAATAGAAGTTAACCTTATGGAATTAATTGTCTTTATGATGTTGAAAATGTCACTAAATTTCTTTACCTAGTTTAACACTAGAAGTGCTGGCGTCCCAAATTTGACCCATTTCGATGTTCTTCCTGCTTCAATTAATATTTTATTTTGCATATAATTGTAACTTTTTATGACTTTTCATGAAATATGATGATTAAGTATTATTATTTATACGAGACTTTAACCACGTAATTGCAATATACATATTTTTTTATCCAAATTTACCTCAGTCGGTATGTTCAGCGCTTCTAGTGTTAAAATAACATTGTGGATACACTGACTGACACGACAGGTGATTTTAATTAATAATATATATACGAGTATTATACATATATGTTAACCTTCCTCTTGCATCACTCTGTCTATTGATGAAAACCGCTTTAAAATCCATTGCGTAGTTTAAAAGATCTAGGCGTACAAACACGAAATTCGACTTTATTAATACTACGTAAAGATTATTATCATTATTGTAAATAGAACAAAGTGCCCCACTATATGCCTCTTAATAAGAGCGTAACGAAGTTAATTAAAAGACAATGTCTTATATTTTGCTAATTACGTAGGTAATTTGTAATCCCTGCCGAGAGGAAAACATTTTGACTGAAAACATTTTTCGAAATACTACTTGTAGGTCAGTTGACGACAGGCTTGTAGCTAAGTAACGACAGTGGCACGGTTCTATCGATCAGGTGAACGTTCGCTTGCCATGGTTGGTCCGTGGATGGGTGACCATCTTTTCCAGACATAATCTTGTTGATATGATCATGTGAAGACTATGTATATTGGTATCTGAAATGATCTTTTGAAGAAAGAACCACACAGATTGACTGGACCTATCCTGACAGAAAACGCATGTGTCAGTTAAAGAGCAGCTAAACTCAAAACTTAAAAAGCTCTACAATACGACAAACAATACCAAAGAAACGGTATTTGAGTAGGCCGCATAAACAACTTAAGCTGCCAGACCATGATTGAAATTGATATTTAAAAAAATCACAATTATGCTGTGGTCGGCTTCTAGACTAGACGGAATCTTAAAACTCTTCCTTGAGGAAGATCTTGATACGATGAGTCGGAACTCACACCACGAATGACTTGAAGTTCGTGTTGTGGCGCGTCTCCAACTTCTCGACCCTCAAGGTCCAGCTGGTCTTCACTCGTACATACTCTACTATCTCCTCAACCTTCGTGGTGTGATGTAGCCGGGACACATAGAGCGGCATATTGGGTCCTGCCAGCGCGGTCCCGCACTGGTCCCTACTAGGAGGCTTCCTGCTCTTCTTCCTCTCCACTTTCACGAAGCCATCCTTGTCACACGTGCCTGAAGTCGGACCTCGCTGTTTCGAACCCCTGTTGGCAGGTTCACAGCAGCGAATAAAGAGCGACTGCATATTTTACCTCCATAATCCAATTATTGGGTAACACAATCGTATGTAAGTTAATACTACTTTAAATAAAAAATAAGAAAAAATAAATAAATAAGCAATACACTTAATCATTTTTAATTTACGATCAGTTTTATAATTACAACAAGTATTTGGCAATGATAAACAATCTAGGTGTTGTTTCTATGACGAACCGTAAGCGACCAGTGAGTCCAGTCCACTGAGCTCGGGGTCTTTTAAAGACTTTGTATTCTCCCGCCGAAGTGACGTCAGCCGATGCAGACAGCCAATCACTCGCCAGCACGTTCAAACATCCGGCCGGGTGCAGATGGCAGCACTGCGCCCCACAGTGCGTCGCTTGACTCTGGATCGGTATGTCTTACTCGATACCCTAGAGGTATCGAGTAAGATCCAAAGCTGAGCTTAATGGACACCTAAATAAATATGTCAACATCAAATGGACTTCCGAATACAATTTACAACTAGCGTCAAGACCCGGCCCATCCTAGAGTAATCTTTAACTAGAAGACATAAAATGAGCTACCATAAAGTTGGTTCTCCGTGGGCGTTTCAAAGGAGTATGTATTGTGTTATTAATAGCACTGGTGACGTTATAATGGCCTTAGTCCTGCGATGTTAACATACATTTGTTGAAAAGTGCTAGAAGATAATTTAATTTATATTTTTAGAGCAGTTATAGAACATAATCAGCCTATATTGTTCCCACTGCTGGGACACAGGCCTCCTCTCTGTGAGACGGAGTGGGCAGTGCGAGTTGGAAGATGTCACATATCTTCGAATTTTTGGGTCTAGGACATGCCGGTTTGCTTCACCGTTTTGAGAGCAGTAGTGATGAAATTATTTACACAAAGTAAAGCGCCGTGAATTATGTTCAGAAGGATATTTTAGACACAGACTAGAGTTTAAAACATTTCTAAAATATATAGTCATAAGTCAACAAAACTCCTCCTAATCTTGTATGGTAAGAATTTGATTACGTAAGAACCAAAATGCCATAACAGATTGACACACATACACAATAAAGAGTATACTCAAATATTTCTGTCGCAATAACGCATCATATGAGTGGGGACTATAAAGCTTTGGTCACATTGAAAGCGGGTGCAGCGAACATTAAGTGGTTTGACGCGCTTCAAATGAGTATAAACGATGCACCGCTGCACAGAAGAAGCTTTTGGTCATCATTTCAGCCGGAAGTCATCCACTGCTGGTATGTCCAGCCTCCCCCAAAAGGGGGTTTCCCATAATCACCACACTTGGCAGGCGGGTTGGCGATTGGAGTAGGGTGGTAAGATGGATAGAGAACGCTGCTGCCCATTCTCTAGTAAGTCCCGTAGTCACTTTCTATGACACCCACGTAAAGAAATGAGGTGGAGCTATTTTTTACGTCCGGCACCACACGAAACAGAGCTTGTGGTCACTTCTTCTTTTTGATAACCGTCTTTTTCCGCTAGTCGGGCCAGAATCATGTTCTGAATCACTCTGGTTACAGTTTGCGCGTTAATGTTCTTGACACACTGTATAGATACAAAGCATTAAAAAAATCAATTCAAACGTCCAGCAGCTCTAACTCCACACATGAAGGTCGTAGGGTAAGTGCGGGTTATCCCCTGACCAGGGGTGACCCTTTCAGCATTCCAGCAGGGTATTCAACTTTAGCCCTATCTAATGCTAACGAAGAAAACATAATAATGTAATTAATGGTGCCTCCTCCAAATGAGGTCATTTCATTAAGGTTTTAGGGATTTTTCGTGATTACGTCATCATAGCGTCCCGTGAATACTAATTAACATGGGTGTTACAATTCTCGCTACAATATATAGTTATAAAAAAACTGTGATTGCATGATTATAGAATCTGTGGAAAAACGTAGAGTAAATGATTTTTTTGGCAGTATTTAAAAATACACGTGACTATAAATCCGATTTTTTACCAATTCATCGCTATTTTGTTTTTCAATACTTATTAATATTATAAAACTGAGGATTTTGTTTGGTTGAACGCGCTAATCTCAGGAAAAATTGAATTGAAAAAATCTTTGACTTTTGGACAGCTAGAGTCTTAGGAGCCTAGTAAAAAGAAAAAAAGTCACGATCACAAAGTACTCGCAAGAGCAGACGCTTCAATGCGTCGGGATGGGTCGGAGAAGCAAAAATATTTAACGGAGACGAATTTGCGGGTAGAAGCTAGTACAGGTTAAAATTTCAACCAAGTTAAAACCATACCAAACTGTAACCATGCATGCACTCAGCATACAATTCTTCTATTTCCCAAGCGTAGGTAGAGTTATTTCCGCTATCTGCATAACCGCGGTCTTATCTTCAGGGTTCCGTAAGGGCGGAGGGCCATAAATGTGAGATGATATTCGTGTAATTCAACGCAAGTGCAAACATTTGTAGACATCACGATGAAATATCGTTAGGAGTATACTTATATGCGTCACAGCGGTTTTATTTGAGAAGCTTCGGCTTTGATGACGTAAAAGGTAACGTTGTGGGCGGAATTGCGTTACTTATGTTTGTTTGAATCATTCTGTTTAGTACATTAAGCGACAATGAATTTTATGTGGTGTCTTTCAAGGTCTAAACTGGGGTTACTTTTCAAGGTTGAATTTCTTCAGTGGTAGGAAGTGATGTTTTCTGTGTCGTCTTTCTAATTGGAAGTATTGATGTCTTATCCATTTGTAATTCATTTTATACTGTTGTTGCGAGGCACATTGCAATTTTCAAGGTTGTCTGGCCTTATTGGTCTCACTATTGATCGTTTAGATAGGTTGCTTCACAAAATAGCAGTCAGCCCTTGAATTATAAATATATAATATATGTTTAAGCCTTCACTTCAGGGATGTAGCTAGACGCGAATTTGAGGTAGGGCAGCATTGGCTACAGGTAGGGCGGAAGTAAAAAATAAACTAAAATTAAGGGATATTAAAAAAAGAAACAAATTTTTGGGTGATTTTCAACAAGCTGTAACTCCGAGGAAAATGATCGTACAGCAAAAAATAAAAAAAACACATTGTAGCACCATGTATTTAGTTTTCAGATACGGCCATAATTTTTTTTATCATGTTTGGGTCTGGAGAAATAACAAGGAAACAAAAAAAAAAAAAAAAAAAAAATTCTCGTCTTAAAAAAGTTTTCAAAATTCTTTTTCCATTGTTTCACTCAAAAGTTCTTTTAGAAAATTTAATGCCCCTTAATTTAACGTATCCAGAATGCCTCTACGATGATGGCAGTGTGTTAAGCATGATCCTCGTAGTTGCGTCGAAGTAAATCTTATTTCAACAAAATTTGACAGCTCTTATTAATTTCAGTCACTTTCTTGTCTCATTAGAAGGAAAATGATAGCAATAGCCTAAATTAAGTTGGTGCACAACGAAATCATCACCACACTACCTTATTAAGAAAGAGAATTATAAAATTCGTCCTGCATTATCACAATAAATTGGATTAACAATTAAACGAATTCTGGCATCTTTGACAATCGTTACGGGTCGTCTGAAGCCCGAAAGTCGGACGACCAGTCTTAACAAGAAGTATCGTATTACTCAGTAACTGCGTTCTGGAGATCAGATAGGCAGTCGCAGAGGTATTCAGCTGCATCCAGTTAGACTGGCAGCTGACCCTAAAATAGTCGGGAAAAGGCTAGGCAGATGATGAATTGAACAAATTCTCGCTATTATTCAAATTCTCTACAGCTTTTAAAGTAGTCAAAAATGGAGATTTCGCTTTTCCCTAGATCCGTGAGGTCTGAACAAACAGCATTGGCTGCCACTGATGGAGGACATTATTCATAGTGCCCGGGTAAAGTGGGAGCTATTCTAGTTGAATGTTTGAACTACGACTGCGATTCCCGTCCAAAAAGTTTTGAATGCACTTTTCGATTTAATCTTGTGAATAAATGCAGTTTTAAAAATAGATAGGGATTTAAAACTATTGTTTGTTATTTACGATGTAATTGTGTTTTCCATTCCTCAGTAGCAGCCCTCAGTCTGGATTTGTGCCCAGTTTATTTAGAAGTGCCAGAATAGCCCGAAAAATTCAAATTTTCTTAGATTTCGCCATTTGCAAGTCAGCGTCAAGTTGTATGTTGAAAGCAATATGATTCGCGACCATAACACATAAAAATATATTTTTATTTTATTTATTTTTATTTATATAAGTAGTACATTAAATTTCCCCATAAATACTCATTTCTTACTTTATCGATTTTCGTCACTCCACGCCCGCCATTTCAACATTTTCATCTACGCTGCATGGTATCTTTTTTTATCCGTCTTCGTTACAACCCAGCATTCCGGGTACCCATACTATAATATTATCTCTTTAACTTATAACTGCTGGAATATTATCATAATATTTCTTGATACGGTACTGTCAAAGCATTTTCAGTTTTTAAGAAAGTTAGGTCGAACACAACTTTGCTATACGTTTTTAAAGCGCCGTTCATGCATCTTGCCAGCTTAAAGAAGTGTGATAAGGAAGGTGCTTTCGTCCTCCCCCCTCTTTTTATGACCCCCTAAACATCGTTCCAGGCGTTATCGAAAGCATGCGATGCTCAGATATTCAGGTCATAAAACATTTACAGCTGATAGGGCTGGCTCGTTGCCTTATCAGGAATTAGGGTAGTTCAACGTCATTTGTCACTTTTTACCTGATTGTCCTATTACGAGGGTGGGTAGTGTTTTATCCTGACCTTTTGTTTACAAAGCCAGGAACATTATTGCGGAGCTAGCTTTTTTTTTGTGGGAGGAAAATCATCAAATGACGTCTCCCGCTCTGGGTGGAGTGGAAGGGCGTGTAAGACTTTTACTGACTAAAACCCACCCGTGTTCCTTTAGTTGCCTATATGCCAGGGCCACGGTAACTCTTTCGAACAAATCTCACGACCCTGGCAGTCTGGGGAGCTAGCTGAGTGATTGTTGCGTGACTTCTTCTTCTGGAGGACTGAGGACTGTTTTACACAATTTTGACTTTCAAAATAAAAAATTAAAAAAAATACCAGATTGAAATACTTGGCTGTCTTTACTTGTTTACATGTCTTATTATGGAATAACATTAATCAACCATTAGTTTTGCTCAGAAAAAAACCGACTTCCGAAATTAAAGTTATTTTTCACTTTGTAGTGTTTTTAAGGAAGTCGGTTGTGTTTTTTTTTTTTTGTAAAAAAGTTTTTATTTTTAAATTTTTAGTTGTGGTATCCACTCCGCACTAATTCCAAACAAACAATGCATATTTATGCGATTGCAGAAATCGCAGTTGATTTGCTGTCATTTTTTAAAGAGTTCCGGTGTCTATCTCTGGAACTCATCATCAGATCTATATGAAATTTATATGGGACCATTTCGGAATAAACCCCTTTCAAAGAATTTTGCAAATCCGTCTATATATGACGGAAAATAATAATAATATAAACATCCGAATTGAGAACCTCCTCCTTTTTGAAGTCGGTTAAAAAAGATTTTAATTATTTGTAAATATTTTCTCAGTAAATTAAACTGTGGCTGACAAAAGATAAGTTTAATGGTATATATCTACGAAGCAATTAAAGAAATAGAATTCAAAGGTCTAGCAGCCCTAACTCCAGACATGAAGGTCGCAGGGTAAGTGCGGGTCATTCAGACCCTTTCATCATTCCAGCAGGGTATTCAACTTTAGCCCTATCTAATGCTAACGAGGAAAACATAATAATGTAATTAATGGCGCCTCATCCGAATGAGGTCATTTCATTAAAGGTTTTAGGGATTTTTCGTGACTACGTCATCATATCTTCCCGTAAATAAGAAGTGTGCAAGTAATCAACATGGGTGTTACAATGATCGCTACAATATTTACTTAGGTATAAAGAAAATTGCGAATAGAATCACTAGGAATGATCACAGATATTACTGTTGAAAAATTTAAAATTAATGATTTATTTGACAAAATATAATTACAAGTCATCATTTCAGCCGTAAGACGACCACTGCTGGACTTAGGCCTCCCCCAATTTGGGGGGCTTTGCCATAATCGCCACGCTTGGCAGGCGGGTTGGCGATCGCAGTATGGTGGTAAAATGCATAGAGAACGCTGCTGCCCATTCTCTAGTAAGTCCCTTAGTCGCCTTTTACGACACCCACGGGAAGAAATGGGGTGGTGTTATTCTTTACGTCCGGCACCACACGGTACCTAATTACAAGTGACGTAGTGTTAATAGCAGATAGTTTTGAATGAATTTGGTTTTTTATCAGATCTCGATTTTGTTTAAATAATGCAGGCAGGATGAGCTCTCTCCTATATTTTTGACACAGTTTACTCAGATTGTTTACGACATTCACAGGGAATAGGCGGCCTTGGCCTGGATTAAAAGGGACATCCAACATTCGATAAAATATTATTAACTAGGACAGTGAAAGAAGAGGAAATATTTACTTACGAATAAAATGATGCGAAACAGATTATTGAGTGATGCACGATTTCATAAATCATAGCGTCTCAGATTATAAAAACATGACCGACTGCTTAATTTAAAATGATCACAAGAAATATATGCTACATCTAGCGATTTTCTCCTGTCAGGGTCGCGAGATTTATTCGAAAGTGATACCGTGGCCATATGGGCAACTGAAGGAAAGAAAAGTAAAAGTCTGACACGCCCTTCCGCTCCATCCAAAGCGGGCGTCACTTGATGATTTCCCACGCACAAAAAACAAAAATGTAGTGATTTGATATTTCCTTTAAAAACCCTAAAAGAAACGCCTCCGTATTTAAAACCGATAATAATATTACCTAGACACTAGATCTAACTATTAACCGATATTATTAAGTAAAAAATGGCCGACTGCTAAATACAATTGGCACAAAAATTTATTCCTACATCTTGTACCCTTAATTGCGTAACACTATTCATCAGAATCTGAATCATTTTGAAGCTTATTTGTCATCCATTCTTTCATATGTTCGAAAACATTGTTTGCTAAGCAACAAAAACAACAATAGTACCTACTCTCAACCGACGTGCATGTATAACCAGTTGTATGAACTTAAACGAAGCCAAACGAGTATGTAAGGATCGTAACAGCATGCGTAGCATGACCACCGTAGAAATTGGTTTTGTCTATTCTTGGTAGAATAGAGATAGAATTGTCATGCTACGCCCGCATAAAACGGTACAAATCTTTCTACAATCTTTAAACTGTAATTTTGTCTATTCGTTCGTTTACGTAGTTTCTACTTACCCCCATGGGAAAAAGGCGCGAGATTATTTTATATGTGTAAACAACGCCATCAATGTTTCGGAATTATCAAAATTAAAGCGATTCCTACTGATAGTGTATAACGCACCCCTGTGAATGAAATGAAATGAATTGCACCGATCCCAGCGTGGTTTGACCAGACTCGATTAATCGAATGAACCCCAAGATTTGCACTAGCCTTTGAAGCCTCATGTTTCATGGTGCTACATAGACCATTGCATATCAAGAAGTAGACCGGGGGGCACTGTAATGGTAGGGAAGACGTGCCCATAGGATAGGAAAGGATTACGAGCCTACCGACTATGCAGCCTTAAGTAAGCATTGGACTAGTGGAGAGAAGGGTGATATTTGTCTATAGGATCTTTTCACGTCGTCGCCGGCATGTTGATCCAGGTCGAGGTTCATCGAAGCATCTTTTGGTGGGGTTAACCGTTTGCTTGGCTCTTTTCTATGTCAAGGCTTCGCTATGTTCCGTGTTGTTGTTTTCTTGGTCGTCTTCTGAGTTCTCGCTGCTATCAGTTTCTGGTTTTTTGTAGATATCAGTAGCCGCTTTCTTGATCTTATTTCTATCTCCAGCCGTGTCCCTCCAAAACTGGATTTCCTTGTCGAAGTATTTCATGCCCTGCTTTAGGTTGTCATTCCATGTGTAACTAGGTCGTCCGACCTTCTTAGATTTGGCCCTGTACTGCTTTGCTGCATGTAACAAGTGTGGTTCAGAGCGTCTGAAAATGTGTGCCATGTAGCACATCCTGTGGTTCTTGATCCGTTTTGTTATGGTTTTACCGTCTAAGATTTGATGCATTTTCTTCTGTCTTGGTTTTTCCTAGCGTGGTTGATCAAGTCTCTCATGATAACTCTTTCATATCTTCTCAATCTTGAAAGGTTCGCCTCTGTGAGTGCTGATACTTTTAAGCCATATATCATACAAGGTACGATAGTCATTCGATACATAAGTGTGGCTAATTTCCAATACATTTTTGAGTTCAATATGAATGGTAGTAAAGATTTAGCGTTTCTCGTGGCATGTTGGCGTCGTTTTCTAATTGAGTTTTTGATTTCATCCCCTGTTGGTATATTTATTTAGTTGAGGGTCACGTGGGTCGTTTTCTGTGTTTTTATGGGGTCCCTAGTTACATTTTTTGTTTTTGTTTCGTTTATTTGAAGGCCTACACTATTAAGTAAGGGTTTATGTGGTTTGAGATGCGTTCTAGTCCCTCTAGCTCATCTGTAATGAGAATAAGGTCATTTGCAAATTATAATACTAGGGGGAGGGAGATTTTGCAGTCCTGATCTAGTTTGATTAAATGAGTTTCCTCTTCGAGAGTTCTCAGAACTTCGTCGGTGACCAATGTAAAAAGGCGAGGGGACAGGGTGCAACCTTTTTTAACTCCCTTTCCTTTGATAATCCAGCTGCTTTGCTGGCCGCACTATTTGATGCATGTTCTTTCCTTCAAGCATGCCGTGATTATCCTGTTGGTCATCGATTTGTTGTAATAATATGTTTCTTAATGATAGTGTATAACGCACCCCTGTGAAATGTTGTATTTTCATTTTAACATACCAAAGAAAACATACCCCTGTTCGATCGTTTTCCTATATAATTCTAAACCGCTAAATCTCAGTGACCCTGTATATTTTGATGCCGTCACCACCGCATGTCGCCTCATTGTCGGCCTTGTGACCCGCCCTCTGGTCCCCTTTGTGATGAATGGCTTTTTTGCATTACAGCCCTTTCTCCTTCTTGTATAAGAAATACGGGAAAAATAATCATCCTTACAATATAGTAAAGGTATTTGTATATATTTAATATTATTTGTATATTCAGTTTTACTGAAGAGTTTTGTTTGGTTCATCATCAGGCCGCCCCCGACCCCTGGATATAGGCCTCTCCACTTTCACGCTATTGTGCTCGATTTTCGGCAACACTCGTACATCTGCTAACGGCTACCCTGCGAAGATCGTTGCTCCACCTAGCCCGAAGGCGTCCTACCTTATGTTTGCCGATTACGCCTACCCCAACGGTAATCGGTTCTATGGTTTATATGGTCGGCCCATTGCCACTTCAACTTGCTTATTCTGTGAGCTATGTCTACAACTTCGAACTTCGAATTGCTTTGGTTGAATGCGCTAATCTAAAGAACTACTGGTTCGCATTGTATTAATTATTTTAGTATTGGATAATCCATTTATCGAGGAAGGTTATAGGCTATATAAAAACACGCTAAGGCCCCTAGGGGACAAGTAAAATGAAAAAAGTCACGAATAGGAAGTACTCCTACGGGCAGTCGATTCGATGCGACAGGGTGGGTCGGGAGAGCAAAAATTTGACGCAGACGAATTCGCGGGCAGAAGCTAGTAATTAGTATAAACTGAAACTTTGAGACAATTCCTATTTCTTAATAATACGGTTTAAAATAATTTGTAAAAAAATATATGTATGCTTATGACTGTACAATATTTTATTTTCCTTCTAAAAGTCAAAAAAGCATTCCCCTGTACCTATTTAAAACCGTTAAATCTTAGCGACCCTGTATATTTTGATGCCGTCACCACCGCATGTCGCCTCATTGTCGGCCTTGTGACCCGCCCCCTGGTCCCCTTTGTGATGAATGGCTCTTCGCATTATAGCCCTCTCTCTTCTTCCTGATATAAAAACTACGGAAAAAACTGATAAGGTTGTAAAAAGGCTCTCAAATGTTGTTTTATCGTTTCAGAAGGTAGGAACTAATTTGGGTCGGAACATTATGATGCGTTGGGAATGAATTTTAATTGTTTAAGTTTTTTTTTAAGGCTATGTTTTTATACGGCTTCATACATTAACATAGTTACCTAATTACATTCACTATGGAAGAAAAAAATAAAGGATAATACCCAGGTATGTTGGTGAATCGTCATTTTATATACGTATTTTAACTTAGTCTATAAGGTAGTCTAGGTAATACCTGAAAGCTATTGAAATTAAATTTCATCACTTCAGCCGAAGGACGTCCACTGCTGGACATAGGCCTCTCCCGGTATGGGGGTGATTGCCATAATCACCATGCTTGGCAGGCGGGTTAGCGATCGCAGTACGGTGGTAAATTGTATAGACAACGCTGTTGCCCAGTCCAAGTTACGATACCCACGCGAAAAAATGAGTATAATCCTATTATGCTATTTATTTCAGATAGTGTGTTCTCTCTCTTTGCCTAGCCTTATCCCATTTCATTTGGGGTCGGCTCTCCTCGTCATTCTTCGCCAGATGTTTCGGTTCTGGGTCGTCGAGTCATTCACTTGGGCTTGCTTCAGGTCATTGTTGACTGCTGAGATCCAAGTGAGAAGGGGTCTACCTCGCTTCTTTTGACCTGTGCTCATCTGGGGGCTTGCTTAGTCATGTGTTCCTTTGGTCTTCTCATAACATGGCCATATCATCTCAGGCGCGCTTCAGAGAGCTTTTGTTCGATTGGGCGGATCTTAAAACTTCCTCTAATATGCTTGTTCCTTATTCTGTCCTGAAGAGTATTTCAGATAGTGTGTTACATGTGAATTATTCGCTTTGATTGACTTCGAAAATGAACGGATTAAAGCTTTTGGAACGAATAAAATGAAAATAAGTAACAAGTAACTGACACTCAATTTATCATAATTATGCCCGCAGTATAATGTTATATATGGCTGCGTGACATTGCTGAATAAGCCTAATAACGCGTTAGGGCAGACACACCATTGCGCGTCTACGAAAAAACACGCGTGATCGCGTCAAAGCGCGCTTACAATTTTGGGCGACGGCGACGCCGACGACGGGACACTGGTGCCGATTCCCTTATTCACAAACTAAACTAAATTTAAGTTCAGTGCATCTTTTTCTTTCTATTTCATTAAGAAAAGGACAGAAGATAAATTTTAGTTCAGTCCTGTCAAATTAATCAGCGCTCCATACAAGTTTAGACGTGATTAAAAACTTGCCTACTAAAATTACGTCAATTTACGTCAAGCGCTGATTAATTTGACAGGACTGAACTAAAATTTATCTTCTGTCCTTTTCTTAATGAAATAGAAAGAAAAAGATGCACTGAACTTAAATTTAGTTTAGTTTGTGAATAAGGGAATCGGCACCAATGGCTTACGACTTGCTTTTAAGAACTAAATTGGTAGTCAGGAATACCATGGGTTACCATTGGGTGGTACCATTGGGTAAGTCTATTAGAAATACATAGCCGGATAATACATATTAAAAGTAGATATTTACCTCAATAAATAGCACGGAGTTTAGATTCCTTGCAACCAAGCTCAGCTGATGGATGCCAAGCCTTTTCCCAATTATGTTGGGGTCAGCTTCCAGTCTAACCGGATGCAGGTCAATTCCAATATTTTACATGGAGCGATGGCCTATATACCGTGTGGTGCCGGACGTATAGAATAACACCACCCCATTTCTTCCCGTGGGTGTTGTAAAAGGCGACTAAGGGACTTACTAGAGAGTGGGCAGCAGCGTTCCCTGTGCATTTTACCACCATACTACGATCGCCGACCCGCCTGCCAAGCGTGGCGATTATGGCAAAGCCCCCTAAATTGGGAGAGGCCTAAGTTCAGCAGTGGACGTCTTACGGCTGAAATGATGATGATGATGATGATGATGATGGCCTATCTGTTAATGGGTAACACGATACCTCTTCCTAGGACTGGATTTCTGCCCTCTTCATGTTACATTTGAATTTAATAACTGTGTTTAAGTAAATATTTACCTTTGTAATGTATTATGCGTTCGTTGCAAAGCATGTGTGGTGTGACTGTGAATGATAGGCTGAGGAACGATGTGATACGTTTACGGTGCGGTTTAAAAGAATATGTAGTGACAAAAATTTAAAAGAGTACCTATGCTTAGATGGTTTGGTCATGTTGAGAGGTTGAATGAAGGGCGGCTAATAAAAGTTATTTACAAGGCAGATGTGACTTAACATGGCGAAAGGGGACGCCCTAGGAGAACATTTTGAGACCTTATTGGTGATGTTCTTCAGAAGGGTCAAGTGCGTAGCACTAGTAACAGGCGTGCGTGTATGATCAGATGTATGAACTTAAATGAGGCAAAAGTTGTATGTAAGGATCGTAGCAGGTGGCTTTCTGTAGTTTCTGCTTACCCCCATGGGAAAAAGGCGTGATTTTATGTATGTATGTAGTATATATTTTAGCTCTCTTTTCCTAAAACACAGGATTACCTAGTTAAGGCTAGGTTATGTCCTGCCAGGGTCGCATGATTGTTCCAAAGAGATCCGTGACCCTGGCACATGGGCAACTGAAGGAACACGGGTGGGTTTTAGTCAGTAAAAGTCTGACACGCCCTCCCGAGTGGGAGAAGTTATTTGATGATTTCCCATCAAAAAAAAAGCCTAGGTTGTGTTATAATTTACATTTAAGCAAAACTGAACATTTTATTATTATACAATCCCCCGGTTTCTGAATTGAGTATTTGAATTTGAGAACGCCTTGATCAGTAATTAAGTATTACTTAAACACTTTTTCGTTTCTGAATTGAGTTTTTTCAAACTCTAATCAAGATTTGATCATTTAATCAAATTTGACACAAAGCATGGTTAAAGTCGTACGTCATTTACTCAAATTTGACACAACGCATACTTAACTCATGATTAAGGTAGCCAGTTGCGTTTCTGAATTAAAAAAAACGTGTTTGAGTATACTCAAAGCATAATCAACGGCATGTTACTCAGTTGAAAGTTGACACACGAATTTCAGCTACTCAAACTGTAATCAGCTATAGAAACTGGAGATTTTGTAAGTGATTTTGATCATAATGATTAACGACGATAATTCCTGTCGTCTCTGGAGATGCCTCAACGCAGACAAACCCGCAGAAGAATAGCAGGACATGGCCTAACCTGTTCATTACGCTGAGCGACAAATAATTTAAGAGTCGGTTCGGCTTTAAAGGCTCGTACAAACAGGTGCGTTTGGTTGCGCGACGTCTCGTGGAGGTGATTCTACGATTTATCACGACGCAACACCTTTCATACTAGCGCGACCGCTCGTCGCGCCGCGCGCCGCGGCGAGCAGCGCGACAGCTTGTGGTACATCTTGTATGGCGTCGCGGCCGTCGCGGCTCCGAAACGACGCCACACAAAATGTACTTTATGTTGTCGCGCTGCTCGACGTGGAGCGACCGTGTCGCGACGCGACAGGAAGCCCCTGTGTGAAGAGTCACGCGACTCACGCGCGTTTTCATAGAAATTGTTTTACGGATATAAATCGCTGAATCGCGTGCAAGTGTCGCGTCGCGCAAGTCTGCACGAGCCTTTATGAAGGAGTTGGTTAGATTTATTTTTTACAAAATAAAGCCTAAACTGACCTATCGTATACAACGGCGGGTTTTACGCGACTGGTAAATTTCAAGCTGTTGTGGGGGACACTGTAAATGTGAGCAAGGCGCCGCTTTGCCGCGTGGTACGTAGGATGACTAGTGCGATAACATTACTGAGATGGCAAAATGATCGTATGCCCACAGCACAGGAGAGACCATTAGTGGTGGCATGGTCTTTTGACAGAGCTGAATGCCCTAGATTCATAGGTGCTGTAGACTGCACACATATAAAAAGAAATTCACCAAGAGGGAGAAAAGCTGAGCTGTTTAGGAACAGAAAAGGTTTTTTTTCTATAAATGTTCAAGCCAACTGTGATGCCGATTTATAAATTACTAGTATCAGTGCACGTTGGCGACTCCGTGCGCGACACTACTATTTCGACTGACTCATCACTTGCAGCTCAATTTGAAGCTGGCAGATTTTTGTAATACCTTATTCTCGGGGATAATTATATGCCTTAGGTTTCTCATGACAACCTTTTTGAACTCTGCCTCTATATCGCAGGAAGCCTATAACAAAGCCCATATAGCATCACGAAATACAATATTGAAAGGTGTTTTGGTATTCTTAAAAGAAGAATTTCATGCCTACATTCAGGAATGTAGCTAAAACTTCCAAAAGTATTGAAGGTAATTGTGGCGAGTGTTGTTCTTCACAACAAGACTCTTCGTCTTGATGACTACATCGGAATATGATGAACATATACAAGAAGAAAGTGTGTAATTTTGTTGTCAGAACACCCATAGTACAAAATTATTTTACCCAATAAAAGTGTAAATATCATCATCTACCTAACCTTTTCTCTTTGGGGTAGGCTTCCAGTCTAACCAGTAAATATGTAGTACAATAAAAATATGTAGGCAATGGAATATTTTTAATTACTCCTAGTTTTATCAGTTACATATAAAATCACAGATAGGTAGGTATTTACATAATATTTGCCAAGTATTTTCTTGCGCGATGCTTGATATTATATTAATTATAAAATGTTTTAGCACTGTTTTATGCCTAGGCCCAGTCATGCAGATGCTCTTGTACTCTTTAGCAATGGACTTCCAGGCTTCCTGTTTCATCTGTATATAGTAGGTATGCCCTTATCCTTTTGCACTCTATTACATTTTGGGGTCAATGGGTCATCTTAGGGGCGGAGTGGTATCTGAAGCAATAAATCACAAACATCTAAATTACTAATGTAGTGAAAGGTAAAATTATATTATGGTAAACATTATTGTGTTACTTGCAGCAGTGGTGGCCCAGTGGCGATACCGTTGGGCCACCACTGCTGAAATAAACCTTCATTTACGAGTTGTAGGTCGTGGGTTGCAATCCAGGCAGGCACTATCACCACCATTACTCTAAAAACTATGAAGGATAACATCGTGAGGAAATCTTCATGTTCTAGACAAGAATTCGAAGACATGTGACATCTACCAACCCGCGCTGGGCCCGCGTGGTAGATTATGACCCCCTCGCACCGAGCGGAGGCCTCTGTCCCAGCAGTGGGAACGATATATGCTGATTATGCTATGTACTTACTTTGTTATTATTTAAAGAATATTTACTTTCTCCTCTATAATATAGTTAGACGATCTCTTTTTCTTATCTTTATCCGATCTAATTGGTACAATTTATTTGTAATTTATGTAAAATACGAACAGAATATTCGAATAAAATTTATGTTTATTTACTGACAGTTTGACATTCACGATTCGGTTCAGACAATCACGTCAAATATTTATTTTCTTAAATATATGCATTAGAAACTCTATTCACATAAGTTTGTTGTAGTTTGTTGAAATTAATGATGTTATTTAACATTAACAATTTTTTTTTTGAGTCGATTTTAAATTTATAATAATAAAATTAAAAAATATTATGAATTTTTAGAAAGTACCGGTTTTTGAACGTGAATTGGAACGTGTTAGCTTTGCTCAAAAAACTTAAGTAAATAATCAGTTGATTATGGTTTGACAAAATACAATTTTGACTTGTGAAACGCATAATACTTAAAAGCATACTTAAGGATTTGAGAAAACTCAGTTGAGATTTGCTAGTTTTCTCAAATCAGAAACCGGCTGAATGACTCACAATTTTACGTAATTATATCTAAAAATTTGGTGGACATGACAGGCTTATGTAATAAATTAAACCAAATCTAATGATGTGCGTATAAATCCAATTTCATCCAATCCGTTTTGTGGTAGACCTCGCAATTATCAACTGATAGACGAATAATAAAGCGAAACAATCCATAAATGAGCTCTCTAATTAGCGTTGTTTGTTGTTTATTTTCATATTATAATAGATCGATACAGCCGATATATTCTGTAAATCACATTGTGAAACCTTTGGTGAAGTGTAGTTTTCTATTATCCTGTAGTTTCCTCTAATAACTAGGTATACTTTAAGTTCTCATAAGTTCATTATTATTTTCAGAATTTCGCACGTTCGTGCAATTACATATTCAATTAATATTAGTACTATTAATAGACATATTATGCATATGAAAACTAAGATAGGTCCTCTGTCAAGATCTAAGTAGTACCTTTATAAGATACTAGCTTCTAACCGCGACTTAGTTCGCGTGAAATTTTGGCCCCCATACGTCGCGTTGTATCCTATCGCCCGCCTGTGCTATTACTTTTACACTGAGCGTTTTTTCCGACTTTATTTCATTTTGCTTGGCTCCTAAGCGTCGTAGCGTGAGGTTATTATCCTATTACCTTTCTCAAGAATTGTGCTATCAAGTGCAAAACCAATTTTCCAAATCCAACTGGCAGTTCCAAAGATTACTTCATACAAAGAAACTCACAAACTTAAAAACATTACCTCTTTAATAACTGTAGATGTAGACTAGCGACCCCAGCTTCGGACGATCAGAACTTGATAAAATATCGTGATTTCTTTATTAATTGTAAGTTTAATAATATGGTCAAAACCGCTTCAAAATCTGTTACGAAGTTTAAGAGAACAATTCGATCACATAGACAAACACCAATTATATAATTTATATTTTGTCATCGTCATCATCATTTCAGCCGAAAGACGTCCCCTAATGGACATAAGCCTCCTCCAATTTTCGAGGGAGGGGGGTTTACTTTAATAGCCACGCTTGGCAGGCGGGTTGGCGATCGCAATATGGTGGTAAAATGAATAGAGAACGCTGCTGCCCATTCTCTAGTAACTAGATAATATGTATTGATAAAGAAACGGATCCACGATTCCCTAAAGATATTGGGATTCAAGATCTGAGTCGGGTTTATAACATCCCGTTAGAAAAATATCACAGATACGGTTTGCATTACAATAGTAGGTAATATAAATAATGTTAAGCCCCATATCCTATCTTATTGAAGCTTATAACCCTTTAGCGTTCTGTGGGAATACTGCAGATAAATCCCAGCTTACTGTTCGATGGAATTTTGAAATTAACGGAAAAATACATCGTAACTTTTGAAATTACAGATAATCTTGAAGAATTCACGTGGGAATAAGTTGGTAATGTTTTTTTCGTTGTAATGGTGTAGAAGTATCTAATGTAGGAAAGGAAAATACCCCAGAAGGTGGAATGTTTATAATGCTTGTTCCCTCTGACATACAATGTACGATATACAATGTGGCGTAAGGACATGCACCTTTCCCCTAGGACCGATGCCTGCCAGGGTCGCGAGATTTGTTCGAAAGAGATACCGTGGCCCTGGCAACTGAAGGAACACGGGTGGGTTTTAGTCAGTAAAAATCTAACACGCCCTTCCGCTCCACCTTACAGCGGGAGACGTCATTTGATGATTGCCAAACCCAGAGAAAAAATAGTTAAAAAAAAACTAAAAAACACGCTTCCATAGAAAACCAAACTAAAAAGTAGAAAATAATGGAAAAAAGCGTGGGGTGCTTTTTAAGGTATTTTTTTATTGATATCAGGCACCCCACGCTTTTTTCCATTATTTTCTACTTTTTAGTTTGGTTTTCTATGGGAGCGTGTTTTTTGTTAAACTATTGTTTATTTTCTACTTTTTAGGGTGTTTCGAATTTTGAGACGTATGTCAGCGTAGGTAGTTTGTTTTGTAGAAGACAGTTTTTTTGCTGTCCTATTAACCCTGGCAAGGATAATGGCACAAAGAATCATGTTCAATCTTGACCTGATTTTTTTTAACGCGTCTAGTTATGTAAAATATCTTAAAAAATTGCTAATTTTTTGCTGATTTCGTATCACATAATTGAATTTTCAAATAAAGCCAGGAAAAAAAGAAATTCTAAAAAATGTTTATCATTCTCAATAGACTTTTTGAAACGTAACGTGTTTTACACACGTTTCATTTCACATAATACGAAAAAACTTGTTCGTTCATGTGGTTAATAAATGTTCAAAATAACGAAGTGGTATTTTTTTTACTTCACTTTTTAATTTATGACTAGCTATGATTTTTTATAGTTTTATATTAGGGTGTGGAAAGAAAAATAAACGTACTGTTGATAGGGCGCGTAAAACGAACTTCTTTACGTGAATGACAGGCTGTCACTTGTTTGACGTTTTGCAGTCATTCGTTTGCTGTCACTACGTATTGTACTGAGCGATTTTGGATTTTCTGATACCCTAACAAGTTTTGCATTTTCCACGGACTCCGATACCTACCACATACGATTACTTTGGCCTGTGTTACACGGATACCGATTTAGTCCTTTTTGTTGGGATCTAGACGTTATCGCTTTTGTTGGAAAGAGCTATGGACATGAGCCTTCTACGAGATGGCTTTGCCTGCAACATAAGTGTTAATACGCTTCGGCGTTATCGAGCCCTTCAGCTTCATAGCAGACTCATCTCGCTAATTAGCAGTTGGATATCTCCAGTAATAGTAAGTGTAATAACAATCAAGTACCTAACTATTTAGTATCCAGTCAACAGATGCTACTGGAATGATTGTTTTATAAAAAAGGATTGATATCTAAATATCAATCCTGTACAAAAAATATAAGTGCTAATGTAAATTTTTCAAGTTTTATGAAATATAGAACTAGTACTACTAGAAATAGGTGACGCCCCTAAGACGAACCGCTGACCGAATGTGCTAGTTGCATGTAGCTTTTCTCCATGTTTAGCTAAAGTGTTCTTTTAGGCAGCTGTTTAAAGCGAAACATGTAAAAATACAAATTAAATATACTTATTTCCATCATCATCATCATCAGCCTATAGCAGTCCACTGCTGGACATAGGCCTCCCCAATTGCACGCCATTTAGCTCGATTTTCGGCAACTCTCATCCTTATTTCTATTGCAGGCTTTAAAATCTCATAATTGATTTGTTATTCAGGTAATGGAAGAAGATTACATTTGTAAAGAGTGTTTTGATGTATCCACGAAGACTGTTAATGCTCAGATTTATAAAAACAATGACTGTGACCCATCTGCTGGTTCATCTCGCCGTGGTCATACTTAAGTATGCCTCGTTTGTCGTCGATCATTGCTCAATCGTCAAAGTGACCACATTCTCAAAAAAAACCTTGCACTGTAGGTTATGGCGCATGTTATGACTTTGGTTGGGTACTTACATTAGGCTGGGCTAGGCATGAAACTAACATTGTGGCTCCAGCGGCATTTTTAGATGAAATGGTTGTACAAGAAGACATTGAATAAATAATAATAAATCAAATCCTGTTTTTTTTACATTAATTTTCCCAACCTCTCCAAAAACATGCAGCACTTAATTATATATTTATGTCGTGATGGCCCAGAGGTTAACACCTCACCTCATGCACGAGGCGTGAGTTCAATACCGAGCCAATGTTTTTTTTTTCAATACCTACGTAGGAACTACAGTGAAGGAAAACATCACAAGAAAACCTGGACATGTATAATTAATCAATGAAAGTCAGAAATCGCCACCTCATCTTGACCAAACGTGGTGATTTCTGCTCGTGCCTTCTTTGAATGAGAAAAGACCTTTGCCCAGCAGTGGCACAGTATAAGGGCTGGTATTATTATTTACTTTATCCGGACAGACAATGTGAATCAGCCTCTTAGAGTTCGATGGCTAAAAGCATCGTCCTCCTGGAGTCTGGTCCATTTCGACGACAGATTTTGACCGATATTTCAATGAACTATACCTAAATTATTGTAACTTGCTGTAGGTAGTGTAGAAAACAAGGATGGCTTAACATCACACGTGAAGTGTTTAAAACTCAGCATCGTCGGGTTATTACGAGAATATAACTGCTGTTTGCCACTGCGCGCCGAATTGTGATGATATTAAATTGAAGACGGATTTATTTCTGAGTGAGTGCAACTCTCTCAGCGATTAACAAATAATTTCATTTTAATAATCATCTAGTTTTTGAGGTTACAACAGTTGTCAAACCTGATCTGAAAGCTGTAAATCTATTATAACCTCAAAAACTTATTTACGTAGAGTCATGTGGGTCAAGTGTGCGCATTTAAACTTTGACGCTTCAAAAACTCGAAAATTATTTGTAGAATGAAATAAAACTGTATTAATTAGTAAGACTGTTTATTTGTAATCAACTTAGGCACAATAACAGTATTGTCAGTAGCTTATATTTTAAGAAACTGTAGAAAACAAAAACCGTTCCATACGCGCACACTTACCCCAGTATAGGGGTAAGTGTGCGCAGTACTGGGGGTAAGTGTACGAAACAACAACAAAATACATATTGAGCTATATATTTCTAGAACGTAAACAGTATTATATAATTATTAAAATTTTCATCATAGGTACTTAAAGTAATCAGCATAATAATCATCTTAAATCTAAATATGAGATCAATTTGAACTTAGAAATCATTAGTTACTTTGTCATACATGTATCACAAAGAAACGTGCCGTGTTCAAAGCTGGTGCACTGTTCGTGCCACCAGGCTCCACAAAGGCTACATTCAATCCAGTCTTCAGTCGGTGGATCAGAATACTTTTCGCCACATAAGGGGCAGTAGCCACCATACTGCGATCGCCAACCCCCCTGCCAAGCGTGGCGATTATGGCAAAGCACCCCAAATTGGGGGAGGCCTAAGTCCAGCAGTGGACGTCTTACGGCTGAAATGATGAAGGGGCAGTAATACTAATTTTCGTCATTTTTTGGTTTTTTAAGAGTCTTATTTTTAACATTCTTTTTTTGCCAGTCTCAGATGATTTTGTAGTAGTTTTCTTAGTTTTTAGTCTTTCTTTTAAATCTAGTTGTATTTTCTTTTTGGATAATTTCTCTTCTTCCTCTTTTTTCTTAGTTTCTAACTCAGATTTAAAGTTTGTCTAATGCTGCGCGTGATGGAATTGAATCTTCTTGTAAAATTTCCTGTACTGCTGTAGTTGGTAACATCTCTTCTAAATTTTGGGCAGGAATCATGTCAGTTACAGAAGCTGCCTCGAAATCTTCCTCCGAAAAAATGTCTGTCTATTGGCCAGATTCCAGAAACTTTGAAACCTGAAACTGCATTGCTAAGCGTTGCTGCTTTTTGGAAGGCCTCATTCACCAATTGAGCTATTTCTGTTTGTCCAATCACGCGGCCTGGATGGTGGCTTAGCCATTTATCACATGCGTAAGCGAATTTTGTTTTCAGAGGCCCAAAAAACCCACGATCTAAGGGCTGCATCTTGTGACTACTGTGAGGTGGAAGAGTAAGCATATGAATGCCATTATCACGACAAAACAGTATAGCATCCAGAGAAATATGGCTGCTATGGTTGTCCAAAATTTACAAGATAGGATTATCTTTGGTTGGCTGAACATTGTCTTTAAAGTGGCGTAGGTATTCTAGAAACAGGCCCGTATTTATAAATCCTGAATCAGAAGCCATTGCAATACTACCTTCGGGTACATTATTAAGCAAATAACCTTGGATTATCTTCCGGGGAAAAATAAATGCTGGAGGAACATAGTTCCCAGTTGCACTCATTGCGCAAACTAGTGTAATTGTTTGGCCTCTTTAATCAGAAACTATTTTTCCCACCAGCTTTTTTCCTTTCACCGATATTACTTTTGGTATTTTCTTCGGTACAGTATTCACTCCACTTTCATCCATATATTATATATTCGGCTGAGTACAAATTGTATTTATTGTAGAGGCTCTGCAAGTTATCATAAAATCTTTGTACTTGAGTTTTATTGAATCCCATGGCTCTGGCAAAACTAGTTGGGACTGGCTGTCGCAATTTCAATTCTGGAAATCTTTTAAGGAATCCATATACCCAGTCGCGGCCAGCTAATTTTGAGGATGTGTTGAATCTATGCGTAATTTTATTTACTTCAGCATACTCATAAATCAACTTCTGGAGGTTCTGCATTGTGAGACCATAATAAAGATCATCACATTGTTTAATATATTTGTATATATCAGTCTCTCGCTCCTTGGTGAATGTCAAAGAAAATCTTCCCATGCTGGTTGCTGTCTTCCCAGCTTTTAAACGTTTTCGCAGAGTACTTTCCTCAAGTCCGACTTGAGATGCAGCTTTTCTTTTACTGGCACCCTTTGAAATTAATAATTTGGCGGCTTCCAGCTGTTCATCTGTAACGACACATCTATCCGAAGCTTTCCTCAGATAATTTCGAGGCATTTTAAATTTATATTTGTACTCTGAAACAAAACATAGCAACACATGTACAAAGATATGCAAGCGGGGTAAGTGTGCGCATGCGCACGCTTACACGACAGGCTTCTGCGCACACTTAACCCAAACCATCGAAACAGAATTGTGTGAATGTCAATGATTATTGCGTCATCATAACAACTTAAACCCTGGCAAATAAAAAACTAGATATTATGTTGCACTCGATGGTAAATAGCATATTTTCAAAAAGTTTTCATGACTACAAAAGATTACGCATCAAATGTGACAAAATATCGTAAATATTTTAGCAAAAATCTTCGTTTACCTGTCAGAACAAAACGGCGCGCGAGCAGACGCTGCGATACGAGCGCTTTGCAAGACGTCCCGTGAGGTACTAGAGAGGGGGGTTACCGTTCCTTAGCTCTTTAAAGTTTTCGAGATATTTTGAATGCGCACACTTAGACGCTGCGCACACTTGACCCACGTGACTCTAATAGCATTTTTCCCTGGCCTCTAAATAAGAAGATGATAACTTATTGTGTTATTATAAACAATAACTGATTTTATGGAACACTATTTGTAGGTAGACGCGACCTGTAAAACGAATCAAGTGACAGGTCATTCAATGTATGGAAAGTGGGCATTATTCTTTATGAAATTATTGCATTGTCATCGGTCCTTGACAGGTGTGCAAAGTTTGAATGAAATCTGGGTGCTTACTCTCGAATATAATTCCAATAGATCGACATTGGAATTGTCAGTCAAACGTCAGTGATTGGCTGGACTCACTGAGTCTAGCCAATCCCTGACGTTTAACTCAACCAACTGACGTTTGACTAATGTCGATCTATTGGAATTATATTCGAGAGTAAGCACCCTGGTCGTTTAAAGTGGGTCAAAATCGCGCTATAAGGAGTCGGTTACAAACAAACATACAAATATACAAACATACAAGTGAAGCTAATATAAAGCGTGTAAAAAAATGCACCTTGTAGGTAAAATAAAAATATTTCGAATAGGTACATGTCTAGCATAAGTTGCCCAAACCCATGCTGGGCTGGAGACAACGACCTGTGTATTCATACTGTAGTGGCATCTACACCCCCACGTATAAATTACGTATCATACTAACGTGATGCAAAATTCTGCATCGCGCAAGCACAGTTTACCGCGCATCTGGCATATATACAACGTCCCGACATTCATCATCAGGCATCTGCCCACCAGACACGACACCCGTCTAGTAATAGGATCTTCCTTTTTAGGGTTCCGTTGCCAAATGGCAAAAAACGGAACCCTTATAGATTCGTCATGTCTGTCTGTCTGTCTGTCCGTGTATGTCACAGCCACTTTTTTCCGAAACTATAAGAGCTATGCTGTTGAAACATGGTAAGTAGATGTATTCTGTGAACCGCATTAAGATTTTCACACAAAAATAGAAAAATAAACAATAATATTTGGGGTTCCCCATACATAGAACTAAAACTAAAACGAAAAAAAAATCATCAAACCCATACGTGTGGGGTATCTATGGATTGGTGTTCAAAAATGATATTGAGGTTTCTAATATCATTTTTTTTCTAAACTGAATAGTTTGCGCGAGAGACACTTCCAAAGTGGTAAAATGTGCCCCCCCCCCCCGTCACTTCCAAAATAAGGGAATGATAAAACTAAAAAAATATATGATGTACATTACCATGTAAACTTCCACCGAAAATTGGTTTGAACGAGATCTAGTAAGTAGTATTTTTAATACGTCATAAATCGTAAACCACAATTTACCTTTCATTCAGTCAACTCAAATATAAAAATTAATAAAAACAACATTTAATTTCATAAACATAAACCTTATGCATAAACCATGAATACCTGCAGGTTTGTACGGAACCCTCGGTGCGCGAGTCCGACTCGCACTTGGCCGGTTTTCTAAGGTTGAGTGACGTTACACCCTGAACCTCATACCGCCACACTGGTGACCCAGAAGTGATCGTCAGCGCAGGGTTCGTGCAACCTCATCAGCGTGACGCTTTTCTACGTTGGTTTAATGTATTTAAACCCTGTCCCTTATACCTGCAAGTTACTTAAAAGTCAATAACAGATAATCACAGCTTCTGCATTCTAGAAGTTCTAATTGAAATTCAATTCTCAGACGAACTACTTAAAACAAACTCAAACGCGCGTCCCCTGCGTGTTTGCACCCTTACCCGTTTGTCTGACTTGTAATTCACACACACTTAGCAAAGAGCAAAGTTTCACGAAGCGGTTTTATCTCTCACTTAATATACTCAAATTGATTTCCTCGCTCAAAGACATTTCCAAGACTTGAATGTCTTTAGTGATTAAATTGAATCCTCCTAACCTGTGTGTTCGATGGATCCAAAGTAATTGCCTGTCAGTATTATTTGTTTCAAAATTGGGATATTCAAGTTAGAATCATCCTGAGAATCAGGAATATTTGGGCGGTAGAAATTACATGAGACAGTCCCCCAAAACGCCGCTTACTAGTTGATTGTAGCTGAGAAGAAGAGCTGGCGTAATCAATCAAAGTTTTATTTAGCGGTTTTTTAGTGTGTGATTTATTTATTCAAATAAGTTTTTATGACCTTGACTGGTTTATTGAGCTTCTTTAAAAGGGAAAAATCAACACGTTTTCAAAAATGTGTCGTGACTTTAATCTTAGCTGATTATTTACAATGATAAAATTAATTCCATAACTAATTTAATGTTAGCTTCATATTAAATTATTTTTTGTCGATTTGAAAAGCACCGTTTTCAATTTTTTTGAATCATATCAATGATAATAAGAAGCCCGACTATTTATTTTTAAAATATTAAGTTGACAAACGATTTAATAAATTTTGCTAACTTAATAAGGAGTTCGTCCACCAGAATTCAAAACATCAAACAAGATTGATGCCTCAACCCTTCACTGCCAGATAGTTTATAATAATGTTCAAACTATCATAACATCCCATGAAAGTACCGCCGAGGGGATAACCCTTTTCCTCGGTCACCTTTTACAACTCTCCCGGGACTATGGAGATGGGATGTAGAGAATAATTATGGGTTTTTCATTTCAACATCGCCAGAGTCACAAACGTCGTTCACGGATAAGTGTGAGATAAAATAAAGAACCAACATCATAATCTCCATATTCTTATTATTATAAGTACTTAAAGATTTAAAAAAAGAAAATTACAATCTGTTCATCTTTATTAAGCTGAAAAGTTTGTTTTGTTTTTTTTTGGCGATGCAACGTGGTGGGCTGGGAAACAAGTCATAATTTTCTTTCAAATCAAAATCAAAATATCTTATTTCACATAAACCTTTAGCACTTATAAAACGTCAGAAGCTAGGTTCGTTCGTTGATTCCTATGGAGAAGAGCCGGCAAGAAACTCCATGATAATTAATAAGTAGGTTATACATTTCACAACATTCATATTAAAAGGTGATTAACTATTAGATTACATTTTTAAATTATGAAAATATTACAAATAAGATTAAATAAAAAATTAAATTGAAATAATAGATTTCGTCACATTGCACGAAAACAATATAACCATAATATTAAATTAGATTTTCACACATAAGATAACAATATTGAATAAATTAATATAAAGATAAGTATATGTATAAATGAAATACAAATATCGTTTCTAACTGTAATTAAACTTTAGTTTCATATTTAATGTTTTAGATTTCATTTATGAAATTGAAATATTATTAAGAATTAAAGAACACATTATTAAATTAAATGTCAAGACAGTGAAATTAAAATTACATTATTAAACTAAATAAGTATGACTATTGTAGGCAGCTAACTACAGGAACATTTTCTTATTTTAGTTTTAAATATTGGCAGACTATCCAAGAAAACATCAATATTTTCGTGCTGACACGAAATAATCTTTGGGGCTTGTGACTAAGTTACAACAGCCACACGGGTCGATCGTTCAGGTTAAGGTACGCTTGCCGCGGTTGGTCCGTGGATGGGTGACCATCTTTACATACCAAAATCATTCCATGCCTCGAAAAGCACGTTAAGCCGTTGGTTCCGGCTGTTTTTCGTAGATCTTAGACAGTTGTTACGGGTCGACAGAAGCCCGAAAGTCTGACAACCAGTCTTACCAAGGGCCCCTTGGTAAGACTGGTTGTCAGATTTGGCAAGGGGTATCTGTATTACCCAGTAACTGGGTTGTGGAGGTCAGATAGGCAGTCGCTCCATGTAAAATACTGGTACTTAGCTGCATCCGGTTAGACTGGAAGCCGACCCCGACATAGTTGGTAAAAGGCGAGGCAGATGATGACGAAATAATCTTTGTGATACGAAATTTCCTATAAATGCGACTTTCATGGATAACTTTCAGGAAAAATTAAGACGAATCACCACCATAATCTACAGTTATGGTAAAACTGAACAGTGTTATTATTTTCTTGGCGATCCGATGCGACGCGACGTGGTGGGCAACAAGAATTTTCACAATTTAAAACTACAAAAGTGTACTGTAATCCATTGTTGCATACATTCGAGAAATTTGTTTGATCAACAACATAAATAACGCAATTAATGTTGTTGAACTATCAAAATGAAAGTCTCCTATTAGCGTTTTACGCAATTACCCCGTGGGACAGGCAGCCCCGATCAATCTTGCATATTGGCTATTGTTTAACGATACGGTATTAACTATCTACCTACATATGCATCTAGAGAAGACGAAGAATCATTAGGAAGATCCTAGAACCCAAAATACCGTAGTCACCAACCTACTGCCACGACCTACATCAAATGTTCTCAGTCGGCAACCATAAAGCCATTAAGTACATAATACAAGGACATGTATTCCCTCTTACATGCGTAGGCGTCTGTTATACCATTACGTTTTCGTCGTTCAGATAAATATTGAATAATGGTAATATTTGTGTAGGTTAAGTACATACATACGTGTTTAGTTACACGGTTATCTATTCGATCTATTTTTAGAACGAATTTTCCAGATTTAGTACCTTAGTACGCATGTTATTCACTGAAGAAATGGGCAGTCGTGGTAAACCCATGTAATTTGGAGTATATTGCCATCAAACAGGCACAAACTCAGACAGAGAAATTCCAAATGTAAAAACGTGATAACGGGAAAAACAGGGGTGCCTTTGGGGGACGCCTATGTCCAGCAGTGGGCGTCTTTAGGCTGAAATGATGAAGATGAAGATCAGTAAATTTATAAAACTTGAGCGATAATAATCTCTCATTTGACCATTTTAGTACTAAGGTGAGGGTAAACGCCGTGATGCCTTCGGTAGAAGGAGCGGCACGTGGGCAAATTCGTCTGGAGAGAAGTGAATGAAAGACAAGTCTGTCTTGTTAGGACAACGAACGAATGCAGACCTAGACTACGCGACTCAGTCAGTTTGCCTTAACTTAGAAGATAGTTCGTGACCGTTATTAGTTTTGTACTATGTTAATTATTCCAAAAGTGAAATACTAACCGATTTGCTGTATCATCGTGTTTTATTGAAAACCTGTACTATGGATTCTGTACCAGCGAATCGAGATGACGACGGCACTATCGCCATGATCACATAAATAAAACTTAAAGAAGCCAACCTGGTGTACTCACCTTTTATACTTCTATAATTAAACCCGAAAAATTTAATCAGTGTCTTGGTTTCTCTACTCCAATACACCATCACAAACTGCCAGTTCCTCAATCTACTTGGCATTCAGGTCAGCACGACCATCACAATAACTCGCTAATGGTACATTTAAATGCAAAGACCAGCGGACGCTCTTCCGAACTCGTGCCGCAACTGAACATGACCGAACTGAAGTTGTATTCAAGGAAATATCAGTGAATGTATCTTAGTATCATGCTAATGTACTGGGCTAATTTTTGAGGAACTTTTTACTAAAAGAAAAACTTGTCCTTTTTTTTCTGTAAATGAAAGTAAATTAAGATATTGTCGGTCCGTGTGATGCTGGAAGTTAAGAATAGCACCTTCCAATGGATGTCGCAAAAGGCGACTATGGGACTTACTAGAGAATGGGCAGCAACGTTCTTTTTACATTTTACCACCATATTGTGATCGCCAACCCACCTCTGCCAAGCGTGGCCATTATGGCAAAGCCCCTTAAATTGCCGGAGGCGTATATTCAGCAGTGGACGTGTTACGGCAGAAATGTTGTTTCACTGTCTTTTTGGGACTTATCTCACACAGGGGAAGAAAACAGATCAATCTGCCTGATGTTTACCCAACTATGTTGGATTATCCATGTTATACATGGAAGCTGACTTCCGGTCTAACCGGTCGCAGCTCAATATTACCCGTATCCCACGAATTTCCAATTTTCTTACGTTTTTTACAATTTCTAGTTCATTTCATTTCATTGAATGACTTTTTCATGAAATGGTGTTTCAATGGAATAAAATTATCTTAATATTGATGATTTTAATTCTGTAAATACATACGTATTAAGGTTCTGAATCTATTTTAACACGTTAACTACCATGTCGGACTATGAGTCCGACACTTTTTGTTCCATTCAGGCCTTTCCGGACTATATGACCGACAACACATTCAAAATCTGAACATTTCGTTGCTGCCCGGCGGCCATGTTTTTGGAATAAATAATGTATTTATGCAATAAATAATCTATTTGAAGTGAAATAACAATAAGTACATTTTTTGACTTTTTCTAATTTTAGCCATGACAGTTAACGTGAATCACGGACATACAACCTAGCACTGACCTGCAAATTGCAAAAAACGTAAGTAACCTTGAATTTCGGGGCTAACTTGGCGCTTCCATCTATAAAGATTGTACTATGTGCATCAAATCATTCCAAAAAGAACTCTTTCAACCATCAGCATAACATTGAATTCCCAACGTAGCTTAGGTACTCCAGTTCACAACCTCGTTCGTACATCTTACAATACAAATGACACAGAAAGTTATGCTCATTCATGAACCCGGGCTAATAATCTGGTAATTCTAAAGAAATATGAACCGTTCAAACATATTGTTATAGTGTAGATTTCAGTGTCAAAAGGAGTGTATCACTTTACGTTTTGTGGTTCACAGTTCACTTCTATAAAACTGAATACGATCTTGTTTTGCTGTGATGGTAGATCCTATGCGTAGGTACAATCAGTGCCCTACATTACCAGACCCCTCTTCCTCATTTCTTCTGCGTAGGAGGAATCAGATAATGCAGGACACTGACTGTACAAACGGAAAGTTACAGCGGTGCAATCCGTTTTAAAATTTTACGGGTTTTACTAGAGGAAGCTTTTTTGCTCACTTCCTTGGTAAGCGGTGAGGTAGACACCATGGTCGCAGTGACTGGAAAATACAGAATGTTCTTTTTTTTAACCAACCATCCGGTTTAATTAATGAATTGCACATAAATCCATCTAAATAATAAGCATGTTCTGCAGCTTTTGCAACACCTCTACTGGAAATCATGGAAATGTAAGTAACTGGCAATATTCCAACAGACATGTATTTTAAGGAGGATAGGTTTAAGCGTACCTATATGAAATTAGAGGGTTGTATTGATGAATTTAAAAAATAATTATAATTCTTTAAAGCCGTATTTGTTACGATCGCGATTCGTAATTTTATTCAACAACATATAAAAGAAGCAAAAGAAAAAAATATTTTTGCGGGCTTCGTTAGCACATCCATCTTCAAGCCTACATCACCACAACACCATTTCTTTTTCACAGTTTTGCAACAACAAAACTTCCAAGCCCACAAAAAAGTGAATCAATTTTCATTTCTCCCCAATTCCGTGTAAGGTTTAGTTGTTCCAAGTAGTCCATTTTCGCGACTCCCAAGCAATAACTGTCTATGTCCATCATTGTCACGTCCGCTCCGAAGTTTACAAAGTGAGCGAGGTCAAGAAGTTTAAATAAACCCTCTGGTTTGGTCCTTCGATACTTACTTTAGGTTCTTTTGCACACTTTAGTTTCCAATTTGTCTCAGAATATAAAACAGTGGTGAAAGTGACTTAGATTTGGGCAAAGTTTTAAGGCGCGATGAGAAGCGAATTTGTTTGTATTTGACACAGCAAGAAATAAGGTTCAAAATAGCGATACGATTGGTGTTAGTTGAATCGAATGACCACCAAAATAAATATAATTTTACAGTTTTCATTTTAATAAATTCAGTACATGATTATTATGTTGAAATTTTTCATCGATTAAAAAAAAATCTTTTGTGACTGGGAAATCATCAAATGACGTCTCGCGCTCTGTGTGGAGCGGAAGGGCGTGTCAGACTTTTACTGACTAAAACCCACCCGTGTTCCTTCAGTTGCCTTTATGCCAGGGCCACGGTTACTCTCTCGGGACACTGGCAGGCATCGGTCCAAGCGGCCCCCTTCAATACTGCTGATATCTATTTAAAGCACGCGTGGAACACTACGCGCCGTCGACACGGGCCTGCACCCTAATTGCGAAACGCACAATTTATCAGAATCTGAATGGGATTGAAGATTATTTCTAAACCATTGCGTCATTTGTTCGAATAAATTGTCGGTTCAGCAACGTAAATAACGCAATGAATGTTGTTTAACTATGAATTTTAAACCAATTCCTACCGATAAAAAGTTCCGCAATTACCCCTCTGGTCCTTACCGGGCGGCGAGCTACCTATTGCTCGCCACCCGCAAAACCGCGCCTACGGTGGCCAGGAGTCCGCAATCGACTCCCGACGCCCAGGAGAAGACGCCCCGCCTTCTCCTGGGGCGGCTAGGGGCGTGAGGGCGCATAAACTGTCTCTCCCTCACGCGCTCCGCCTCCTTCTTCGCGAGCATTACTGCTTAGCAGAAGAAGGTGACGGCTTCCCATGCCCTTCTCTCCGTACCATGGCCTGCACCAGGGCCGGACGCGAGAGGTCGCTGCCGCCGATTGCCTCCACGAGACTAGGCGTTGTGACAACTTGACCAACGAGGTAGTCTAAAGTTAGTTACATAATAATTTACCATTGTATACTCTTACTTCTGAGTTTGTTTCGGCCTTTCTTCTCCAAGTAGTCAGTTAGGAAAGGCCGACCTCATCTAGTTTAAAAAATATGATTTATTTGTGAAGGTTCGTGCAGATTAGCACGACGCGACGGTCGCGCTAGTCTGCACGAGCCTATTGTTCTACGGATATAAATCGCCGATCCGCGCGCGACCGTAGCGTCGCCCTAGTCTGAGAACAGAGAACAATTTTTATGAAAACACGCGTGACACTGCACACAGGGGTGACCTATCGCGCCGCGACACGGTCGCTCCGCGTCGAGCAGCACGACAACATAAGGTACATTTTGTGTGGCATCGTTTCGCAGCCGCGACGGTGTCGTCGTGGCTGCGAATGCATCGCGCGAATGCGACGAGTGGTCGCGCTAGTGTGAAAGGTGTTGCGTCGTGACGAATTCTCTCCACGAAAAGTCGCGCGACCAGTCGCGCCTGTTTGTACGAGCCTTAAAAGTGTTTGTACAAACCCATTTACAGATATAAAATCATTTATAATTTACAAGTATTACCTCTTAATTTTGTAAAATATGTATTTCAAAATACAATTACGTTTTCGGTGAAACAGCATGGCGATGATTTTTCTCTACTACGGAATTGTTTTCCCTGAAATGAACGATGCTGTTAAAGTTTATAAAATTCTGTACATAGCGAAGCTGGAATTCCGTTCGTTGCCATTACCCCAACACGCTAGTATTATATTATCTGTATTTAACTGAATTTCTCAGTAGCAGAGCCAGGACTCTGAATTTGTGCCCGGTTGATGGCAATAGGCGCGCCCGCTATTACATGGGGCTTAAACATAAATGGGTGTACTATGGGTAAACCACTGTGTCAACCGTCAACTTTCTTCACTTCAACCTTCGGGGAAATATAGGTGTGATATTATGCTATATTTAATATTATCCGTTGCACAATATTGCAACACCACTACTAGTAATAAACGATTTCATACAGCGTAATAAATTAATTTTGAAATTCTACATTTCTATCATAATATTGGTATGCTAGAAGGGATGTAAGGTGTTATACGAAAGGATAGAATAAGAAATGAGTACCGTAAGATAAAGTCTGAAAGTGGCACCGGTAACTGAAAAGTTTTGCGAGAATTGGTTGTTATGGCATGCGATGCGGAGGAATAAAGAAAATGTTGTGCGTAAAGTTTTGAGTATGAATGGCAATGGCTGTACGAGTAAGAGAAAACCAATGAATGTGTGAATGAACATATGGAAAGGGGCTGCAGAGTTGACGACTAGAGAAGTTTGGAAAACAAGATATGTTGCGCCAACCCCAAAAAATAAAAAAGAAGGATAAAGGCAGGAGACGGATGATAATATATTCTTGATTATAATAATATTTTCATGATATTAGTTGATCGTTATCTATACTAATATTGTAAAGCTGAAGAGTTTGTTTGTTTAGTTGAACGAGGTATTCTCAGGAACTGTTGGTCCGAATTGAAAAATCCTTTTTGTGTTGAGTAGCCTATTTATTGATGAAAGATATAAGCCATATAACATCACGCTACAATCAAAAGGAGCAGAGCAGGATCGAAAAATGGACGAAAACTGGTAGGCAATTCGATGCGACAGGAAGGGTCAGGGTAGCAAAAATTTGACGCGGATGAAGTCGCGGGCAGAAGCTAGTTTCGTTATAAGGTGATATGTATGGTGCTATGAAAGTGCATTTGAGGCACATTTCGCTAGAGTTTTGTCAATCGGTGGGACAATATACGAATATGGTACACTTTTTCTCGCCAGTGAGTACAAAAACGTGGTTTGAAATGCGTGAGCATTGGAGCCGACAGTGCTATGGCAATGTGCCCTCAAATATTATATCAAAATGTAATATTTAAAGCACGCTATTCCAATTTCTTAGAAGTCCAATTGGAGTTTCTGTTAATGAATGTGCCAGACTCATAACAGAACCAAGTGGAGAGAGACGGTGAGGAGAGTAATAATAAATATTAAATAATAATAATTTAATTAAGGATCAGCTCTTGAAAATTCCCGGTTAACTATTATTAGACTGAAAGATTTATGCAAATTCTGTTTTTTTGCGCTCCTACTGAACAATGAAATGTACCGTCACGCTCGCGGTTGGTGACGCTGAACCGAATATACTCCGCTCCAGTCGATCGGTGACGCTGAATCACGTATACTCGACTCGTCGTAAGTTTTCACTTCTATTATGGGGTCATGCGCACACACCTTTTTATTTTGTCATATACGCAGAAAGTGCAGCCTATCTCATAGATAGGTTATCTATAGCCTGCATGTAATGAAAATGATCTTCACAACGCCCCGCATAAAACGATACATTTACAATATTTGAAATACCTAACAATGATAATCTTGTTACTGCCACGTTATCTTATCATTATGCAAGTGCAGTGTATATACTGGTATTTATTTAATAGCACTGACATTAGTTGGCCAAGGCATTCTTGTTTAGAACAACGTTTGTACTATGAACCTGCTTAGATTAATTAATTCTGTGTGGCATAGTTACGAAATAATAAAATGATATGGGTATCACTGTCCCAATGTAGGGCACTTTTGCGTAAAAAGTAAGGCTAGTACAAATAAGCACCCTCGTTCATGATTTGACGGGGTTACGGACAGAAAAAAATAATGTTTTCGTGGTTATTTAACTTCCGATAAATGATAAATGATTTTATTTCTGTAAGTAGGTTTGTACAAACACTTTTACATGTCAATGAAATGTTTTTTTAAACTAGATGAGTTCGGCGTTTCCTAACTGACTACTCTGAGAAGAAAGGCCGAAACAAACTCAGAGGTCACAGTCTCTTTTAAAAGTCCAGACATAATATTGGTCACAACATGTGAAGACCATGTAGATTGGTGACTGAAATGGTCTTTTGAGGAAAGAACCACACAGATTGAGTGGACCTGTCCAGTCAGTGCAAGCATTTGTCACTAATCGTTTAGCTCAACTCGGAACATAAGGAGCCCAACGCTGTGACGAACAATACCAAAGAAAGGACATTCGGGTAGCCCAGATAAAATACTCAAACTGCGATTTTGCATCACTGTCAAAAATACAGTGATCTTTATTCTCCATACAATACGGTTACTGTTTTATTGCTGCCAGTAACAAGTCTGCCAAAATAACAGTGGTCTTTATTCTCGTTATTATAAGATTGTTGTTGAGTTGCTGCAGTCTGAGGAGAAAACTATGAAAATACTATAGAAACTGGTAAAATTAGGTAAGCATGTAGATACCTAATTTTGCTACAAACACAACAGTATGTTGAGCAATTCGTAGCCTAAACGCTTGAGAATGAGGATTTAGAGGATTGTTAAGAAAGAAAGAAAGTATTAAGAACATCACAAACTAAACGATACACACACACAAAAAGATTAAAAAAACGAAAAGAATTGGGTACTAACGGATGGCAATAACTCGCGTAAAATTTATATTCAAACACATTTTGTATGACTGAAAGTCAATCCAAAAGTAGTAGAAAAAAAATTCGGCGAAGAAGAATATCTAGCTGTCGCCAAAAAATAAACAAGCACGACCACATGCAGCTGCATGTATTAAAACCAGAGCAATAAAGGCACAGATAAAAGGAGCAGCCCACACTATTTATAACTTCGTGAGAGTTAGACGCGAATAATGACGCAAGAGCCATTACAATATTTACCTCCAGAAAAATGGTGGGAGCTCCAGATTGCCTTCAAGAAGGAATGGCCGAGAGGAGTATCAGGGTACTCTGTACTGGCCATGCAAAAACAGTGGGTGGATAGAGAGATTGACTATGATTTTAAAGTTTATTGCCCTTTCGGTGATGTGCAAAGTGGAATGGTTGCTGTGAATGAAAAGGTACGTAACCCTATTATTAGTGACGGCCATTCAAAAATCAACTTAGAAAGAACAAAGCTAAAGTAGACAGTTAAGTAAGGTGTTATATTGAAAATTATGTGTTATGAATTTAACTAAAATATATTATTTTAATTTGACTAGTTTTAAGTTTTGTTATTGTGGGTACCTACTTTGTTTTTAATTCTATTAGTTAGGCATTTACACATAAATATGAGAGAAAGAGCGGGAGGGGGTGGGAGGTCTTCTGTTAAATGTTATCTGTTTACCCACATAATTTCATTTTTTTTTCTGCTATTTTGTTTTATTTTTTACTATATTTTTTATTTTATATTCGTACATCTGTGCGCTCTAATATTAATCTTAATTTTAATATTGTTTCTCAGTAAGTGAATTTGTACTGCAATTCTTTATGAGAAATAAAGTTGTTCTAAACCGAAATGCACTTACATACTTAAAAGGTCCTGAGGAAACCTGTTGATTACGAAATAAACTTCGATATTATAATTTTATTAAAATTATAATAAATATAGGTATATTTTGGGAAAACAAAATGTTAGAGATAACTTTTCTAACAATTTGCTTGCCCAAACTGTGCAATAGGTACCAACTTTAAGTGTTAGGCCAGGTGACGAGTCACCAAACGGAATTACCTGTCTACGAAAGAAGTTAATCTAAAGATAATTACGAATTGATAAGAAATATGCACCAGCTGAAGGAAACGGATAATATTTTCTCCGTTCAAAAATATGCACGTAGTAAATACGATTGTAAATAAACTGCCATCTAGATGTATCATTGCAAACTAATCTCTAAGCTAACTTTCTAAACAGCTCACAGATAGAGCTAGTGTTGTACGAGTATGTTATGTTCATTAAACATTTTTCTTATGCTGAATAAAATAATTTAAATAGCAACACGTCCTGTAAACTGGAGATGTTTAGATAGTGTATTTTCATTTAGTTAGATTAGATTTGTGCTGAGTTTAAGGCAAATGGTTCTCCTCCTGTTACGTGGCACTTAAACAAAACTGGCGAAATGTGCAGTAAACTTACTGGGTATTCAGGCATGTATTTTCAATAATATTATATCTTTTGTAAACTTTTATGTATGGTATGGAAATTTATATATAAAAAAATAACCGACTTCCTTAAAAAAACACTACAAATCAAAAATAACTTTAATTTCGGAATTCGGTATCTTAGAATCTGTATTTAAGGTTTTTTTTTGCCGCCAACTTCCGAAATTAAAGTTATTTTTGAATTGTAGTGTTTTCTTAAGGAAGTTGGTTGTTATTTTTTTGTAAAAAGTTTTAATTTTTAACTGACTTCAAAAAAAAGGAGGAGGTTATCAATTCTTCTGTATTTTTTTTATGTATGTTAGCTCCTAAAAAGAATATAAAAAAAATCATCCAAATCGGTTCACCCAGTCAAAAGTTATGAGGTAACAAACATTAAAAAAAAAAAATAGTCGAATTGATAACCTCCTCCTTTTTTTGAAGTCGGTTCAAAAATAGGTTGAGACTCACATGTATGTACCTACTTTTCTGTTTCAGAATGCTTTTTACGAAGTGATCATTCAATGCCCGAGCGATGACGTCACAAAACTCGGAACTGCATTGAAGAAAACAAAAATCATTGACTGGAAAAGATCAATTATAGTGCCATTTGTTCCATACAACATAATTGAATTAATTAAAACAATTTTAAACGACATAAATGTCGAGATAGAGCTAATATTACCTTCAGCAACATTTATATTGGACACAAAAATATCATATCCAGATGTTAAGTAAGTTTATTCATTGTTTACTAGCTTCCACCTGCGTGATATTTCGATAAAATGTAGCCCATATCTTTCCCTTGGGTTCAAAGTATCATCATTTCAGCCATAAGACGTCCACTGCTGGACTTAGGCCTCTCCCAATTTGGGGGGCTTTGGCATAATCGTCACGCTTGGCAGGCGGGTTGGCGATCGCAGTATGGTGGTAAAATGTATAGTGAACGCTGAGACAAAGTATACCCATACAAAATTGTACCAAAATTGACCTGGACTTGTAATTTTCACAGTTGTGTGGTTTTCACTATGGCTCTGCACACGCCCTATTTTCACAAGGAGGCAGACTTAGGCGCCTCCACCAATTGTGAGATTCAAGTAAATAAAATAGCCCGACGTGACTCTTGCTCCTTGAATGAAAGTAGTAATTCCCCGTAGATTTTGGAGAATCTCATCATCGAGAAATTTGATTTTAAAAATGTCTAATTCTTATATACATGTAAGAGGCGACTAAGGGATATACTAAAGAATGGGCAGCAGCGTTCTCTATGCATTGCAGACTATTATACTGCAATCGCCAACCCGCCTGCCAAGCGTGGCGATTATGGCAACCCCCCCCCCCCCCTAAAATGACAAGCACCAAAAATAAATGGCCCCTAGTGCCCGGCGGCCCACCTAACCTTGGCTACGGTAGCGGTCAAGGCCACGGCGATGCAAGGGGTGCAAAGAATCCCCGGAGGAGATCCGGCTACCACAAACACCGACAATTGGACCTGGCAACATATAAAACGCATACACTTCGGACCGACGAGAAGATCGCCGAACTGGAGGAAGAATTGAGCAGGTTACGATGGGATATAGTAGGGTTATCGGAAGTCCGAAGAGAGGGGGAGGACTCGATAATCCTCAAATCCGTAAACCTGCTCTATTTCCGGGAGGGCAACCAGCAGTCCCAAGGTGGCGTCGGGTTTATCGTCCATAAGTCCCTTGTGAGCAACGTGGTGAAGATCGAGAGTGTGTCGACCAGGGTAGCGTACCTTATACTCAGAATGTCCGCAAGGTATTCGTTGAAGGTCATACAGGTTTACGCTCCGACCTCGTCACACCCCAACGATGAGGTGGAGACCATGTATGAGGATATTTCCAGAGCCATGCATGGTTCCAAAACTCACTTCACCGTTGTCATGGGGGACTTCAACGCGAAACTGGGCAAGCGAGGCGATGATGAGTTGAGAGTGGGGCAATTTGGAGTTGGACGTCGCAACCACCGGGGTCACCTACTGGCTAGTTTTATGGAGAAGGAAGGCCTCTTTATAATGAATTCCTTCTTCAGAAAACGTGAGCACAGGAAGTGGACCTGGCAGAGTCCTGATGGTGCAACAAAAAACGAGATTGACTTCATTATGTCGACGAAGAGGCAAATATTCAATGATGTTTCTGTGATCAACGCGGTGAAAACCGGGAGCGATCACCGCATGGTAAGAGGCACATTGAATATCAATATCAAGCTGGAAAGATGTCGGCTGATGAAGTCAACGCTCCGTCCAGCACCGATCCAACTTCAAAACCCCGAGAGCTTTCAGCTCGAACTCCAGAATCGTTTTGAGTGCCTAGGGAGCTCCGTGGACGATTTTAACGATGGGTTCGTGGAAACTGTCCATACGGTCGGGTCTAAGTTCTTCAAGACCCGCTGTACTAATAGGAAAAAGAAACTCTCAGATCCTACATTACAGCTCATGGAACAGAGGCGCGGTATGATCCTGCAGTCTTCAGAAGCTGCTCTCGAGTACCGGCACCTCAATAGACAGATCTCTAAGTCCTTGAAAAGCGACCTTCGCCGCTATAACACAGAGCGGATCAAGGACGCGATAGAGCGGAATGAGGGCTCCAAGGTATTTACTAAGGATCTGTCTATTGGGCAGAGCCAGCTTACGAAACTGAAGACCGATGATGGCAGAGTCGTATCCGCCAAGCCTGAGCTGTTTAAGGAGATTGAGAGGTTCTATGGACAGTTATACATGTCAACAAGTAACCCCGTTAAAAATCTGGCAAATGACCCAAGAGCTAGGTTGACCCGACATTACACCGAAGACATCCCGGACGCTTGTACGAGATTCGGATGGCTCTGAAGCAGCTTAAAAACAACAAGGCGCCGAATTACATCACCGAATTACAGCTGAACTCCTGAAGGCTGGCGGGAAACCCGTTCTCAAGGCCCTTCAGAAGCTGTTTGATTCCGTCATACTCGAGGGCAAAACGCCACAGGCATGGAACAGAGGTGTGGTGGTACTTTACTTTAAGAAGGGTGACAATGCCCTACTTAAGAATTATAGGCCCATCTCACTTCTGAGCCATGTCTACAAGCTGTTTTCAAGAGTCATCACGAACCGTCTAGCGCGCAGGTTTGACGACTTCCAGCCTCCCGAACAAGCCGGATTCCGTAAAGGCTTTAGCACCGTGGACCACATACATACGCTGCGGCAGGTTATACAGAAGACCGAAGAGTATAACCTGCCTCTTTGTTTAGCGTTTGTGGACTACGAAAAAGCCTTCGATTCGGTCGAAACCTGGGCTGTACTGCAGTCTCTTCAACGGTGCCAGATCGACTATCGGTACATCGAGGTGCTGAAGTGTCTGTACGAAAACGCCACTATGTCAGTCCGACTTCAAGACCAGACCTCGAAACCTATCCTTCGGCAGCGAGGGGTGAGACAGGGAGACGTTATTTCTCCGAAACTGTTCACCGCTGCACTGGAGGATGTCTTCAAGGTTCTGGACTGGAAAGGGGCTGGCATCAACATTAATGGTGAGTACATCACTCACCTTCGGTTTGCCGATGATATAGTTGTCATGGCTGAGACTATGGAGGGCCTCGGTACAATGCTCGATGACCTCAGTAGAGCTTCCGAAAGAGTGGGTCTAAGGATGAACATGGACAAGACAAAGGTCATGTCCAATGCTCGTGTGATATCCAAGTGAAGATCGGAGGCGCTACACTCGAAGTTGTGGACGAATATGTGTACCTAGGACAGACTGTCCAGTTAGGTAGGTCCAACTTCGAGAAAGAGGTCAATCGTCGAATCCGACTCGGCTGGGCAGCGTTTGGGAAGCTACGCAATATCTTCTCGTCCCACATACCGCAGTGTCTCAAGACGAAAGTCTTTGACCAGTGTGCGTTGCCAGTGATGACATATGGAACCGAAACGTGGTCGCTCACAATGGGCCTTATTAGAAGGCTGAAAGTCACCCAAAGGGCGATGGAGAGGGCTATGCTTGGAGTTTCCCTACGCGATCGAATCAGAAATGAAGAGATCCGTAGGAGAACCAAGGTAACCGACATAGCCCGAAGAATTGCTAAACTGAAGTGGCAGTGGTCAGGGCACATTGCTCGCAGAACAGATGGCCAATGGGGCCGAAAGGTTCTGGAGTGGCGACCGCGTACCAGAAGACGTAGAGTTGGAAGGCCTCCAATAAGGTGGACCGATGACCTTGTGAAGGCCGCAGGAACACGCTGGATGCGAGAAGCACAAAACCGGTCGAAGTGGCGGAGCTTGGGGGAGGCCTATGTCCAGCAGTGGACGTCTTTCGGCTGAAATGATGACTACAAGGTACCTTGAGGCACGTATGGTAACCTATCTTGTTGACAATTTAAATAGGAGGTATGGACCACAAAACAGTTAGCTTGATTAAACAGCTGCCAAAAAAATAATAATAAGCGTGCTGTGCGTATTTATTGAGTTTTGCATTGATGAAGGTATCGCATAGATTCTACGCGTAGACTCTATGCCTTAGAGTATTTAATCTATCTCTGGTAGAACGCCATAGTCCCTGAGTTTCCTATGTGACCCTGATCAGGGCATATTGTAGCAATTTTTTTTTTCTTTTTCCTACTTTTAACTCAATGGGCATTGGTTTTTTTAATAGTTTTTCAGTACTTACGGTTGTTCAGGTTAACTGAAACAAAAGAAAAAGAAGTCAGAAATTTGTGATTTAATTATTTACATATAGGTAGATAGGTATACAAGATGGTCGACACGCAACCTGATTCAGGGCACGTTTCTGAAGCCCGCCGCGTAGCAATGTTGCGTCAGAAAAAAAATCTGCTGTTGCATAGAAAAAACTTTTTAACAAAAAATTAAACCGCCGAAAAAACTGAAAAGCAAAAAATAATAACCCTTAAAATTTTGAGTTGGCGCTGAAAAATCAATGAACAAAGATGAGACAAAGCGCCGACTCATAATTTTAAGGTTTATTATTTTTTGCTTTTCTGTTCTTTCGACGGTTTAATTTTTTGTTAAAAAGTTTTTATTTTGTAATTTTTTGTGGCTTTAATGTACTAATAATACTTGGCAATGTATACCCTATCCAATGAAAAAAGAATTACCAAAATCGGACTACTCTGTACAAAGTTATGCGTGGTTATACATTACAATCAATAAGTTAACAATCAATCATCCCCTGTTTTCCGACCCTTAGGGTTCGATTTTGTTTTCCAAATTTATATGAGACCACCCTCGGAGTATACCCTTTCCAATAAAAAAAGAATTATCACATAAAAAAAAAATTAAAAAAAATATACGCGTCGAATCGATAACCTCCTCCGTTTTTTTTTTCGTCGGTTAAAAAATAGTTTAAATAAATAATACCAGGACAGCAAAAAAACTGTCACAAACTACGCTGACATACGTCTCAAAATTCGAAATACCCTAAAAAACTGTCACAAACTACGCTGACATACGTCTCAAAATTCGAAATACCCTAAAAAATAGAAAATAAATAATAGTTTAAAAAAACTAAAAAACACGCTTCCATGGAAAACCAAACTAAAAAGTACAAAATAATGGAAAAAAGCGTGGGGTGCTTTTAAGGTATTTTTTTATTAATATCAGGCACCCCACGCTTTTTTTCCATTATTTTGTACTTTTTAGTTTGGTTTTCCATGGAAGCGTGTTTTTATACAAATATACAAACATACAAGTGAAGCTAATATAAAGCGTGTAAAAAACTAAAAAACACGCTTCCATAGAAAACCAAACTAAAAAGTAGAAAATAATGGAAATAAAGCGTGGGGTGCTTTTTAAGGTATTTAATTATTGAAATCAGGCACCCCACGCTTTTTCCATTATTTTCTACTTTTTAGTTTGGTTTTCTATGGAAGCGTGTATTTTGTTTTTTAAACCATTATTTATTTTACCGTGTACCGTGTGGTGCCGGACGTAAAGAATAACACCACCCCATTTCTTCCCGTGGGTGTCGTAAAAGGCGACTAAGGGATTTACTAGAGAATGGGCAGCAGCGTTCTCTATGCATTTTACCACCATACTGCGATTATGGCAAAGCCCCCCAAATTGGGGGAGGCCTAAGTCCAGCCGTGGACGTCTTACGGCTGAAATGATGATGATTTATTTTCTATTTTTTAGGGTATTTCGAATTTTAAGACGTATGTCAGCGTAGTTTGTGACGTATGTCAGCGTAGTTTATGAAGACAGTTTTTTGCTGTCCTGGTAACCCTGGATAATGGCACAAATTTATGAAATTATAGTATTGTCATCGGTCCTCGGTAAGTCTACAAAGTTTAAATGAAATCTGGTCGTTTAGAGTGGGTCAAAATCGCGCTATAAGGAGTCGGTTACAAACAAACATACTAACATACATACAAGTGAAGCTAATATAAAGCGTGTAAAAACTGATATTCCGCTGCATCTGGTTTGACTGAAAATCGATCCCAACATAGTTAGGAAAAAAAGGTTTGGCCATTGATAGTATTCTATTGTTATTTTACGATTGTAACGTCCCTTATGTCATTTTATGATGGTATTACGTAGACATCTTCATAAGTCACAGTTAAACAGAATTAGCATATGTAAAACATATGCTTAGGTATGTAAATAATATGTTTGGATAGAGTTATGGGCTTATTATGCGGCTACAGATATCTAATGGCCGATATGGCTACCCAATTCTTTTTTTAGAACTGTTGTGATAAGCTACTGTCATAATTGCATTGTCCTACTTTGTGAGAAGTTATGTCATTTTCTTTTATCGTTTTGTCCATGCATGCGTATTTGTTAAGATAGTAGTAGTGGCCCCGTGGTATCGTTACTGACTTAGTTGTATGTCGTGAGTTCGAACCCAAGTAGGCACTTTACTTTGTGTATTTCATTTCACCACCACTGCACTCAAAACACTGAAGGAAAACATCGTGAGGAAACTGTCATGTCCTAGAATCAAAACGTAGGTCCCGCCTAGTGGATTACGGCCCACTCTCCCACAGAATTTGTGCGCCAACAGTAGAACCGTTTTTGTACAGGTTTCGTGATGATAAATTTGATATTATTATTTTAAAAGAGTAAATTTAAATAGGTGGCCTAGGAACAGTTGTTATGATGAGCCCAACATCTGAGAGTACATGCTTTTATGCTATCATCATTGTTATTTCAAACAAAGATGCCTAAAATTGAGTTATAGGCCTCCGCAATGATAATCATAACGACTGGTCCAGCGTCTGTCCACATCCAGTGAGTTCTTGCAAGTGGACTACTACGTCAGCCCACCAATATTAAATAAATAAATCTCCTCTAATTATTAGACTTTTTTATTCCACAAAAGCATAAAAATTAACTTTGTTTCTTTACAGCCTACCAGAAAACATGACCTTCAAGCTTCTAACGAACAAATACGTGGACATTATTGACTCCACATGGCCGCATCGCTACCCCTCATCATCTACGTACTTCGAACTCCTCATAGACAACAACTATGGCTACGGCCTCTTCCTCAACAACAATTTAATCTGCTGGCTCCTTATAAACGAATCTGGGAACTTATTACACATGTACACGGTTAAGGTCAGTCAGTACTTACTTCATAAATTAACTATGCATGTGAGGACTATGAAACTATGAGACTTAATACAGAATGGGCAGCAGTATTCTCTATGCATTTTACCACCATACTTCGACCGCTACCCCTCATGCCAAGCGTGATATTATAGCAAACCCCCCTCAAATGGAAAGAAGCGTATGTCTAGCAGTGGACGTCTTACGGCTAAAATGATGGCGATAATAAATATCACTAGAGTCAAACTGCCAAGCATCCAAAAGGTAGTGTATATATGTGGCGTTCCACGCATAAAGATACGCAGATGTCGGCATTTAGTTTCCGATTTATTTGCGTTTTTGTAAAATCGGGTGAAAATATGGCACTTTGTGATTTTTACTAATTATTGTTCTACAACAAAGATACAATTAACATCTACAGACAAAATTTCTAATCACATTTTTTTTTAAAGGTATTGTTTAGTAAAAATGTACCAGATGTCGGAGGTCTTATAAAATGTCGATGTTTTTAGGGTTCCGTTGCCAAATGGCAAAAAACGGAACCCTTATAGATTCGCCATGTCTGTCTGTCTGTCTGTCTGTCTGTCTGTCTGTCTGTCCGAGTATGTCACAGCCACTTTTCTCCGAAACTATAAGAGCTGTGCTATTGAAACTTGGTAAGTGGATGTATTCAGTGAACCGCATTAAGATTTTCACACAAAAATAGAAAAAAAGCAATAATATTTGGGGTTCCCCATACATAGAATTGAAACTCAAAAATTTTTTTTTCATCAAACCCATACGTGTGGGGTATCTATGGATAGGTCTTCAAAAATGATATTGAGGTTTCTAATATCATTTTTTTTTAAAACAATAATATTTGGGGTTCCCCATACATAGAACTGAAACACAAAAAAAAAATTTTAATCAAACCCTTACGTGTGGGGTATCTATGGATAGGTCTTTAAAAATGAAATTGAGGTTTCTAATATCATTTTTTTCTAAACTGAATAGTTTGCGCGAGAGACACTTCCAAAGTGGTAAAATGTGTGTCCCCCCCCCCGTAACTTCTAAAATAAGGGAATGATAAAACTAAAAAAAATATATGATGTACATTACCATGAAAACTACCAACGAAAATTGGTTTGAACGAGATCTAGTAAGTAGTTTTTTTTAATACGTCATAAATCGTAAACCACAATTTACCTTTCATTCAGTCAACTCAAATATAAAAATTAAAAAAAAAACATTTAATTTCATAAACGATGATGACGAATGATGATGATGATGACCTGCAGGTTTGTACGGAACCCTCGGTGCGCGAGTCCGACTCGCACTTGGCCGGTTTTTTTTTATAATTATTATGTTGAGTTTTTGAATTTTAATACTATTTGTATATTGGCAGTACAGTATCGGTTATGTTAGTGATACATTGATGCATATAATGTGTTGGAAAAATCTATGTAACAAACAAGTAGAACATTGTTTTTTTGTAACCTTAACTTTCAAACTCCATTTTCTCGAAACTACAATAGTTTTTTTCAGAATTTCAACTTTGGATGTCTGTTACAAAAAAAGTATAAGGTTTTTTTTTTTGTAATCAGCATTATAAAGGGACTCTTCTAGATTCTACATCCGGCCTTAACTCAATACCTCCCTACTGGTACCTTTATGCGCGGAACGCCACATATGACCATGTTTACAGAAATCAATATCATTTCAGGAACATCGGCAGAAAGGGTATGCAGAGCTGCTACTGAAATTGGTCGCTAACGTTTTAATAGAAGATGGTAAGATAGTGTGTGCCTACTGCTTAGAAGATAATTATAACGCTTGCAAGTTGTATAAGAAAGCTGGGTTTATTAGAAGTGAAGGTGTAGCCTGGTGTTATTTGCGTAGTACAATAAATTGAATGTGTCAAGGTACTGTTGTTTAATTTGGGATTTTGAAAGTTTGCGATGAATTAAACAGGGTGGTAGAACTCGACACGCAAACTAATAAATCCATTGATTCAGTAGGTACATGATTCTGAAGCCCGCCGCGTTAAAATGTTTCGTTGGTTATTTAAAACAAAATTAGCTGTTCAATGGATTTTGACCGAGTAAGTATAGCACAAGAGAACACAGAACCGAAACATCTGGCGGAGAATGACGAGGAGACCCGACCTCGAGTGAAATGGGATAAGGCAGAGAGAGAGAGAGAGAGAGAGAGAGGGGTATTGCACTGCACCCTAATTGCGAAACGCACAATTTATTAGAATCTGAATGGGATTGAATGTTGTTTAACTATGAATATTAAACCAATTCCTACCGATAAAAAGTTCCACAATTACCCCTCTGGTCTATTAAAATGAAAATACTTGTATTTAATAGTGATGTTCAGAAGATAACCGTAGTCACAATGATGCCACTTTATCCTAAAGCTTATGACTATTTACTACAATTAAAAATTCTAAGTCGTAAGCGATCATAAGATTCAAACATAGAATGTATTGTTTTGCCCTCGTATATGGCCACGGCTATCCTCTGAACATCCCTATGAAGATGTATTATAATACTAACATTCAAATCGACGATCAAGACACTTGTAACGATACCTCATTAGTCAAATTATGATAAGTAGTTTAGACGTTATGAGGGAACAGAGGAACATATATACAAACATATCGGTCAATATCATAACTAGGGTTGCCACCTTTCTTTCATCCAATTAAAGTACTTTGGTTATTATAGGTAAGAAAAAAAAGTACATGGTATAAAAATAAAGTACGATTTATTTTTCTTTGTTATTATATTTCAAAACATATTTTTTATTGCTGTTTGCAGTTTGCATCAAATAAATTTCAAGTTGCAAAAAGTATTTACGACTAATCTTTCCAAAATCCCAAAGAATCAAATCTTGCAAAATACTTTATGAGAAAAATAAAGTACACGAAAATACTTTAATTTTCGTGTACTTTATTTTTCTCATAAAGTATAGAGTACATTTATGTGAAATAACGTACAATACTTTATTATAAAGTACGGGTGGCAACCCTAATCATAACCCTCCTTTTGGCTTCGCCGTAGTCGTACTCAAAGATATGAATGACCAACTTTTTCTAAAACCCGTTTTTTACGTTGGGGTCCTGTAATAGTTTCACGACCATATTTCTGTAAAGTGAACCGTACCTAATCGGGGGTTGCCCACAAATGTCCACTACTAAATAGGGGTCCTCCCTATAGACCGCAATGAACAGTTTTAGGAGAATTTGCCTATAATAACTTGTAGGTAGGCCGTTTGAAGCCCACAGTATGATAAGTTTGGGTGCGAGGTAAATTACAAATAGAGGTGTTGATCCCTTTAGCTTGGGTTGATTTTTACGTTGAATTTAGTATGGAGGTTGTCGACTTGGCTAAGAAACATGATAGCGATCTTTAACGTATTTGATACATTTTATTCATGGTTAACTGCTTCGTAAATCTTTATTTTTTTGTGGGTGGGAAATCATCAAATGACTTATCCTGCTCTAGGGTGGAGTGGGAGGGCGTGGCAGACTTTTACTGACTAAAACCCACTAGGGATGCCCGATTCTTTGCTTTGAATCGATCTTCTGGATCGTAATCGATCGTTACTTCGTGAATCGATTCACGATCTTAATCGTATTGTATTGAATCGATCTTTCTCTATCTCGGAAGATCGTATCGTAGCTACTTTGACAGATAGCCGTAATAGGCAAGAGCCAGTGGGTCTTGTCTAAATGATTAATTTTAATGTAGATAGCTGAAATCTGTTTTGTGTTAAACATGTTTTACACTTTACAAAATTAATAATTTAATAGAGAAAACAGACGTTTGGAAGGGAATGCTAACATACCCGACAAGTTGTAGTTCGTACTGTTTAGGTTTTAGTTGATACGATATCTTCATACGATCTTCTAGGCGCATACGATTCGATTTGGCGAAGATCGTATCCTGTTGAATCGATTCAAAAAATCGGTAGATCGTATGGCCATGAATCGATCTTCGGAAAGATCGATTCAGATCGGGCATCCTTAAAACCCACCCGTGTTTCTTCAGTTGCCCATATGCCAGGGCCACGGTATCTCTTTCGAACAAATCTCGCGACCGTGGCAGGCTTCGTAGGTCTAATGACCTGTATGTAGCGTTCGTTTGCGTTTTGCGCATGAAGTATGCGTACTGTTGAGCATGAAGTTTTGAGTTGAATTCCAAGATTGGGAAAAGTGTTATTGGGTTTTTCGATCAAGAGTTTCGCAGTAGCAGGCGGGATTCTGTATTGGTGCCCGCTTAATGGCAATAGACTTTATTACTTGGGACTTAAACATAACTGGCGAATGTGGAAGAACTATGGGTCTGTTTATGAGTATAACATAATCTGACAAAATTCCAGTTCAGCAAAACGTGGGTGAAACGATCAAATCTTATTTCTTAAGAAATAAGCAGTACCTTTGTACTCAATTGTTTTTATATGCCTTATCACTCTGTTTTTTTTACTGTGTCTACATAAATAATAAAATAAATGTGTTGAATTCAACGTAGTCAATATCATTACCAAAATGTGTACTCCTCATTACCTACATGTAACCACAAATATAACCTCAGCAGTTTAACGTGCTTTTCGGGCATGAAGTTTTGACGCTCCGTCACCTATTCCTAGTGTGATGAGATACGATACTTCATCATCATCAGCATCATCATTTTAGCCAAAAGACTTCCACTGCTGGACAACGGCCTCCCACAATTAGAGGGGGATTTGCCACAATCTCCACGCTGGTGGGTTGACGACCGCAGTATGGTGGTAAAATGCATAGAGAGCATTCTCTACTACTTGCGTTCCATTCACTAGTAAATCCCAAACGATCTTTATCTACAGAAATTGCAGCAGTAGATTTAGGAAGTTTCTGTTTATATTGTTATGTTTTACATACAACTAAAAAGCTTTTATTATTCGTTATTACAGAAAAAAAACAATTCAATTAATTATGGATCCTTAGACGGGTATAGGCCCCCTTTAATCATTTAGAGTCGCTTGGATTTCACTATCATAAACCATTATTTTCCAATCAAATCCACTATCATGTCTTGCCAACGTTCTTCTGGTCTGCATTTTCTACGCTTTCCGTGTGGGCATTTTCAAGTGATTGTTCTTAGGCTCCATCTGTCGACTTCTGAACGCGCCAGATAGCACGCCCATCTCTACTTCAGTACTTGAGTGTGTGGAGACCTATGACTCGTGTTTTTTTTAATGATTGGTGTGTTTCATTGTATGTCTCAGTCTGATGTTTCGGCTGCTTTTGTTTTGTTACTTAATTACAAGGTAATAAAAAACAGGTACAGAGATATTTACATCAATTTAACATTACGGTTGAACCCTTACTCAATCCACAGAAAACCAATGCACCCAATAAAGTTTATTACGTCACAGTACCATTAGCGTCATCCCACTTTCTACATCGCACATATACCTACATACCTATGCATAATTAAAGAAACCTTCGCCCTAATACTGGTATCAATTACGTCATCAAAATTTACGACAATGTCAGCAAATTGTGTCACCGTAGTCGAGAAAATCAAGAGATGCGAGATTTATCAGTAAATCAATTAGCATTTATTTACATAATACACGTGACGGGATGTTTGTTTTAGGGAACGTTAATTAGTAGGAAATGTTTGTTTTGATCATAATTATATAGGTACGTATACTGCACGCAGTGAAAATATTTTGAGAGCCCGCGAGCTGGAAGCGTCGACATGGCAACAATTTAAACTTTAAATTGAACTATATTAGATTATAAAATACATACTTACCTTTAACTTTAAGGTAGTAAGATAACTGATTCATATTATACAATTGGAACCTAGTTAAAGGGTTAAACTAGGGTTCAATCATCAGGAATCAGTTTATGGCTCATACATTAAAGATCTAATTCGAACAGTTATAAGTTTTCACGCTATTTTCTTTCGTGTAGGTGTAAGTAGGTGTTGCTGCTTTCTTTCTGCTTTTCATCAAACTCTAACCATTTATTTCAAAACGTTTCGTTTGACTCCTTTTTTGATCGTAGCGTGATATTTTATAGCCTGCCATTCTCGAGAAATTATCTAACCCACACAATTTTTTTTTTAATCCTAATCAGTAGTTCTTTAGATTAGCGCGTTCAACCAAACAAACAAACTCTTCAGCTTTATAATATTGTTATAGTTAAAACATCTACCCACTTTTGAATCATCAAGAGGTCGAACAGTCAGAAAGATGGAGCTAGTTACCCATTCCAAAGCACATTAGGAACTTATGGAGACAACGGGCGAGAGACTCCACGGACCAATCTTTTAAATCGAAAGATCAACCATTGAATTACTTACGTCTGCGAGTTTTATGATAACTTTTAGAGAATATAGGTCATGGACCTGCTGATCGATTCTTTTTACTCTTTTCTCAGTTAGTTTAATCTTAATCATGGTCTGGCAGTTTGAGTAATGTATGCGGTCTACCCAAATGTAAAGGACATTTGGGTAGACCGCATATCGCGCTATGGTATTGTTTGTCGGATTATTGAGCTTTTAAGTTTAAAGTTGAGCTGCACGATTAACGACCAATACATGCGGACGTAAAGAATAATACCACCCCATTTCTTCCCGTGTGTGCCGTAAAAGGCGACTAAGGGACTTACTAGAAAATGGGCAGCAGCGTTCTCTTTGCATTTTACCACCATACTGCGATCGCCAACCCGCCTGCCAAGCGTGGCGATTATGGCAAAGCCTCCCAAATTGGGGGAGGCTTAAGTCCAGCAGTGGACGTCTTACGGCTGAAATGATGATGATGATGACATGCAGTGACTGGACAGATCTACTCTATCTGTGCGGTTCTCTCTCAAAAGACTATTTCAGACGCCAATTTATATGGTCTTCACATGATCTGACCGAGATTATGTGGTCGTGACCAGTGGCGTGCAGTCCATATAGGCAAAAAGACACTGCAGACCCTAGGGTCTAGACCCTAGATAAGGACTAGTTACTAATATTTCAAAAATAAAAGAATTATACTAACAGTAAGTAATAAAACCATTCAAAAAGTTTAAACGCCTAATGTAAATATAATAGCAACGTTCATACCGTTCTATTTACTACAGCAACGCATTCATAACAGATCGCAACGTAAGCAGGCAGCGAACGATCGTGTCTTTATTTCATTCATAAATGTACGCATGTAGTGGTAATTTCTTCTACATTTTCGTGTCTATACATTGCACACATAAAGCGAAGTCCTGCCGCAGGATAACCAATCACAGGCGTCCCTGCGCCATTCGCCTGTGATTGGTGAGTATTATCACAGCGCGCTGTGAGTATTATGCGATCAAGTTGAATATGTACGTAGCCTCAGGAACATTACGATTCGCGATAATGCAATTTTATTTGTCAACGTTTTAGTTATCAAAATTTAGAAATTGTTTGTTTACGAAAGGATCCATATTGATTTCGTACATGTGAAGCGCGCTGTTTTATGTTTTTATTTTGATTGAGTTTTCTTGTGATTAATTCATAGATTTGTTGCTTATTTCAATTAGTTTTTTGAATTGTTTTAATTTTTACTTACTACGCTGTTTGTTTGTTTTTTTCAAAATGTTGTTCGATTGTGAGGTTTGTGTTGAAAATGTGTGTTTGTTAAAAAGTGTATCTAAATGGAAATGTGTACCTGAGTAACGAGAATTATAACCCAGCAAAGAGGTAATGCAACTCGTAAGTTTCATAGTAATAATTAAGCAACTAAAACCGGCTATGTTGTTGTTTACACACATTTAAGTATATTTTTTTCCTTGCTAGTTTAGTAGTTCGAGTACAGTGTAGAATTGTTCGGGATTTGCAGATTTACATGATTACTATCCCGCGGCTTGCTCAAAGATTTTGGTAATTATCGTATTGAGAGAAGTATTACGAAGAAGTTTTACATTAAAACGTATTCTTACGTACCTATTTAAGAAACACACAAAGTCAACAACAAGTACCTTCACATCTTTCTGTGCTTTCGACGGAAAAAGAATTATTGGTCGAATGAAGACGCATACCAACTTTTTATGACGATGGTTTAAAATCATATTTAAAAAAAGATAGGCGCGTAGATGTCATTTATAAATGAGTTTGTTTACTTTATTATTTTTGGTGTTACCCGTATTTAATTTACCTATTAAATATATTTACATATACGAATCACATGAAGGGCCTTTTTCAACTATCACTCACCTGGATCAGATATTTGAGGTGGCCGAAATCATTTATTAGCATTATCAGGAAATCGCCATTTCAAACTTTTAAACCACTTAGTGAGTTTTTCTTCACTAACTTGAGCAATTACGAAAGACGTTTTTTTTTTGAACTGCCTACCCGATCATAAAACCCTGTGCACGCCACTGGTCGTGACTTTATAAGAGACTGTGACTTCTGATTTTGTTTCGGCCTTTCTTCTCAGAGTAGTTAGATAGGAAACGCCGATCTCCTCATCTAGTTTTTAAAATATAATTGAAGTGTAAAAGTCTTTGTACAAACCTACTTACAGAAATTAAATCATTTATAATTTAATCTGTAAACATTTCACTGTGAAAGCTTAGGTGAAATGAGCTTGAAGTGAACTGTCGAAAGTGTCACTGCCTAGGATCAGAATGACGGATCAATCAACTCAGCCGATCGCAGTCCACTGCTGGACATTTGCCTCTCCCATGCTTTGCCAAAACACCCTGTCCTCCTCCTTCCACATCCAGTCTGTCCCAGCCACCTTTTTAAGGTCGTCGGCCCATTTAGCTGGGGGGCGTCCCACACTACGCTTGAATGACGGCTCACTTCACGTAATTCTGCACGGTGAGACAATAAAGAATAGGCCGACTGAACCATTTCATAAGACCGACGGCAAACGGTCTCAGATTCAGCAATCCGCTAATTTTGTAATGTAGAAGACAAATGTGTTGTGTGACCTAATAATTCTATAAATAACAATAGAACGTGTTTTATTTTGTCCCTTTAATTTATTGGTGTCAGTTACCATTCTATTTCTTTTTCTATTTATTAATGAGAATAGATACTTAATTAAATTATCTTGGACATCATACCTATTTATATTCATTTTTAAATTTTAGTCACTTTTCGTATCTTTTTGCGCGCGTTGTTCTTCCTACGGAATGGATTTTGATGCGGGTTTCAACATTATTTGAAGAATTTATTCCGGATGATTATTTGTATTGTGGACGGGTTTTGTATGGTCACTAAACTTCCAACTTGATCGGGATTCGAACCCGTACTAATATTATTTATATTAGAGATGTGTAAGCGTGAAGCGTAGCGGAAGGATGAAAGAATGAAGAGAGTACAGATGAGTGAAATGAATAATATTATTTAGCGATTTAGAATTATTATAATTGAATTAAATTAAATTACACTGACAATAAAACAAGCGAAAATAAAATGGTAATACAATAGCAAGCGCGGCGCGATCCGAATGGTTCGGTAGGCGGTTGAAGGAAGACTGTGGCTCCGCCGCTCGGCGCATGAGCAGGTGGAGGTGCGTGCACGCAGTCTCTCGGAGGCCCAAGGTCGTTGTCGCCGTCGCCCATAGAAATATCACGCGCGCAGTACGTGCGGGTGGCGCGTGTAAGCGTCAGTACATTCGGTGCAAACATCGGATGATTCCTGTGCTTGGCGCAAGATTCATAAGCGGAGCGTTTCCGCTCATGTTTATGTGAAGTGGTGGTTTACTTAATTATTGTTCCGCCACATATTCCCCCTGGCCAGACCGTAACTACGGTCGATAAAAATCGGGGAATTTTACTCGTCGCCCGCTTCTGGTTCTTTTCTCTGTGTTTGGTACTGGAACGGCTGTTGGAGCGGCCGGTGGAGTAGACTTGACTTCTGGTTGTTTTTCCTCTTCTATCAAAATATAGGCGGGTTTTAACCTGTCAACAGAGACGTTAGTTGTCTTTCCTTTTACGTCTATTGTGTAATACTTAGGGCATCTTTGTATTACTTTGTAGGGACCAGCGTAAGGTGGTTCTAATGAGCTTCGTACGTAGTCTCGGCGAAGAAAGACGTGTGTGGAAGAATGCAGATCTCGTGGAATGTAGAAAGGAGAAGTTGTATGCCATGAGGTTGACCTGGGAGTGAGTTTGGCCATGTGTGCACGAAGACGTGTTGCAAATTGTGTGACATCGGCTGCAGTGTAATCTGTAGGAGACAGAAACTGGCTAGGCAAGTTTAGAGCTTCGCCATATAAAAGTTCAGCAGGCGTAGCTTGGATGTCTTCTTTCCAAGCGTTACGCATGCCAAGTAGCACCAGCGGTAGGACTTCTGTCCACTGCGAAGAAGTATGGCACATGATAGCCGCCTTGAGCTGGCGGTGCAGCCGCTCAACGATGCCATTTGCAGCTGGGTGGTAGGCGGTAGTGCGGAAGTGGTTCGCACCAACCATGGTAGTGAGAGCCTTGAAAAGGTGGCTCTCAAATTGGCGACCACGGTCTGTAGTCACCCGTGCCGGACAGCCGAATCTAGCTATCCAGCCAGACACTAGAGCAGCTGCGCAGGTCTCGGCAGTAATGTCCTTGAGGGGGTACGCCTCAGGCCATCGTGTAAATCGATCGATGACGGTAAGACAGTACCTGTAATCACAAGAAATGGTTAAGGGCCCTATGATGTCGAGATGTATGTGGGTAAACCTCGAAGAAGGAGTAAGGAAAGAGGTAAGAGGAGTAACGGTATGACGGGTTATTTTGCTTGCTTGGCATTGCAAGCAATGTCTGGCCCACTCTCTACAGTTCTTGCGAATCCCCGGCCACACAAAGCTTTGCGTCACCAGTCGCACTGTAGCAGAACATCCTGGATGATGTATGTTGTGCAACGATAGAAAGGCTTGCTTTCTCAGTTGAGGTGTCACATATGGGCGAGGCTTCGTCATTGAAGTATCGCATATAATGTGTGCGTTTCCCGTCAGTGCAGGGATCTTTTCCAGCTTGAGTGAAGAGCCGTTTCGGATGAGGTCTTGCAGTTCTGGATCTGTTTCCTGAAATTTTGCAAGATCCTCAAAGTTTATTGCCACTGACACCTCTTCAACCCGTGACAATGCATCAGCGACGACATTTTCTCTGCCTGGTATGTACCTTATGTCTGTGGTGAATTGGCCTATGAAATCTAGGTACCTGAATTGCCTTGGAGAATGGCTGTCTCTGTTGGTTTTGAAGGCGAACACCAGTGGCTTATGGTCGGTGAAGATTGCAAAGTTCCTTGCCTCGACCATATGCCGAAAGTATTTGACAGCTTCATATGCCGCTAACAATTCCCGGTCGTAGGGGCTGTATTTCATTTGAGCACCTGTAAGTTTATGAGAGTAAAAAGCTAGAGGTTCCCAGTCATCTCCTTTTCGCTGTTGAAGCACAGCACCGATGGCGGTATCAGACGCATCAGTGACTATTGTCAAGTCTGCTGATGGATCTGGATGAGCCAGTAGAGTTGCATTGCATAATGACGTTTTAGTATCTTCGAATGCTTGCAGAAGTGCAGGAGTCATGTCGACTGGGTGTGATCCTTTTATTTTTGGACCAGCAAGGACAGCATTTAAAGGTGCTTGGAGTTTAGCTGCGCTTGGGACAAATCGGCGATAAAAATTTATCATACCCAAGAATCGTCGAAGCTCCTTGACCGTCTTGGGTACGGGATACTCCTGGATAGCCTGGATTTTGGTCTCGAGAGGTTTCGTACCTGCAGCTGAGACACGGTATCCCAAAAAAGTTACCTCTGACTGACCGATATTACACTTTGACGTGTTTATAACTATACCGTAGCCTTTCAAGCGGTCAAATAGTTGCCGTAAATGTTGTTTGTGCTGTTCAGGAGTCTGTGAGAATACGAGGATGTCATCAATATACCCGTAGCAGAAGTCCAAACCTAGCAGAACTTCGTCGATAAATCTTTGAAAAGTTTGGGCAGCGTTCCTCAAACCAAAAGTCATGTAAGGAAACTCATAAAGTCCAAATGGTGTAGTGATGGCTGTCTTTGGAATGTCGTCTGGGTTGATTGCCAGTTGGTTATACGCCTTAACTAAATCGATAGTTGAAAATACTGAACACCCTGATAGCTGGTAGGAGAAGTCATGAATGTGGCGGATGGGGTACCTATCTGGTACAGTTCTAGCATTTAGTGCTCTGTAGTCACCGCATGGTCTCCATCCGTCGTTCCTTCTTCCTTACCAGGTGTAGTGGAGCAGACCAGGGACTCTCTGAACGCCTGGCCACCCCACTCGCTAGCATGTCTTCAAACTCCTTCTTAGCAACTAGCGTTCGAGCTGGATCAAGGCGTCTAGGTTTGCTTGAGACTGGTGGACCTGGAGTGGTCTTTATGTGGTGTACCGTGTTATGCTTACCCGGTAAATGTGTGCCTGGAGGTCGCGTGATGTCCGGATACTCACGTAGAATTTCGTGGTAGTCAGTGTTACCAACTACGGCCTTCACGGATGCAATATCCTCCGTTGATTTGCAGTGAGTTCCTGAAACTGATAGTGTCGTAGTGTTGTCTATCAAGCGCTGGTTTCTGCAGTCTACGAGTAAGTTATAGAAACTCAGGAAGTCAACCCCTATGATAGGTCGTGACACATCAGCTACTGTGAAACTCCAGGTGTAGTCCCTTCTGAGACCTAAGTCGAGTCGCAGTTGTGTTGGTCCATACGTGTGTATCACGGTATTATTGGCGGCGACCAAATCAAATTTTGATTGTTTGACAGGCGTCTTTACTGCTGACCGAGGGAAAACACACAAGTCTGAACCAGTGTCCACAAGGAACTGCATTTTCGTAGTCCGGTCGGTTATGAATAAACGGCCTGTTGAAGTGGGGCAGTCGTTAGCCGCTACTTGCGACCGCCCTTTGAGTTTTCCGACGTAAATGTGCAGGGTTGCTTACATTTGTTTGCTTTTTCTCCGTAGGTGTAATGGTAATAACAATGCGGGTGATTCTCTGGTGGTTGCTGAGGTCTCCTAGAGCTATTAGAGCGTGTGCGATCATACCTTTTTTGGTTACGCCTTGATTGTGAACGTGAGCGGGCCCGTGCTCTCCAGTTACTGCTCATCTGCGATGTCAGCAGAGCTACTTGCTTTGTGAGCTCGCTTACTTGCTTCCGCAAGTCTGGTTCAGTGCTAGTGGAGGCAGAGGTAGCAGCTACTTGTGGAGTGGATGGTACAATTTCGTAAACCCTGTCTGCTATTTCTGCTAGCTGTTCAACCTGTAAGTCAGCAATCTGCGAAGCAATAACAGTCTGAATATTATGAGGCAAGCGGTTAGTCCAGAGACTTTTCACAAAATCCGAAGCTCCAGCAGGTCCAGCCAGGTTTTGCAGGTGCCGAAGAAACTGAGATGGCCTGCGATCACCTAGCTCTTCATGAATTAAAAGCTGCTGTATCCGCTTTTCCTGTGAGGCAGACAGGCGATTAATTAATTCTGTTTTTAATTTGTTGTACTTATCGGTCTCTGGTGGTTTTGTGATAATGTCCTTGACTTGTATGGCGTATTTAGTCTCCAGCTGAGTAGTCACGAAATAGAATTTCGTCGTGTCACTGGTAATCCTTGACAGTATAAATTGGCCTTCTAATTGGGCGAACCATAAAGCCGGTTCCTCTGGACAAAAAGGTGGACAACGCAGTGGCAGTCCGACTTTCGACACTTCTCCAGTGACAGCAGATACTGCTTCTTTAGCGTCAGCGTCCACGAAAGTCTCGGAATCAGACATAATTTAAAAAAAAATAATTAAATCGCTCACCGCTTATGTTTTGTACCACACCCGATTTATCTTCACACCTATGTAAACAAGCTAGGCGTCACCAGTAGAATCACCACTCTTGCTTCACTGAAACTGCTTGCTTCTTCAGGTAGACGAGTCTTCACTATGCGCGGTAGTCGAGGGTCACCAATGTGGACGGGTTTTGTATGGTCACTAAACTTCCAACTTGATCGGGATTCGAACCCGTACTAATATTATTTATATTAGAGATGTGTAAGCGTGAAGCGTAGCGGAAGGATGAAAGAATGAAGAGAGTACAGATGAGTGAAATGAATAATATTATTTAGCGATTTAGAATTATTATAATTGAATTAAATTAAATTACACTGACAATAAAACAAGCGAAAATAAAATGGTAATACAATAGCAAGCGCGGCGCGATCCGAATGGTTCGGTAGGCGGTTGAAGGAAGACTGTGGCTCCGCCGCTCGGCGCATGAGCAGGTGGAGGTGCGTGCACGCAGTCTCTCGGAGGCCCAAGGTCGTTGTCGCCGTCGCCCATAGAAATATCACGCGCGCAGTACGTGCGGGTGGCGCGTGTAAGCGTCAGTACATTCGGTGCAAACATCGGATGATTCCTGTGCTTGGCGCAAGATTCATAAGCGGAGCGTATCCGCTCATGTTTATGTGAAGTGGTGGTTTACTTAATTATTGTTCCGCCACAGTATAATACACTAATATTTAACTTGGAAATGATAAAGAAATCTTTGGTTTGTCATGTCATAGACAGGGTTGGGTCGGTACTCGCATATAAAAATCATCAAGAGGAAACTATGATTATCTACATATTATATATCAAAAATGTTGTACCCCTTTTTAAGAAGATACTCGCGCGGAGGAGCTATTTGGTAGAGTTTAAGTTTATACGGAGAAGGAGTGCAGAATGCTTAATTTTTTTATTTATATGAATTATAGCCGAATTTCAACCGGATTTTGAGAGAAATCAGCTTAAAACGGTGATGGTGACAAGGTAAGTTTTTATCCAGTGCGCAAATTTTAACAAATGAAACTTAAATGAGTTATAATGGGCACGCCACAATTGCGGCAGTAAGTCCCCTCTTTGAGAAGTGGATTGAGCGGTGCCACGGCGTCCTCACCTTCCGCCTGACGCAGGTTCTCACCGGGCATGGGTGCTTCGGTGGGTTCCTGTTCAGGATAAAGCGGGAGGAAACGCCCGGGTGTTTCCATTGTGAGGATCGTCTGGAGGACACGGTGGAGCATACGGTGGAGGTGTGCCCTGCCTGGGTGGAGCACCGCCGTGTCCTCGTGGAGGCGATCGGCGGCGGCGACCTCTCGCGTCCGGCCCTGGTGCGAGCCATGGTACGGAGCGAGAGGGCATGGGAAGCCGTCACCTCCTTCTGCGAAGCAGTAATGCTCGCGAAAGAGGAGGCGGGGCGCGTGAGGGAGTGGCAGACTCTGCGCCCTCACGTCCCTAGCCGCCGCAGGAGGAGACGCCCCGGGCGTCGGGAGTCGATAGCGGACTCCCGGCCACCGTAGGCGCGAGCTTGCGGGTGGCGAGCAATGGGTAGCTCGCCGCCCGGTAAGGACCAGGCTCGGGTCGACGGCGCGTAGTGTTCCACGCGCGCCTCAAAGAGATGTCAGCAGCAATGTAGGGGTCTGCTAGGACCGATGCCTGCCAGGGTCGCGAGATTGATCGAAAGAGATACCGTGACTCTGGCACATGGGCAACTGAAGGAACACGGGTGGGTTTTAGTCAGTAAAAGTCTGACACGCCCTCCCGCTCCGCCCAGAGCGGGAGAAGTCATTTGATGATTTCCCATCCAAAAAAAAAAAAATGATTTATAATAATCATGCAATTTTTATTTTGATATATCTTAGTACAAAAAAATTAAGTTATCGTTAACGAAAGATGTCTATTTTGAAACTGGTTTTTATGGTAACTTGCGTGCGGTGCCGGCGCGGCAGCGAAGGTGAACGACCGTCTACCTGTTCAATCGGTCAAAATTCTAAGAATTTCGAAGTACCTACGCCGGCGCGCGGTTACTGACCTATTAGTACCTATCAAATGTTCGATCGGTCAAAATTCTAAGAATTTCCAAGTACCTACGCCGTCGCGCGTTTACTGACCTATTACTATTTTCGATATCATATTAGGTACGAAATATGTAGGGTGTCCACAGTTTACTGATTTAAGGTAGGATAAAAATTTAAAAAAGTATTGAAAAAATGGTTAAAATGTGTTCTATTACTGATACTGAACCACCAAAAAAATAATTGCGCACTGCTTATAAAATTATCCTGTATAAGTATAGGTTCATTTAGCTATATCTCAAAGAGTTTGGGGACAGGAAAACTTATAGTACACCCATATTTCGCCAGTTATGATTCAGTCCCATGTAATAAGCAGCGACCTTGTTGCCACCAACCGTGCACTAATCAAGATTACAAATGCTACTAAGAAATTCCAGATAGAACAACCCAATATCACTTTAGTCGACCTGTGAATGAAAAGGATACCTATAATAGGTATCATTTCATTTCATTTTTAACTCCCAGAGTTGGCAGAAACGAATACCTAGACCTACTTATATCCTGTAATATGTACTAACTCTTAAAAGAAAACTACGCCGGAGGGAATTCCCTATCTCATTCGCTGCAGTGCTAACATGTAGTCGAGCTCCTCCTGGAGTTTACTGAACTTATTTCTGCCTTCAAGCAATGAATTTAAAAGTAACAAAGCTCATGGACTTCCGAATTCATAAACCGACTGAAGTACCTATTTTGCTGTAAGAAATTTTATATGATTTATGATCTAATCTAGTTTTTAAAACATGACTGACACGTAAAAGTTTTTTACAAACTTATTGAAATAAAATCTTTCACCTATTATATCGGCAGTAATATTTGATTTCATTATCCATCCAATAATAATTTGTGTCCGCAAATATATGTGACCATTTGTGGAAGGATTACACAAGTGGCAACACAAATATGTGACATAAAAGGAATGCTAAAATGATCTGACAAAACAAGCAACGCCAAAATATAGGCTGCTGCACCGGCAAAAAAAAATATGTGTTATCTCTTAGAATGCTGAAATTTCGACTACCTACCTATTACCTATTTCTATATAATGAAGCATGAACGAGAGGCAATTAAATAAGAACTGTCAAATTTAGTTGAACTAAAGTTTTCTTCGACGCAACTACGAGGAACTATGTATACTCAACATGCTTAAAATCACGCCAAATTACACAAATTACAATTACACTTAATTTAGTGTGACAGTTCTGAAGCGTCACTTGCCTTTTTCTTTCGCAGTATGCCAGGAAGAAATAGCAATACTCTTATTTTGGTTTAGGTGGTGAACAAAATAATTGGCACCAATGTCGAAGTATTCTGTAAGTATTAATTAGGTCTCATCTTCATTATTTATTTGCATCTAAAGACCGACATTAATGGATCAAACATGAAGTCAGATGTTATAGCCGAGTTATCCATATTATCATATTTATACTCGTGACTGCACATACCTAGTTTCTATGCCACTCTGCCTACTTCTTTGTAGAATACAACCATGATGTGACATTACATTTTCTTCATGTGTTTCCTCGCCTTGTCTTTCAATCAGGCTGCAGCCATAAAACGGTCTGACCATCAACTTTATGGCTCACGTGCAAGAGCGAGATACGACAACTATTTGCTATAAAACGCGTGATCCTGTGCTAACAATGCAATGCAACTATATTGACAATGTTGAAACAAAGACTGCTTGCGAAAATCAAGCCCGTAGAAATAAAGACGTAATACAATCTCATATCCTTTGTCATGCTCCGAAAGCGCTTCAAAATTAAAAGTAGACGAAAAAACACATTACATAACATCAACCCTATATTTTGCGAAGGCTCAGGCAATAATTGCGTACCTCGTGTGGTGTCAGACGTAAAGAACAGCATCAGCCCATTTCTTCCAGATGGTGTCGTAAGAGGCGACTAAGGGATTTACTAGACAATGGGCAGCAGCGTTCTCTATGCATTTTACCACCATACTGCGATCGCCAATCCGCCTCCCAACCGTGGCGATTATGGCAATCCGCCCCAAATTGGGGGAGGCCTATGTCCAGCAGTAGACGTCTTACGGCTGAAATGATGAATGATAATGAATGAATATCTATCCAAATCTGAGTCATTTTGAAGTTGTTAGTTTGAGTTTGTTAGTGTGTCAGGTACGCAATTACCCTGCTGCTAATCTGCGTGATCAAAGTCAAATCCACTGACGTTAGAGACGGACCACTTCACCCACACTCCACGATAAGATTTTACGAAATCATCAACGATTAAGATTACAAGATTTCAACCGATAAGCGTCCACTGTTGGCACCCTAAACACGACCACCTCTACTAGTTCCAAGCTTTTCGCTTCCAACGGATTCCTGCAGCCTTCACCAGGTCAACGTCCACCTTGCGAGAGAATACAATGTTTTACAGAATAAATCAGCACTATAACAATATGTATAAATGAATGCATAAGTAGCTACAATAACATTCATTATTCATTCAGTAAGATCTGTTTTATTCCTCATTAATCACTGCAACACTAAAATAAAACACACACAAAGCAAAAACCTATTGGATCTTTCATCACACCATTGAAACATCAAGAATATGAGCAGTAAATGTTATCATATTCTCACAATCTGATTTATGTATGTCATTTTACTATAAATCGGTTCGCACGGTGTGGATAACTCAGCTATTTTACATAGTAAACGCAAAAAGGGGATAAAATTTATTATATTAACATACAATAGGATTGCACGTCGTCGATATTTCGGGTGATACGGAAGGAAATATAAATCATTAGATCTGAACGTTTGTGCTAGCATTGAAATACAAATAATCCAACAGATCTTTGATCTTTTTTCACAGAGCGCCACCTGCTATGATCCTTACATTTGCTTCCTTTACGTTGATACATCTGCACCCTATAATTACGTGTAACACACTACCTTCATAATATATGTTCGAAAAAATGTGTCTGCTCAAGAACGTAAATAATGCAAAGATAACTATTTTTTTTTACCGAGGAGGAGGTTCTCAATTCGGATGTTAATATTTTTTTTATTTATGTTCGGCCATAACTCCGTCATATATAAACAGATTCGCAAAATTCTTTTTTTGTTTGAAAGGGGTTTATTCCGAAATGGTCCCATATAAATTCCATATTATATCTGATGATGAGTTCCAGAGATAGACACTGGAACTCTTTAAAAAATGACAGTAAATCAACCGCGATTTCTGCAATCGCATAAATATTCATTGTTTGTTTGGAATTAGTGCGGGGTGGATACCACAACTAAAAATTTAGAAATAAAAACTTTTTTACAAAAAAAAAAAAACAACGGACTTCCATAAAAACACTACAAAGTGAAAAATAACTTTAATTTCGGAAGTCGCTGGCAAAAAAACCATAAATAGACACTTTTTAAGGAAGTCGGTTGTTTTTTTTTGTAAAAAAGTTTTTATTAATATCTTAGGACAACCAATACAACATTATCTGATCCCAAACTAGGCAGAGCATGGCAACCAGACAACTGATAAACATACTTATATATTTCTAAATACATACATATTACAGATAAATCACACCCAGACACAGAACAAATGATTGTGCTCATCACACAAAGATTTGGCCTGGGTGGGAATCGAACCCACGACCTCAGTCTTAGCAGTCAGGGTCACTAACTACTAGACTAACAGGCCAGTCAACTATGTTGTGAACCTGTTAAATAAAAGCCAGTCCCACTGTTAGTGTATATCACAATTACTTTGTGCTTATAACTGCTGAGTTGGCGTTATATTTTTCTTTAATGCACACACACACACACACACAGGAAAGCATGAATATTGGAACAAAGCTCTCCAATTTTTTTTACAAAAAATATGTTTACACCTTAAGATTTGCACACACCCTGTTTGCGACTTTGCGAGTACTATGCAACTGACTATTCTTAAGGACATCACCAATATGATTTCTAGCTAGAGCATCCCTTCTGCCGCGTTGCCACTCCATCAGCCTTGTACAAAATACCTTTTGTTAGTCGCATTTCATTCATCCTTGATTTAATAAATCAACATTGGATTTTCACACAACCTGTGTTGAACAACGTTGAATAATATCAATTTAAATACAGGTAAGCAGGATTAATTTCATTCCTCTCAAAATTTTGTCCGCCATAAAATATTAAAATCATATTAAAATATTATTTAACAATTTCCAGACCACACGTGAAGCTCTGCGATGAAACAACAATCTGAAAATGCAGCCCAGTTTTCTGAAAAAGGCATACAATTACGGAAAATTGGTTTTAATTCTGTTCCTTTTGTTCCAAATAAGCAAAAATCACATTTAAATATGTAACAACTAGATAGGAGACACCCAGAAGACCCAGTTCTTGAAATTCAAAGATATTGTTTTTGAATACCTCAGTTGTAGTATGATAGTCATCACAGAAGCCTCTACGAACGCCAATATTCCAGTTCACCCAGCGACCAGTCACTCATTTCTACTATCAATGTGAGGGTATGGTTAATTTGTTCGCGGAGTCGTCAGTGTGCCAGGGGAACTTACCAGGATATTAATGTCCCGACTTGTAAACTACGCCCAATTTAGGACTTTATATCGAAATCCGTTCAGCTGTTAAATTCAGTCTTAACGGCTGAACATACAAACGGACAGACATAGCTACTTTCACATTTATAATATTATTGTATGGATGAGCTATTCTGGTAATAATATTGTAAGTAGCTCGTGTTGACTTGAAAGCTAGACTGTACTTGCTGATTCTGAGCCTAGTTCGAATAAATGACTTTTGAAACGGGATGGTGTAAAACTTCTGCCTATTTCTGCATATTTTAATTATAAAAAAGTTCCCAATTCATCGAGTGTCGTCCATTGTAAAATGTTGAAAACTCGCATATTCTTGCTATTGTGTCCTATTTCGTGAAAAGTATTCTCTTATTGTGCTGATTCCGCGTGAAAACTTATATTTTAGTAAAACGCGTTTTTTTAATTATGCACCAGTAGCTACGTAAGCACGAGGCAGATTCCATAAAAGTTGAAAATAGGGTCAAGCCAAACCTAATAAATTTAAGTCATTTAAAACATTACACAAGCATACGTAAAAAGAAGGATAGAGTGTGACAGTGTCAGAGAGTGCTAATTACAATACATTATGTTACAAAACGTAGGGTAGATAGCTTAAGTACCGTTCAGTTTCTTTTTTGTAAAATTATGGAATTATTTACATATAAAAATGTAGTGGTCTACCTAAATTTATAATCCCTCTTCCGATTAATTTCCCCTTCTCTTCTACCTTATTCTTCTCCTGATCTACTTATGGCGCTGATCATTTTCATCTATCAATAATATAAAATTATGATTCACTTCCTGAATCTGTGTGTTAATGTATTTATTTTTTATTTTTTTTATTCTAATATTTTTTGAGGCGTGTTAATGTATATTTAATTTTTTAATAATAATACTATTTATGTAACTTATTAATTTTTGTTTGTTTTGAGTTCAGTACCTAACCCAACAAGACCAACCTACACTGGTTTTTCAATTCACTATAGATACTGGCAGAATAATCGACATCAGATTTGTTTGCCAACATAACAAAATAATCAAAATACAAATGTAGATAATTTGGAATTTTAGTTCTAGTTATTACCTGCATCAGGAGAATTCCTACTAACACTATTTATTGTTCGTATAGTGTTATTCCCAGAATGTTTGGTTGGAAGCACTGTTCCAGAATTCAAAGCAAGCTGCCGTTGCAGTAAACTCATTCCTCTGGGGACCTACTGGAATATATCTCAAGATTTGATATCAGAATCTCATGTCAGACCAGAATATTGTTTGAATAGTATTGTGGTGTAGTTATTTGGTATTGTAGGTTACAGTAGATTGCATACATGAATAGTTAACTCTTCAGCTAATTCTTTTAAACTCAAATCCCACTTAGGTCATGGTTGACTGGTAGCCCTGATAAGTTAAAGGGAAATATTTAAGTAATCCTCTAAAATCTTATTCAGCTTCTAATGATGGAGACTTTTTGAAATAATCGTTCTTCTTATTCTTTTCAATTTTCTGGATTTTTCTCACAGTAGGTCAGTAAACTAAGGTACGCCGACAAAATGGGTAAGGTTAGGTAGGAACTGTGACCAACCACGCGGGACCCGTATTGGTCGCAGTAACTAGGTCAGAAAACCCTAACAAATGAATGGACCAAAAGGGTCACCTGTCACAAAAGCCGCGCCGAAGCAAGCGCTAAATCCAACATGGTCGGAGCAACTTGGCTATTGAGTATTCTTAGCACCCCAAAATAGGAAATATTTGATGTTCACTAAAAGAGGCGTAATCATAATTTACAGGTGTTCTTTAATATTTTGCCAGCAGTGGTGACCCAGTATTAACTGCCGCGATATACAAGTTCTAGGCCGTAGGTTTGAACTCAGAATGACGCTTTACTCTGTATATATTATTTTAGGACCACTGTTCTCATAACGGTGAAGGAAAACATCGTTCGGAAACCGGTACGTCTTAGAGCCAAAAATTCCAACCCGCACTGGATTCGCGTGGTGGAAAGGGACTAGTCCCTCTCATCGAGAGGAAAAATTTATGATTACGCATTCATATTTTTAGGAAAGCAAAATTGCCATTATTTTAGGTTCGACTGAACACTAAGGTAAATTGTGTACTTATTGATATTGATGGCATAGCAAAATTTTTTTCATCTGCTCCTCCTCTCAAAACATTGAAAGAAAAATAGTAAGGTAACCGTGCCATAGAACTCAAAACTCGCGTCGTGAAGTCCACTCCCTCTTAGAAAGAGTAAGCCTGTCCCAGCAGTGGGAACAAACTGATATTGCTTATGCTAGCTAAGCCTACGGAAGACTTCTCGGCCATTTGATGTCGTATAAGAAGCTTAAAGATTACCTTTAAGACTCTTAAGGTAATCCGTTCGTTAAGAGCGAAGAAGGCATTTCCTTTGTGACGATCATCAGTCGACACGCCAACCTGGTGATTAAGGCAATTTATTTCCTACGTTTAATGTTTGGTCCTTTCAAGCTTAATTAGAGTAACGAATTTGAGGTAGGTACAAGTTTTCATGTCTATGTTTCGGAAATAGTGCGACATTATTCATAAAAAAACGCAAATTATCTCGATAACCATGTAATGCACTGTTTCTATTCGTGTTAAAATTGTGTAAAATTATGCGTCATTTCTGTACAAATACTGCTATTTTTTTTATGCTTAATTTTGTTTATGCGTGCGATGTCTATCGCTTAATATTGTGCACTTGGCTTGTATGTTGGCTTAAGTTGATCTCATTGAACAGTGTAACGATTTTAGATAGACCAACAAATAAATAAATAATTAGTGATATGGTAACGTAGGCACCATAATACTTATGCATTGACATTGTGTTAAGTGTAAGAATAAGAAATGAGTAAACAAGAATAGTCTTAAAGTGACCGGTGACTGAAAAGTTATGTGGAAATCAGAGTGGCAATCTCATAACTTTAAAAACGTTCGTAGTCTGATATATAAGTCTCAATCTGTTAAAAATACCTCGAGTTTCCATACATTTATGAAATTTTTGACATTTAATTGCCGCCGAATTGAGACTGCGACAAGATTTTGAACGTTTAAAACCGATACGAGAATTGGTTTTCAATTGTATCAGCATGTGATGATCCCTGACCACCAGTTTGGTTTTAGAGAGAAACATTCTACGATAGACCAAGTACATAGAATTACCAACATCATCGAGAGAACGCTTGAAGATAAAAAAGTTTGCTCCACCGTATTCCTAGACGTGGCACAAGCTTTTGATAGAGTTTGGCATGAGGGTTTGATGTACAAGCTAAGACTTATGCTGCCTAATGATTTTGCCGATATCTTGCAATCATACATTACAAATAGAATGTTTAGAGTAAGGCACGAGGATGCTTTTTCCGAGCTAAAGATAATTAAAGCTGGTGTGCCCCAAGGTAGTGTGCTGGGACCAGTGCTCTATTTGCTGTACACGTATGATTTACCAGAGCTCGAAAATAATACAATTGCAACCTTTGCGGACGACACTGCCATCATGGCGACAGGATCATGCCATACGGAAGCAATCGAAAAGGTACAAATCGCTCTAAATAAAGTTCATGATTGGGCACAAAAATGGAGAATCAAATTGAATGAATCAAAGTCGCTTCATATTGATTTCACCAACAGAAATTGTGACTACCACCCAGTCTTCATAAATGGTCAACGAGTGCCATACGCAAATACAGCCAAATACCTTGGCATAACGCTTGACGCGAAACTGCGCTGGAAAGCGCACGTCAAAAAGAAAAGGCAGGAACTAGACATGCGCTTTAAAAACATGTATTGGTTGATTGGACGGGATTCCTGTCTATCAATACACAACAAAATACTATTATATAAGCATGTTCTTATGCCAATATGGACATATGGCATCCAACTGTGGGGATGTACTAAACCAACCAACATCAAAATCATCCAAACATTCCAGAACAAGGTACTCAGGAGTATAGTTAATGCTCCCTGGTATATAAGAAATGACGACCTCCATCGTGACCTGAACATGGAACCCGTCACCAAGATAATACAAAAATATGCTGAAGCCCATGAACAACGACTCCATCATCATGTGAACATCGAGGCGATTCAGCTGTTAGACCAAACGAATATAGTGCGAAGACTAAAACGAACAAAACCTTTTGATTTAGTGTAGTGTAAAAAGTGCAGAAATAACAGTGACAGTGACACACATAATAACACATGAACAAAGTGTTTATAATATCATCATACCAGACTCTAAGAAAGTGGAACGGACTTGTGTAGAGTACAAAGGACACTATTCTAAGTTTTAAAATAATCATCATGTATAAAATTAAGTTAGATTTAAATTGCTTATTAGTCTTATAGACTAGATTGTAATTAATTATTAAGAACGGAGTTCTTTATAATAAAGGATAAAAAAAAAAAAAAAGCATGTGATGCAGAGGAATAAAGGAAATGCCGTCAAAAAAATAGGGGATCTGTTTAGTTAAAGCTGGAAAGCTTTTCAGTCAAAAAAACAATCCAAACACAGGATGCATGCACTGTGTGAAGAATGTCATGACTAGAAAGGGACTGACCTCTTATTAATTGAAATATGAGCAGGTGAACGACGAATGTGTAAACTGTTTTAGGTTATATCAGTTTTGGTTACAATCAGGTTTTAATAGAGGGTGAAAATATTGTCAGCTGCGTCCGTCATGAAAGTGGTTCTGGCCCGTCATACTAAACAACTTTGGGTATGAAATTCAAATACGATTCGTAAAACAACGAAACAAATTCCAATGGCCTATTCCAATACAACAACTGTGTTGGTCTGCATGCAACAACTCTCCAGTCAAATAATGATTATTTTGTAAGTAGATCCTTTAAGCCACTTTTACGTAAATTGTTAACCAGATTTTTAAATCTATATGACGCTTGCTAACATTTATTAACTGACTGCTCCCTGAGAAGAAATTCCGAAATAAACCCAGGGTTCAGGGTCTCCTTTAAAGTCCAACACTATAATGATTTAAGATTAAATGTACTTTTCGCAATGACTAATTATAGGCGGAATGTTTTCTCAATAAGAAGTGCACTTAGTTTCAATAGGCTTAGACCTCAATGTTGACTTGTTCTGCACCAGTGTGGCGGCCTTTTTTTTTTGGGTGGGAAATCATCAAATGACTTCTCCCGCTCTGGGCGGAGCGGGAGGGCGTGTCAGACTTTTACTGACTAAAACCCACCCGTGGTCCTTCAGTTGCCCATGTGCCGGGGCCACAGTATCTCTTTCGAACAATCACGCGACCCCGGTAGGCATCGGTCCTAGCAGACCCCTTCAGTGCTGCTAACATCTCTTTGAGGCACGCGTGGAACACTACGCGCCGTCGACCCGAGCCTGGTCCTTACCGGGCGGCGAGCTACCCATTGCTCGCCACCTGCAAGCTCGCGCCTACGGTAGCCGGGAGTCCGCTATAGACTCCCGACACCAGGGGCGTTTCCTCCTGCGGCGGCTAGGGACGTGAGGGCGCAGAGACCGCCGCTCCCTCACGCACCCCGCCTCCTCCTTCGCGAGCATTACTGCTTCGCAGAAGGAGGTGACGGCTTCCCATGCCCTCTCGCTCCGTACAGGGCGACGCCGCCGGGCCGTCAGCCAGAGGTCGCTGCCGCCGATCGCCTCCACGAGGACACGGCGGTGCTCCGCCCAGGCAGGGCACACTTCCACCGTATGCTCCACCGTGTCCTCCAGACGATCCTCGCAATGGAAACACCCGGGCGTTTTCTCCCGCTTTATCCTGAACAGGAACCCACCGAAGCACAGTGTGGCGGCCTTAAGATGGCTTTAGGCACAGTAATTTTTCATGGATAATTAACTTATTAATATTAACTTGTACTAACTACTACTACTATGTACTTTATTAACCGACTTCAAAAAGGAGGAGGTTCTCAATTCGGATGTTTATATTTTTTTTTTTTTTATGTATGTTCGGCCATAACTCCGTCATATATAGACGGATTTGCAAAATTCTTTTTTTGTTCGAAAGAAGTTTATTCCGAAATGGTCCCATGTAAATTTCATATAAATCTGATGATGAGTTCGGGAGACAGACACCGGAACTCTTTAAAAAATGACAGCAAATCAACCGCGATTTCTGCTGTCGCATAAATATGCATTGTTTTATTGGAATTAGTGCGGGGTAAATACCACAACTAAAAATTTAAAAATAAAAACTTTTTTACAAAAAAAAACAACCGACTTCCTTGAAAACACTACAAAGTGAAAAATAACTTTAATTTCGGAAGTCGGTGGCAAAGAAAACCATAAATACAGATCCTAAGACACCGACTTCCGAAATTAAAGTTATTTTTCACTTTGTAGTGTTTTCAAGGAAGTCGGTTGTTTTTTTTTTGTAAAAAAGTTTTTATATGTGGAGGTTTGTTACCAGCATTTTTTTTATATAACTTTCTTTATATCATTGGTTTATTATTAGTCTGAAATAAAATAAAGATATGATATGCAATATAACAATGCAATGAACACAGCAATCGATTAAAAAGCGTTGCATTAAATAGATTGACGCGAATACTGATCTACTTTACCGATATAAAAATATGCAATTTTGCAAACGATACCCAGCTCACTACAAAAACGTTATGCGACGAATACACGGTTGTGTGCACACAGATAGGTGCACGTATTGATCAATACTGACACCAATATCTAGGGCGCCGCGAGATTAGCAAACGCTCTATCTAATCTTTACTTGTGCTTTGTGGAGCAGGGATGTTGTAAATATATTTTTGCCTGAGAACTGAAGGAAAATGTATGTTTTGTCGTCTGTTTACACTTTTCTATATTGTCAGCTTTATAAGGAGAACTGAGGGTAGTCTTCAGCAGTAGGAATGGTTTCCATTTTGAAATTTCAACAACATTTAAAGGAAGTATGTAAGGATCGTAGTAGGTGTGGTGATGTATATTCTGACTACCCCCAATGGGAGAAAGGGCGTGAGTTTATATGTATGTAATTCAACAATATTCATTGCTCTATTAACGTTCTTGAGTAGATGAAAATTAGGCATATGAAGCAATGGATTAATGGCCATCAACAATTCACATTCTGATTGATTAATATAATTTGTTACGCAATTAGGGGGCTGATAAAGCAAGACACCCTACCACGGGGTAATTAACTATCGTATACTATGTAGATTTTTTGGTTGATAAAGACAACGACTAAGGTCCATTTAATAGTACTAATACTAGGTGAATAGGTACCCATTTAGGTACGAGGCTATAAATGAGAACTGACTTACTCGGGTGACCCAAAAACCTCTAATGCAGTATCTATATCATTCAGCAGGAACTTTTTTTTTTATACGACTTGCTGCTCTGTTTGAAGAAAAAGAAGATATTGCTTCCACATTTAACCCGTCTTCTACTAGGGACGTTCTTTCCATACTAGACCTCAGTAATCGCTTTCCATCAGGCACGATTGACGACTATAGCAGGCCTTACAGCAATAAAAAAAATGCTGGGTACTCGTAAGTAGCTTTAGCGAAATGACGTCGTGATGACGTGTCGTGATGACTTCTGCTTATCTTTCCCTAGTTAATCCCAGAGGTCGACCAACAGCAACAATGTTCCCTCAAGGTATCGAAAATAGCGAAGACTACGTTTTTCCAAACAAAACTAGAATAATGCAAAACGGCGGCGGAACGGCGGCGGCTGGGCAAGAAACTTTAAATTCAAAATGCCACTATTCCTCCAAACTTTTCCTGGACATCAAACTTCAGAAGATGGAACTTTTCCTCTATCTCCAGACTGGTCAGGCTATGAAACTGAGCAGTAAAATCTGACAATAACTTGCCATATCTTTACGGCTGACATATTTTAATGATCCGAATTGTTTCGTGCAGAACTTAATGGTCAATATGGAGCCGGAAGTACATTTATATGCTTTTTATAGCTCAATCATGTCTTTTATGTTTGTATGTATAAGAATTGTACATAGTAGGTTCACAAAAAAACAATGATTGAATTAAGTAGAAGATAAAAACGTTTCGCCCTTTGAGCTAAATTTTAGACACTTAACAGAGGAGTTTATTTTCGGTGAAAAACAATAATTTAAAGACTTATAGTAAAAAAAAATACAAACAAAGCAAAACTGAAGGAAAAGATGATAAAATCTAAAGTCAAGTTAAAATTTCCAAAAAATAAAAAAATACCGTCTAGCTTCAAAACTAAAAATAATCTTTGAACATACAATAGAATGTTTCGGGAAGCTCGTGGAGGCTCCTAAAATTTTAATCTGGATCTCGTTTGTGAGGCCACCTTGCATAATGATGATAAATAGAATACTCTGTATTGATCACGTTTAAGAAGGATTGAATGGTGAAGTTTTTTGGGATGCAGCTACTAAATTAATGTCCAGTCCAGGCCATCCGTTTGGTATGTCCAATAAAGCAGACTGCGTATGTGTGTGTACTAATCGTACAATTTAAACCAGTCCCTAATACTAAATATTAAGTAGTCCTTTTGAAAATCCCCTAAAAGCGTTTTTCTCATATGTTGTACCTTTGAAGATCTTATACCTTCTTAGTCTTTGGTATTGGCCTTACTTTAATATAGTTTAAAACCCACATATTGCACCCTGAATCAAAACACTGCAAAGTTTGTAAAAAGAACTTTTCCTCTTCAAACATAGAAATATTTTCCTTTTACAAATGCAACTCACATTCGTTTCCAACTAAGTCAGCTAACCAGTCCACGATTCCATATAAAACTAAGAGGATCTTTTGATCAGTTCACGATTTCAGGGCATACAGCGCACTCTTCCGGGAAATATCCTACTTTCTAGTATAAAACCTACTAACTAAGTATAAAAGTTTATTATGTTTGTTACTCAATCTCGCTATAACGACTGTACGGCTTCGGATCAAAATGGGCACACAAGTATACTACAATATAATCTGCAACCTAATTATATTATGATTGATAATCACAATTTGAATGATTTTGGAGGATAATGCTAATGCAATGCTTCGTTAATTCGAAAAATTTATCTGCTTAACAACGTAAATAATCTTGAAAACCGTAGCTGTAGGTACCTACTGAACATCGAACGTATCTGAACTGTCACGCTCGGGTCCTTGAATCGAGTAAACTAGGCTCTAGTCGTAGGTTTTCACTTCCACCGTGTGTCTGGTCATAAGTACACATCTTCTTTATATCCTTTTTTGTCCTATTTATCCTCCTTTTTACCTTATCCTATCTATCCTCTTTTTTTACTTTTATTTTTTGTCATTAATATGTTCTAAGGGATGAAATGTTGTTTTTCAGCAACGTGGGCGAAGTCACGGGAATAAACTAATATTTTCAATAAACTCATCTGAATGGTGGCGCCTTCTTCTTGGTACCTATTTCATAGCAAGGGATCCAATATCTACATTCTCAGACACCTGTCGTTGCGTGTATGTTGCTCGACATTTAATTTACTTTATATTAAGTCATGTAAACCACGTTCCGGTATGATAGGAAAAAGAGGAAAGAACTTTTCCTTGAATAATGTGACTGGTGACAGTTATATAACGATGTAGGCAAGAATTTTATCAATATAGGTACGTTTATTTTAGTAGCTGTGCTTGTGCATTGTGCTAGCTTCAAAGCAAGCCTATAGGTACCTACCTTTTTATAAATTGTAATCAGTCAGTAAAGTACACGAAAATACTTTATTTTGCAAGATTTGATTTCTTTGGGATTTTGAAAAGTTTAGTCGTAAGTACTTTTTCGCTAAACCAAATTTATTTTATACAAACTGCAAAAAGCAATTTAAAAAATCTTTTTTAAATATAAATAATAAGGAAAAGTAAGTCGTACTTTATTTTTATACTAGCTTTTGCCCGCGGCTTCGCCCGCGTGGATGTCGGAAATTAACGCAGGAGGACGTACTACCGCGGTAAGATGTGTTAATTCAGGTTATATTATAGGTAATAGCTGTTAGCTTCGTCCGCGTGGTATTTAACAAAAAGTTTTTCATAAAAACTGTCTTTGAAAACTACGCTGACATACGTCACAACAGCGTGTTTTTAGTTTTTTTTTAACTATTATTTATTTTTTCTAAAATGAAAGTAGCCTTAGTTACTCCTTGTTACATCAGCTATCTGCCAGTGAAAGTTCCGTCAAAATCGGTCCAGCCATTTCAGATATTAGCCGGAACAAACAGACAGACAGACAGACAAAAATTGTAAAAAATGTTTGTTTTGGTATAAGTACCGTGTATACATCCATAATACACGTAGTAAAAAGTGGTTATCTTAATATTAAAAACGGACACTCCAATTTTATTTATTTGTATGTATAGACTATGTACTTTTTTTTCTTACCTATAATAACCAATGTACTTTAATTGCAAAAAGAAAAGGTGGCAACCCTAGCCCCCAGTCTAATCGGATGCAGCTGAATACCAGTATTTAACATAAAGCGACTACCTATCTGAAGTCCCGTTAATAAGTAAGTAAGTAACTTAGAGAGACGCGGGGCGTTAGTGAGTAAGTTATTACAGTCTGACAACCAGGCTTAGCTGGTTGTCAGACATTGGGGCTACTGAGGATCCGTAACGCCCGTAACGAGATCCACGAATGACAGCCGAGCCCAACATGCTTTACCAGTCACGATGAGATCTTTGTAAATAAAGATGGTTACCCAAACACGTCGGGGGGTGGTCACGTGGGTCGGAAGGTTCTGGAGTGGCGACCGCGTACTGGAAGACGGAGTGTTGGAAGGCCTCCCACAAGATGGACCGATGACCTGGTGAAGGCCGCAGGAATTCGTTGGATGCGAGAAGCACAGAATAGGTCGAAGTGGCGGTGCTTGGGGGAGGCCTATGTCCGGCAGTGGACGTCTTTCGGCTGAAATGATGATGATGATGATGATGATGACCCAAACACGGACCAACCGCGGCAAACGTAGTTTAACGTGATCGATCGACCCGTGCAGCTGTTTATAACTTAGCCACAAATAACTACAGCCACAAAATACAACTGGGAATAATGAATATAGACAGATATGAACCATAACCAGATCAAATACAGCATAAAACCGACCAAATCCATGTCAAGCACACAATAATCAAAAGAAAACTACTAATTAACATAGCAAATATTTCTTTCTGCTCCACATATTGTCCAATGTGCAATAAAATTACATATGAACCACAATACGACCGACTCATAACACATCTAACAGTACTAAGTGTGCAATTATTATGTTTGTTCTTAAAGACTATGCTCCACAGTTCAACTAAGTTGATTGAGTGTTGGTTGAAACTGGTACCGGCGACTGAAAAGTTTTGTAGATATCGGTGGTCGTGATATGGGTATGTAATGCAAAGAAGTGAGAAAAATATCGTTAGGAAAGTTTTGATATGAATAGAGGAAAACCAAACGTGGAGAATGGGTGGACTGTGTCAAAGATGATATGGCTATAAATGAGATGACTACCAAGATGACGACTAATAGAAAAGCATGGAAGAAGTTACATGGAATATGGACACGGGAATATGGGCAAGTTAAATGATAATGACTCACTTTTGTTGAAAGTTACAGACTACACTTTGATCGGAGACTACGGCCGCCGAAGGTTATAACATCCTCAGGCAAGGAGAAGCGACAATTTTCGACCGAACAAGATGGTTCGAAATTAAGGAGTACTGCGTCTAGCAGTTGACTTCTATAGGGTCATGATGATGACAATGCTACCTTCAGTATTATCTCTCCTTCTCCCTTTATCCGTCCGAAGCTAGTCGGTATAAGATCATTTTTAGCTATAAGACCGGCCCTCGTGTTACCGGCTTTGAAATTTGGAAATGGCTTTCATTTTGTCTGATCTACAACATACTGTGCGTTATTTATGTTGTTGAACAGTCAACATTGAAGCAATGGATAAGCAATAACTTTTAATATGATTCAAATCATGAATTATAGTGTGTTATGCAATAAGGGTGCCGTAGTGTCAATCTATGTATATTAAATTTCAACTGTTCTTTGTACGGTCCACATTATAAAGAGTACAGCAACTTTATCTATGATACTTAAAAGCTCAGAAATAAGGATAAGGCTGACACTGAATGATTCACTTTTAAGTTCATACATTCGTTGATCCATTTTAATTGGAAGACAAAAGTGAACCGTGTAGCTCTACCTTTAGTATGAGACGTCGGTATTGGTACAGTGGAGGTTTTTTTTATCGCCATTCACATGACAATCAATATCAAAAGGTTTTTATTTAACGTTACATTGTCTAGTTAAGTAATGTTTGAGTAAAGTGCTTAGTATGTGCTGATAAATCAATAGACTATAGGGAAATTATAGCTATCTTTAAAAGCAACGAATACAATGAATGAAAGAATGACTACTTTGATATCGCTTCAAAAGTAAATATTTATAATTTACTAGCTTTTGCCAGCGGCTTCGCCCGCGTGGAGGTCGGAAAATATCCCGTGGGAACGTACTACCGGGATAAAAAGTAGCCTATGTCCTTTCTCAGGCTTTAAACTATCTGTGTACCAAATTTCATTTAAATCGGTTCAGTAGTTTTGGCAGGAAAGCGAGACAGACAGACAGACAGAACGACAGACAGAGTTACTTTTGCATTTATAATATTAGTGTGGAAGTGTGGATGTGGATTTATCTTTCTTCCCGCAAGTCTTTTTAGCCCAGGTCCCGTGGTCGTCATCGTCATCAGCCTATAATTTTCCCACTGCTGCGACCGGGCGGCCTCCTCTCGGTGAGAAGGAGTGGGCCATAATTCACCACGCGGGCCCAGTGCGGGTTGGTAGATGTCAGATGTCTTCGAATATTTGGTTTTAGGACATGCCAGTTTCCGAGCGATGTTTTATTCACCGTTTTAACTTGAAAAAAACTGGCCAAGTGCAAGTCGGTCTCGCGCACCGGGTTCCGTACAAACCTGCAGGAATTCATGGTTTATGCATAAGGTTTATGTTTATGAAATTAAGTGTTTTTTTTTTAATTTTTATATTTCAGTTGACTGAATGAAAGGTAAATTATGGTTTACGATTTATGACGTATTAAAAAAAAACTACTTACTAGATCTCGTTCAAACCAATTTTTGGTGGAAGTTTACATAGTAATGTACATCATATTTTTTTTTTAGTTTTATCATTCCCTTATTTTAGAAGTTACGGGGGGGGGGGGACACATTTTACCACTTTGGAAGTGTCTCTCGCGCAAACTATTCAGTTTAGAAAAAAATGATATTAGAAACCTCAATATCATTTTTGAAGACCTATCCATAGATACCACACACGTATGGGTTTGATGAAAAAAAAATTTTGAGTTTCAGTTCTATGTATAGGGAACCCCAAATATTATTGGTTTTTTTCTATTTTTGTGTGAAAATCTTAATGCGGTTCACAGAATACATCTACTTACCAAGTTTCAATAGCATAGCTCTTATAGTTTCGGAAAAAAATGGCTGTGACATACTCGGACAGACAGACAGACAGACAGACAGACGGACAGACAGACATGACGAATCTATAAGGGTTCCGTTTTTTGCCATTTGGCAACGGAACCCTAAAAAACAGATTGTCCCATGGTTTTTAACTTAAAAAAAGTATAGGTATTTTCAAAGTAGCTCACAATGATGATCCATTTATGAAACAAAGACCGGACACAATATAAGATTGGTGGTATACGTCCTACATTATTAAACATCTGAATCTGCCCGAGGCTTCGCCCTCGTGAATGTCGGAAATGATACTACAGAAACATGCCACCAGGACAAAAAGTAGCCTGTCATTCCCCAGCGGGGCGAGCAAGGGCTACTGTTTTAGGCTTGCGTCACACATTTTTATCAACTGTGATAAAATGTGTGACTCAAGCCTATCACAGGGACCGAGCTCGCCCTGAAGCATGCCATGTTTTGTCTTTGCCAAATGTTATCATAATCCGTTAAAAAGGTAACATACAGACAGAGTTACTTTCGAATTTATTATAAGTCATAGTATGTACTAGTGACACCCTTACTTTAGTACGACATAACATTATTGAAAAAGAGCCAACATAATCGTTCATCTATCATAATACTCGTAAATAAAACTCCGCAACGACTATAAAAACTAAAGAGTTTATCCGTTGCCGTCAAATCGGTAGATCATAAATAATACTGAACAATATAGTATGTTGTGAGCTGTGAACAAAGTAACAATATGTATGAGAATAATAAATCCATATACGCAGAAGCGAAACTTGCTTTTTAAAAGGTGCTAAAGTAAGGTAGTATATAGCCTTAGTTTTATCGTCTACTAGGAAAACAAACAGTACCTAATATCAGTTTATTTTCATCAATCAATGCCAATATACCTTCTTATTGGACTTGTGTCGGATCGATGGACCAGGTCGCTTCATTATGCTGGTTTTATGATTATGATATGGTATTATGATGGTCATTACGCTTGCCGAGGTTCTTCTGGGGATGGGTGACCATCTTAACATATCAGATTCGGAAAGCACGTTAAACCGTAGGTCCCGAGCTGTTACTCATGGCTCTTTGAAAGCCGTTATGGTTCGTGGAAGCCCGACAGGCCGACAACCAGTCTTACTAAGGGGTACTACCCTGTAACTGGGTTGTGTTGATCAGTTAAACAGTCAATCAATCAATCAACTCAGCCTATCGCAGTCCACTGCTGAACAACCTGTCTTCCGCCTTCCACATCCAGTCTGTCCCAGCAACCTTTTTGAATTCATCGGTCCATCTAGCTGGGGGGCGTCCCACACTACGCTTGCCGTTACGCGGTTTCCACTCCAGGACTCGTCTGCTTCATCGGCCATCGCTCCTTCGACAAACATGGCCAGTCCACTGCCACTTCAACGTGCTTACTCTGCCAGCTATGTCGGTAACTCCGGTTCTTCTCCGGATAACTTCATTTCTGATGTTACCCTTCAAAGAAAATCCGAGCATAACCCGCTCCATAGCGCGCTGAGCGCCCTTAAATTTGTGGACCAGCCTAATTGTGAGGGTCCACGTTTCGGCACCGTATGTAATAACGGGCAGGACGCACTGGTTGAAGACCTTAGTCTTCAAACATTGCGGTTAATCAGTCGCTCCTTATTAAATACTGGTGTTCTACTGCTGCTGGTAAGACTGGAAGCCGACCCTAACACAGTTGTCGACTCTAGGTGGATTGATTTATTATAGTCCTTCTTATGAATTTTGATAGCGGCAACATAAATGATGCAATAAATATAATGTAATGTTGTTAAACGGTCAAAATCAAAGGCATCGCCATTGTAAGGGTAACCGAATTACCCTGCGAGCTACACGCAGTGAGGGGTTGCAATAAAGCTGCCAATAATTAAGAATGTAACATAAGTACATTTGGGCTTAAGAAGATGCAAATGCGCTAAACCACGGTATAGTTAATTTTGAAAATGTCAACTCGGTGTTTCACCAATTTAAGGAATCGACTATCTCGCAAACATTTTATATTTGTACACATGTTTAAAGGTACATATATAAGTTACCCCTCATAACTTATTAGTTACGCCTCAAGAGTTGAATTGCAGTGTTGAATAGAACTTGACCATTGTGTTATGTAAAAAATTGCATTATGATGGACTAGTATAACGACAAGTGACAGCTTCTAAGCTACGTCACAGAATGTAGGTCTTTAACTTCATCACTTGCAGAGCAGACAAAGCACTATCGCCTCTACAGCAATTCATAATTTTCATGGTACCTTGTGGAAGGGCGGAGTACCTCTACCTACCTCCGAGAGAGCGGCGGATTTTCATTCATAATGTTGATTCGCCCGTCGTCGTAGAGTAGTGCCACGACAAGTGCTAGTGAAGATACTTTTTTTAAAGAAACTAGTGGTGTTACAATTTGAATAGGACGGTTTAGTGCAAGTGTGTGGATGATCTTCTGATATGTGGAGCTTGGTGATTTTTTGTGAGTTATTTTGTACTTTTTGTAATACTTCAGTTTTACTTCAGAAAAGTTCATGCTTTTGTTTTTCATATCAGCTGAATTGGCTGGAAAATTGTTTTGTCTTACTTACACGGAAAAATGGAAAGAATAGATACTAAAGAATGTTTTTATACTTTTAAGTAATAGTTGAACGTTTCAGTGAGTAACTTAACTTTACCTTCATATTGGCAACGTTTGAGAATTTTTGTCTAACCCAGTTTGTAAAACCTGGGTTCAAAACCTGGACTGAAAAGAACTACTAGTTACTAAAGTGAAAATGATACAACTTTATATCTTCACACTGACGACGTCTGAGAATTTTTGTCTGACCCTGTTCTTAAAACCTGGGTCCTAACCTGGACTGAAAAGAAATAGTAATCTTAAACTGAAAATTATCTCAACGGAACGTGAAATGGCCTAATGTAGCAAGGAAGCGTGGTGATCAAATCTAGTTCCTTATGTGAATGAGAAGAGGTTTTTGCTTTAATACAGAACGGACTACAAACTTAAATTTATGAACAAGCAGCTATCATAATCTGGAAAATGAATATGCTTAATATTTACGGCTGGCAAAACTTAATTAAAACTTGGTTTATCGCTCAGGCGGTTCCGTCTTACAAGTTCATATTTATGATCGTGGTACAACCCGCGGCATGTGCAGATGCATAAATATTGTTATTACACTCTGCCGGGAAGACGGGAGGTGTAGGGAGGTTTATCTTAGAATATCAAAATCAAAGTCTAAAGTCATTTATTCAAAGTAGGCTGAAAATCAGCACTTTTTTAACGTCAACATTTAATAAGACAGTCCCCTAAAATGCCCGCCCTTTACCAATTCCTTGTGCTTTACTTGGGAATGAAGGGAATAATTATGAGAGGTTTACAATAATGAAGTAGGTATATATGAAATATTAAATCATTAGAGAAGTCTGGACCGGTTTGGCAGTTTTTTTTTTTTTGTTTAGAAATGTTTTAAAGTCAGGAAAATGGGAAATGTTGCCCGGAAAATATTCAAATTCGGGAAAACCTAGACGTGTATGGGATTGTTTTATGAATAATTGAAATTTGGACAGGAGAAGTAACGTCTGTCGGGTCAGCTAGTTATAAATAAAATCAGCAACAACACAAAACACTGTGTTGATGTTGCTTCAATTAAGACAAGTTTAATAAAATGCGCTACATGCGGCATTGACAATCGATTTCCAGACAACGCAATAGTAATTCTGTTTAATCCTAACTATCCATATCTAATTACTCACATGACCAAGGCATGGTTCTAAAAACGCCATAAAATTTTACCATAAAACCGGCAAGTACGACTCGGACTCGCACACGCAAGGTTCCGTACAGTATTTAACATTACAAACGTGTATTTAATTGTGGTGGCATGCGCCAATACAAATACACTCTGAAAATTTCAATTGCCAACCTATTACGGTTCATGAGAAGCAGCCGATAAAAAACACGTTTAATGTATGGGGACCATACCCTTTAATTTTATCTACTTTGTTGAGTCTTTCTATTCACAGTGTGTCCTATGGCTGCTATAAGCCACACTGTGAAAATTCCTAACGGACGGACAACAAAACCGTAGTAATAGGGTCCCGATGGCACCCTTTGATAACGGAACCTTAGAAATCAAACAAGTCATGACATAACTCTGTTTGTAAATAAACAGCCATTACTAATCTATGTCGAAGAAATTCCTATCGAAGCCCAATATGTCACAGCTTATGTAAGACTTACCTTTGTTATTTATTATTAGTTGGCCATGTCGTTAAATCAGTCGAGAATAGATAAGTATCCCATTTATATACCTACATAATCCGACCGTCGCGTCATCTCATAATGGGCATTGTTAGTAGGTCGCTAGGCCCTAAATGGAATGCAATGAAACCATTTTAAATACAAGATGTTGTTTTACCACATACGGTACCCTAATACTTTGCCTTAATCCACACTAATATTATAAATGCAAAAGTAACTCTGTCTATCTGTCTCGCTTTCCCGCTAAAACTACTGAACCGATTTAAATGAAATTTGGTACACAGATAGTTTAGAGCCTGAGAAAGGACATAGGCTACTTTTTATCCCGGTAGTACGTTCCCGCGGGATATTTTCCGACCTCCACGCGGGCGAAGCCGCTGGCAAAAGCTAGTAGTATAATATTCGACTGGCCTGCTAGATTAGTGGTTAGTGACCCTGACTGCTAAGACTGAGGTCGTGGGTTCGATTCCCACCCAGGATAAATCTTTGTGTGATGAGCACAATCATTTGTTCTGTGTCTGGGTGTAATTTATATATAATATGTATGTATTTAGGAATATATAAGTATGTTTATCAGTTTTCTGGTTGCCATAGTACAGGCTCTGCCTAGTTTGGGATCAGATAACGGTGTGTTGGATGTCCTAAGATATATATGTATATAATTACTAATATTTACCTTTATTTTAGGCTAATTTATTTAGATAATTGTCATCAACACTTACCATTTATTTTCTATACTCATATTAGGTATGTCCAACCCGCACTGGGCTCTCGTTCTAGATTTTAGTCCACACCCTCACCTAAAGTGGAGACCTGTGTCCCAGCGGTGGGAACATTATAGGTATATGGTATGATTCGCTATGTCCCTCAAAACATTATTTTTTATCTTGTGTATAAGTGAAAGAAATGTTGCTGTTATAATTTGCGTATCAATGTATTCGGTGATTAAAAGCCTACGAGGTACAATTTGGAACATTAATCGTAGTCATTCGATTTAGAATCTTAATGTTACTGCAAGATTGAAGCCATTATGGTTGGGCGAAGTGTGCAAGACGAATCATCTTTCTAAAATAATACTTTTTTGTAAATATTTATTATGACTGTTTCTGGTTCCGTGAGGACTTGAATAGCCTGGAATAGCGTCATCCCATTTATTCCCGTGGTGTCGTAAGAGGTGACTAGGGGACTTACTAGAGAATGGACAGCAGCGTTCTCTGTGCATTTTACTACCATACTGCGGTTGCCAACCCGCCTGCCAAGCGTGGCGATTATGGCAAACCCCTCCAAATTGGCCCTTGTCCAACAGTGGGCGTCTTTTGGCAGAAATGATGATGATGATCTATTATGGCTGGTTCAAAAAGGTGTATTAATCGATAAGACAAGTACTGATTTGCTTTAAACATGGTTTAAGGTTGTTACAGTCAGGTATAAATCAAAGGTCCACATGTTTTGCAATACAGGATATGTATCAATTACGTGCAAAATAATAATTAATAATGAAATGTCGTTCAACGGTACAGATATAGATGCCTATCTATCTACATAACTGATCTAAAATTATACCCTTCTGCATAATTAACCAGGCACAAGCTCGGCCTAAGCCCATTTAACGCAGTAAATAGGCAATTCTTATCTGTAAATTGAGTTCTCATGTCAGACCATGGGGTTCCGTAGCAATTAATTCTCGTGGCACGTGCTCACACTACATAGATTACTACGAAGTTCCACTTTGATATGATATTTTGCAAAAATTCAACTTGGAATCTTGACTACACGTCACGTGTCGAATTTTTGGTTTTTTTTTATGTTTTCCTTCACCATTTTGAGAGCAGTGGTGATGAAATTATTTACTTACTTGTGTAAATTTATTTATTTATTTAAAGACACCTAATAAAGCTTACACTAAAATACTAATAATACTATACATACTAAACACACACTACTACTCACTCTCTCACTCTACTACATACTACTATAAATATACTAATAATTACTTTGTAGTAAAGCGCCTATCTGGGTTCGAACTCACGACCTACTACTTGTTAGCCGCGGCTGTTACCACTGTACCACCACTGCTCAAATTTAATCCATGTTGCGAAATATTTAACAAGATAATTCGTGCGTACACGTTCCGCTCCCGATTCGGAAAACTTGGTTTATACAACTTCTGAGCTCTCCTATATGGTGGATGTTATTGTTCGGCTAGTAATTCAATAACTGTGTATTCGTGTTATCTGACAGTTATGGCCGACTGGCCGACCAGCCTCCTACATGATGCAGTACGTACCCACAGAGAAATGAATGGCTGCGGCGGGATGACTGGTCGGCATCCTGTTGGATTGTGTGAATGCTTTTGTTTTCAATTTTGTGGGCTACAGGAGAATTCAGATGCAAAATTACTTTGTAAATAACGGAGAAGGTTATTAGTGGTGGATTTTTAAAATAGCTGAATCTTTCAAATCACAGAATACTCAGTTGCACTTAGGGGGAAGCGCCAGAGTCACCCACGAATTTGAAGTTTTCTTACGTTTTTTGTTCGTTCGATTCTATTTAATGACGTTTTCATCAAATAGTCATTCATGGAGATTAAATTAATTCAAAAAGTTTATTAATGATTATAATTCTGTAAAGCAATATTCGTTGCGATCGTTAATCATATTTGAATCAAAATACAAGATGACACTGAAAAGCGAAATGGAAAAAGTAAGAAAGTCAATTTGAATTTCACGGGATACCTGGTACTTCCCCCTTTAGCTTTGGTTTCCTACACTGATGAGCGGTCGATGACGTCATTAAGACCTAAATTATTTTATATGAATGTGTCAAAATGCGCTCCGTACACAGGCTTATGTATCTGAATAGCGGTTATTCTAACAGAACGGAACAATGCCCGAGCAGTTTACTGTTTCCATTGAAAATACGACCGTATTACCATAGAAAGAAAAGGACAACAGAAGAGTGAAAAAGAAATTTAAAAAACTACATTACAGAAGAAAACATACTATGAATGAAAAATAACTGTAATTTCGGAGTCGGTGTCTTTCGTTTTGTATTTTCGTTTATAACCACCGACTTCCTAAATAAAAACTATAATATAAAAAAACACTTCCAATAAACACTAGAAAGTAAAAAATTACTGCTTTTTAAGTATTTTTTCATATTATTGTTTTTCTTTTTCACTGATTACTTGCGGTACCTTCTCCACATAAAACCTGTACATAACAGTGCCAGGAAATGTATTATTATTATAAGTACATCATCGACATTCACTAAGTGGAAAACATAAGTATTATTGAAGCTGACTCAAAAACCTCTCATCAGTACTTGACCTTTCTATGGGCCCTCTCGATAAATACTCTCATTCAAAAAGAAGAAGAATTTCTCAAATCGGATTATAAATGACTGAATTCTTAGGTAACAAATTGTCCTCCATTTTTAGAGGTCGGTTAAAATATGACAGTTTGTTTGATGATGAAAACAAATTCAGAATCAAGTGGAGGATAGGTGCACTGTGCTTGTGCTGATTGTGACGAAAATAATAATGAAGTATCTAGTGTTTATCTGTGATGATAATGTTCTGAGTTTCTGACAGCTATTTAATGGAAGTCTATTTTGTCCTCTTGTGTAATCCGTTTTGCCACGATTATGAAGGCAAAACGGAGCAATTTGAGTTTTAGAAATCTGCTAAGATCTTACTTATCTATACAGCTATACAAATAACATCTACACAAATAAATAAAATTGAAGTATCTTTTCGTAATTTCAAAATAATAGCGTTTTACTAAATGCATAGGTATGAAAGTATTTATAATAATAAAAAAATCAATTTCGAACATTTTGGTCTCTTTGTTTGTTTGGGCTAATCGCCGAAACAGCCGGACCGAATTTAACGGGATATTCAATGGAATGATCTCTGATGTTAAAAAGAGTAACAGAGGCTACTTTTTGCTCCGGCACGTTTCCCTAGGGTAATTTTCGACATCTAAGCGGGCGAAGCCGCGGGTACAGCTAATCTATGGGTATATTTACGTATCATAGAGTACCTTAAGGTTATTGATCAGTTTAACTCTCAATAATGTTAAACAGAACGAATGTTTTTTTATCTTCATTCCTTTCTGCTTATGTGGTCCGCTCTGCCTTCCTTTCCCATATAGACATTTCAACACACTCTTAGAAGCCGAGCAAAAAGACAAATTAAACGGCGGGTGAAACTGCGAGACACAGCTAGTATCATTGAATAGTGCGCAGACGTCTATAATTAACAAGATGTGTTATTATATCAACAGAACAATGCCTCTTTTTGTTACGCATGTTTATCTTTTTGTTCGTAGCCGTTTGCAACAATCTGTTCAATTCTTTCTTGTATTTACCTACCTATACTAATCTATACCTAGACGTCTTAAGAGGCCGTTGGATTTCCAGCAATAGGTATGATGTAAGTGTTACGAACTTTAGGTATACAAATTATTTATATAGGTACACGAGAAAACGTGAAATTTAGAAAATAATAGTTAATGTGTGCAAAGTCGGCAAACATTTGTTTATAATACAACGGTGATTTCGACCAACAAACGATCATATAAGTCAAAAATAAAAAATATTCAAAATCTCTGTATTTAATCATAGGTACGTAAGTACTACCTACTAAATTTTAATTCGCTTGCCTAGAAAATGAAGTTCGGTAGGGCTTTAATTTCATATTCATATTAGGCCGAAAAAAAAACTCATACACTCGGCCATGGCCGAAAAAAAAGTTTTGGAAAATCAATAGGTATTATCAATTAATTTATTTAGATTTCCATAATCAAACAAAACTACTAAAAGCAAAAAACTTATACCAGGAAAAGTATATCGAAAATCAAATAATTACTTTATTTTGTTTTCGATTTTTGGTCGAAAATTCCAATTAAGCCGAACTTCGTTTTCGAGTGGAAAAGGAAAAAGTATTTTTGCGATCAATATTTCACACAATTTCCTTGAAGCTACCAGGCTGATATTTGGCACAGACGTTTGGTTCTCGTTACAATATACATAAAAGCTTAAGATACAGACAGATTATATTCAGTTTGGTGTACAACATAATAATATACTCCTGCACCAACTAGGGTTTTGTCCTCAGGTGCACTCCCATAGTGAACAGATGCAGGGATAATCGTCGGTTCCATTCCATTAAAAATCGCCTCAGGGGCCTCTGTCAGTTGGCTTTGGCCTCTAGTCGCCTTATAAAGGACTGGAATCCCTGGATTCCGAGATAAAATATGTAGGTAAACCAAAACCAATTCAAAGATAATTTTAAAAAAAAGTTGTTTGCGCGAAGCCCGTTCGCTCATTATGAAATTCAATACAGGCTCGTTCATTCAGATCGCAAACAATACGCCGACGATCCAACAGATAATTGGTTCATACGGAGATACAACGTAGCTACTACAGGTGTAGATTCAGTCAGGGAATTTAATTATAAGTAAATTGGATAAATACTGTGTTAAAGCCATTTTATACAAATGTTAAAAAATAACAACTTTGTTTTGATTTAAGTAACAGTTTAAGAAGGTAGTCAATGTCTTAAATAATCAATTTCCCTGAATAACACCGTTAGTAATTACTATTTTTCCACATATAAAATCTATAATTCAATTACGGCTCATTAGAACACCTCAGTCTCGAAGATAATTGAATTGGATATTTTAACACTTTCACAATTCGCGAAGTTAGTTAAAAAAAGTCATCAGAAAACATTAGGTAGGAATGTGGCCCTCGGAAAATAATGAGGAACAAAAACCTTTAGTTTCGGCCTTTCTTCTCAGTGTATTCAAATAGGAATCGTTTTCGTGGCCCACGCCGGCGAAATCGCGGGAAAAGGTAGTGAAATAATAAATTAATTGGGTGTAAGTAATTATGATAGTCAGCCACGTATCCAAGTGGCCCATAAAACTCGTGTTTTGTTTTAGGAACGGGCCGATTTCACTGATCAACATTTTATGGACATACGTAATCAACCAATAAAAAAGTAGTTTGCCCGAAACAAACCTAAAATCGACATTATTTCCCCATAGCACACTGACCTTTCGTAACACACACCTAAAATTAGACCAAACAGGTACCGATTATCTAATAATAACATATTGTCAACTTTCTACCACAAGAACGCACCATGATACCTATAAGGCCCATCGGACGTTGAAACAATTTATTAAAATGTATTCCTAAACTCATTCAAGAGGCTGTATGATATAACTTGCGTTTGCCTAATGAGTCTGTTCATGTGACAGATGATGACAGTTCGTATTTTAATTTTTACTCTGTGGGAACTGAGTGGACGTAACTTTTTAATATGATAAATGGATTGGATAAGCCGATTGATCCAATGGTCGGCACGTGATGAATATGTATTGTTTATAGCAGATTAGGCCGTGTATACGTTTATAAATCATGATTCATCTGTGTTATCAATGCCGCTGTGGAGTTATGGTATCTAGCTGTTGTGTGACATTTAGCCTAATTTTTACGATTATTAATAGCTTGCTTATATGCAAGAAGCTTCGCTCACGTATTTATGTCAGAAATTATCGGAAATTATTTTATGTCGGTAAACACCACCACACAATTAACACATAGAAGACTTATTCCAGTAAATAAGTCTTCTATGTGTTAATTCAGGTTATAAAGTAAAGTAACTGTGTGTTTAATTTATTTCAAATCTGTTTTGCCGTTTTTGCGTGATGCAGTAACAAATATCCAAACATTCACATGCTTTTATAATGTTAATTAGGATAGTTTTACAATTAAAAGGTCTTTATTATAATAATTATAGTAAGATTGATATAAATAAATATTAAAATCATTGCAATAAATAAATCAAATTTATAATTTGAAAAACATTCACATTCTTGTATAATGTTAATTAGGATAGTTTTACAATTAAAAGGTCTTTATTATAATTATTATAGTAAGATTGATATAAATAAATATTAAAATCATTGCATTAAATAAATCAAATTTATAATTTGAATTATTTAACCTACTAAAAATACCTACTATAATATTATACTATCCTACTATAATATACACTGACCTTTCGTAACAACCGTAAATATACATATAAACAGTTTTTCATGATCCGCCTTTCGGGAAAAAAAAAATACCGTAGACAAACGAAGCAGTTTCGGAGTACAAACAAGCAATCATTTTTAGAATGGCGATAAACCCTTTGAAACAGTTGAAAAACCAATATAAATAAAACCGTCCATTCTCAAATAGTTCTGATTGGTTCCCACTTCCCGGACATAAGCCAATCAATCGAGCAAGTGCTAAACCCGAGTGCTCCATATTCGTTTTTCGAATGTCAAACAAAAGCAAAGCGATCCATCAATGTTGGGTCAAAGTTCGCGGGAAGGTAATTATTATGATGTTGGTACTTCTAGTTTGTTTATGTTTCCAAGTCAATTTTGGGGTTGTTTTACGGATTATAATGAGTGTAACTTACAACCTTGACAATGGCGACCTTCATTGATGGGATCTTGGCCTGGAAAAATTAGGTAGGTATAGTTGACATAATTGTTTGACCACCCTAGGCGTTGGCAACACCAGAGAGATGAGGGACGAGGACGCAAACGGGACGCAGACTTGGTCGAGACGAAAACGCTTCATATCAACCTGTCTTTGATACTACATACTCTGCCGTTCAGTGTATGAGTGTAATTTTATCTATAATATGTATGTATTTAGAAATATATAAGTATGTTTATCAGTTGTCTGGTTGCCATAGTACAGGCTCTGCCTAGTTTGGGATCAGATAACAGTGTGTTGGCTGTCCTAAGATATTATTATTCCTTTTATTCATCTTTAAAAACTTATAAATTATATTTTTAAATATTAGAATATAAAATTTAAAAAAAATCGGCCAAGTGCGAGTCGGACTCGCGCAGCGAGGGTTCCGTACTTGACCTGAGTATTTGATATGAATTTCAATTTAATACCTCTACGCGTTCATGAGGAAAGGGGAAAAAATTATTAAAAATATTTTTATTATATGATGTTCCGAAAAATTTACAGTTTTCGCAATTTTTCCTTTATCTGTGCTATAAGACGTTGCTTCGTACCAAATTTCAAAATTCTAGATCGACTGGAAGTATCCTTTAGGTTTTGATTCCCTTGCGAGTTTGGAAAATTTACGGAAATTTGCGACATAAACGGCTATATCTTTTGATTGCGTTAGCTTAGAAGTTTGATTTTTTCACAGCTCCAAGGGACAGTAAACTTAAGTATTTGATATAAATTTCAGTTTGATACCTCCACGCGTTCTTGAGAAAAAGGGTCTTGACAGACGGACGGACGGACGGACGGACAACAAAGTGATCCTATAAGGGTTCCGCTTTTTCCTTTTGAGGTGCGGAACCCTAAAAACATTTAAAATTTAAAAAAATATTAGCCCACCGTATCGGGAACAGGGTCCAAGCTACCGGCGGTCAGGGCTCTAGAGAGAGGAACCTCCGGACAATGCGAGCCGTGTCCAGAAGTACCGCTTTCTGTATCAAGCCCTTGATTCAACTGCTCAACGAGAGCCTCTTCAGGTGTTGGTCAAGGCTCTTGGCTATCAAACCATTGACTGTTATGACTATCGGCACAATAATAGCTGAGTCAACATCCCATATGTCGACAACCTCGCGAGCCAAGTCAAGATACTTGATTTGTTTATCTTTCTCGGCTTTCACGAGGTTCTCGTCATGCGGAACCGTTATGTCAACAATCATTGTGCGCCGTTCTAGTCGATCCACCACCACTATATCAGGCTTATTTGCAACAACAGTCCTGTCAGTGATGATGGATCGATCCCAGTACATTGTGATATGCCCATTTTCAAGAACTGGGTCGGGCACATACCTTTAGTACGGCACTTTTGATTCCACAAGGCTGTATTTAGAGGAAATTACTGGTGGATAATCCTGGCTACAAGATTGTGTCTATGCAAATACTCTTCGTTAGCTAGACGAGAACACCCGGAGATAATGTGTCTAATTGATTCCCCCGGACGGGACGGTGGCATGCCCGACAGATGTCCACCGTGCCGTCTTTCACAATAAATCTCCGGTAATTGTTCGTCATCATAACTTCGTCCATAATTGCACAAACAAAACCTTCGGTTTCCCCAAAGAGATCACCGAAACGCAGCCAGGCTACGGACGCTAGAAAATCTACGTCGGGTCCGTGTAGGGCCCGGAAGAAGCGTCCGTGAAGCTCCTTACTCTGCCATACCTCCAAGCGGCAATATTATTATTATTATATCGAGGGTGGCATGCATATTCGTGCGTTTGTGAGCCACACAAACCTTACAGATAGGTATAAAATCATTTAAAATTGTCATTTGAAATATTTTCGCCCTCTCCCATCGGAAACTGCGCCTATCTGCTTTTCCCATTTGGGAAATTTACATGTTTTAAAGTGTTTTCCACCTCAAATGTATAGGTGCACAATAACTCGTTTCATTTGGTAATTTATTAGCCTCTGCTCGCGACTTGTCCACGTGAAATTTTTGGTACCCCACCTCGTTAAATCGCGTCGTCTGCCCGCGCCATGACTTAGTTTTCGTTTAGCAGTTTTTTAGTCTGTTTCTGCTCCGCCTCTAAAAGTCTTAGCGTAACCTGTAGCCTATATGCTACACATTACGCTAAGGCCTAAGGATGTAAGTAGCTTTGCCAAAGAAAATGCTAGGGGCTGACTGGCTAGAGTAAGACGGTTCCTACTTAATAGCGTATCGTCAGTCTTGGAGCTTATTTCATTACACCTTTCGGGTGTCATGTATTTGTTAGCCCAATTCTTGATAAAGGCTTCTTAGGAATTGGGGTATTTAACCAAGTATATTTTTTCACAACGAACTGGTAGTTCTAGAGATTAGTGCGTTGGAACAAATAAACTCTTCTGCTCAATTATTACTACAAATATATAGCTACAGATTACCGAAGACTAAGATTTACAACTCCAAGCTAAATTGGTTTCAGGAGCTAAACACTACCTAGTATTTACTGGGTCGTAAATCTGAGCGGGTAATCAGTTAGGATTCTGAGCTCATAAAGCATTGGCTTTTCATGTTGTTAGCTGCAATTTATTTGTTTTTTCAGTAAGAACGGAGTAGAATAAACAAAAATTACAGTACAGCTTAGTAAGCGGTACATACACAAAACTATAAAACCGGCATCAAAAGGTTTATAGAGGAAACGCCAGAAGAAATTCAAATTAACTTACGTTTTTAGCAAATGAAAATGAACAAAGCAAATGAAATGGTCGTAATGAAAGAAAGAAGAAAAATGAAATTTTATTTGAGACAGGCACAGGAAATACAAATAAAAGTAGAACATAAAAACAGTTAAGTTGAAAAAAGCAAAATAGTGAAAACAATAAATAATAAATAAATAAAAGAGGAAGACCTTGCGAGGCCAAAAAATAGATTGTAATAATTACAATTCTGTAAAGCCGTCTATACTTTTATCAATATACATATAACCTGAAACTGGCCCGAAAATTGCAAAACTCTGAAAAAAAGCCATGGGCTATCCTGGCGCATCTTTGAATCTTAAGAGTCAGCATTCGGTATGTTAAGGTTCCCTAGCAGGTTGCTAAACGATGCTTTTCAGCTTAAGCTCCTGTTTACAAAAAAGGAGTGATTGACAGTTATCTCTCTTTCGATATACTAAGACAAGATTTATCTACGTAGGTACTAACTAGCTTCTGCCCGCATCTTCATTTGCGTAAAATGGCTACACAAACTCAAGGGTCGAAGTCATATTAAAGTCAAAACATAATCTTGACCAGATCATGTAGATTAGTGCCTGAAATGAAAATAATCACAGATTTGAGTGGACAGCGCTAGTCAGTGTATGCTTTTGTCACTCAAGACTTGAGGAGATCAACCAGTAAACGAACAATACCAAAAAAAAATAATATTTGGGTAAGCCGCCTAAACTACTCAAATTGTTAAACCAAGATTTTAATCTAGGTTTGACACACAGTACAGCTTAGTAAGAACACACACCTTAACAGAGAAAGAGAGAAGAAAATGACCCTAATAGTTCTCGTAGAGTATTTTGAGTTTACATTTATTCCTATGATACATTCTATAGCAGCACATTGTACCCCAGGCGTCCTTGTAACAATACCCTATCCTAAGTAACCGTGTGAGTTACAAGTCAACGAGTTAGTTTTTGCCCGCAGATTACTCTAACCAACAAAAACTATGAGAACTGTCTCCATAGTATTGAAGTTTGCGACACGATTGTTGGAGAAACTATGCTGGAGTGAGCTGGGAATAGTTGTGAGCTGTGTTTAACCTAAAATTCGTATAATTTCTTGTTGGCATAGAATGTGTAGGTATGATATTAACAAAGTGAAACCCTGACTTCTGCGCTAGGTAACAACACCTGTGTTTACAGTATTCAGTGTCATCTCCCAATTAGGAGGATGATTATACGCATTTTTTTTTGGATGGGAAATCATCTGGGCGGAGCGGGAGGGCGTGTCAGACTTTTACTGACTAAAACCCACCCGTGTTCCTTCAGTTGCCCATGTGCCAGGGTCACGGTATCTCTTTCGAACAATCTCGCGACCCTGGCAGGCATCGGTCCTAGTAGACCCCTTCAGTTAAGTTAGTTAGGAGGATGATTGTATGCATTACCTTTACTCTTCTTCCTAGCCTTTGACCAATTCTCTTGGGGTCTAGTTTCATTGTAACTGGACGCACTTGAATACCAGTATTGTACATAGAGCGACTGCCTATTTCACCTCCACAGCCCTGGTACTTGGTAATACGATACTTTTGGTAAGACAGCTTTTCATACTTACCAAGGCGCTAGTTTGATCCTCTGACTACCTGTAACGACGTCGGGAAGCTGGGACCAAAAGGTTAACGTACTTTCCGCGGCACGAAGGGGTCTTGTTACTTATGTATTTTATGCAATAAACATATGAGTAGATTAATATTATTCAACGTTCATTTTATGGATAGTTATCCCCAGCTGGGGCATTGAGATCGTCACTTTAGAGTTTCTTTTGAGCATTTCGAAAGCATTAACGTGAACATAAAAGTCGTTCTTAAAATCTGTCCAATTTTTAATACTATTTAAAGCATTCTCAAAATCATGCTAAGTGTTACTTCTTCACTTAAAACATGAGAATTCTTAAGTGTGACACTTAAACTGAAAGTTTATACAGAATTCCATCAAACACGTAGAGTCATGTGGGTCAAGTGTGCGCATTTAAACTTTGACGCTTCAAAAACTCGAAAATTATTTGTAGAATGAAATAAAACTGTATTAATTAGTAAGACTGTTTATTTGTAATCAACTTAGGCACAATAACAGTATTGTCAGTAGCTTATATTTTAAGAAACTGTAGAAAACAAAAACCGTTCCATACGCGCACACTTACCCCAGTATAGGGGTAAGTGTGCGCAGTACTGGGGGTAAGTGTACGAAACAACAACAAAATACATATTGAGCTATATATTTCTAGAACGTAAACAGTATTATATAATTATTAAAATTTTCATCATAGGTACTTAAAGTAATCAGCATAATAATCATCTTAAATCTAAATATGAGATCAATTTGAACTTAGAAATCATTAGTTACTTTGTCATACATGTATCACAAAGAAACGTGCCGTGTTCAAAGCTGGTGCACTGTTCGTGCCACCAGGCTCCACAAAGGCTACATTCAATCCAGTCTTCAGTCGGTGGATCAGAATACTTTTCGCCACATAAGGGGCAGTAGCCACCATACTGCGATCGCCAACCCCCCTGCCAAGCGTGGCGATTATGGCAAAGCACCCCAAATTGGGGGAGGCCTAAGTCCAGCAGTGGACGTCTTACGGCTGAAATGATGAAGGGGCAGTAATACTAATTTTCGTCATTTTTTGGTTTTTTAAGAGTCTTATTTTTAACATTCTTTTTTTGCCAGTCTCAGATGATTTTGTAGTAGTTTTCTTAGTTTTTAGTCTTTCTTTTAAATCTAGTTGTATTTTCTTTTTGGATAATTTCTCTTCTTCCTCTTTTTTCTTAGTTTCTAACTCAGATTTAAAGTTTGTCTAATGCTGCGCGTGATGGAATTGAATCTTCTTGTAAAATTTCCTGTACTGCTGTAGTTGGTAACATCTCTTCTAAATTTTGGGCAGGAATCATGTCAGTTACAGAAGCTGCCTCGAAATCTTCCTCCGAAAAAATGTCTGTCTATTGGCCAGATTCCAGAAACTTTGAAACCTGAAACTGCATTGCTAAGCGTTGCTGCTTTTTGGAAGGCCTCATTCACCAATTGAGCTATTTCTGTTTGTCCAATCACGCGGCCTGGATGGTGGCTTAGCCATTTATCACATGCGTAAGCGAATTTTGTTTTCAGAGGCCCAAAAAACCCACGATCTAAGGGCTGCATCTTGTGACTACTGTGAGGTGGAAGAGTAAGCATATGAATGCCATTATCACGACAAAACAGTATAGCATCCAGAGAAATATGGCTGCTATGGTTGTCCAAAATTTACAAGATAGGATTATCTTTGGTTGGCTGAACATTGTCTTTAAAGTGGCGTAGGTATTCTAGAAACAGGCCCGTATTTATAAATCCTGAATCAGAAGCCATTGCAATACTACCTTCGGGTACATTATTAAGCAAATAACCTTGGATTATCTTCCGGGGAAAAATAAATGCTGGAGGAACATAGTTCCCAGTTGCACTCATTGCGCAAACTAGTGTAATTGTTTGGCCTCTTTAATCAGAAACTATTTTTCCCACCAGCTTTTTTCCTTTCACCGATATTACTTTTGGTATTTTCTTCGGTACAGTATTCACTCCACTTTCATCCATATATTATATATTCGGCTGAGTACAAATTGTATTTATTGTAGAGGCTCTGCAAGTTATCATAAAATCTTTGTACTTGAGTTTTATTGAATCCCATGGCTCTGGCAAAACTAGTTGGGACTGGCTGTCGCAATTTCAATTCTGGAAATCTTTTAAGGAATCCATATACCCAGTCGCGGCCAGCTAATTTTGAGGATGTGTTGAATCTATGCGTAATTTTATTTACTTCAGCATACTCATAAATCAACTTCTGGAGGTTCTGCATTGTGAGACCATAATAAAGATCATCACATTGTTTAATATATTTGTATATATCAGTCTCTCGCTCCTTGGTGAATGTCAAAGAAAATCTTCCCATGCTGGTTGCTGTCTTCCCAGCTTTTAAACGTTTTCGCAGAGTACTTTCCTCAAGTCCGACTTGAGATGCAGCTTTTCTTTTACTGGCACCCTTTGAAATTAATAATTTGGCGGCTTCCAGCTGTTCATCTGTAACGACACATCTATCCGAAGCTTTCCTCAGATAATTTCGAGGCATTTTAAATTTATATTTGTACTCTGAAACAAAACATAGCAACACATGTACAAAGATATGCAAGCGGGGTAAGTGTGCGCATGCGCACGCTTACACGACAGGCTTCTGCGCACACTTAACCCAAACCATCGAAACAGAATTGTGTGAATGTCAATGATTATTGCGTCATCATAACAACTTAAACCCTGGCAAATAAAAAACTAGATATTATGTTGCACTCGATGGTAAATAGCATATTTTCAAAAAGTTTTCATGACTACAAAAGATTACGCATCAAATGTGACAAAATATCGTAAATATTTTAGCAAAAATCTTCGTTTACCTGTCAGAACAAAACGGCGCGCGAGCAGACGCTGCGATACGAGCGCTTTGCAAGACGTCCCGTGAGGTACTAGAGAGGGGGGTTACCGTTCCTTAGCTCTTTAAAGTTTTCGAGATATTTTGAATGCGCACACTTAGACGCTGCGCACACTTGACCCACGTGACTCTACGTATTATTTAGGAAAGAACAGCGGTCTACGCTTTTGCTGCCTAAAGAAGTTTTACGCTAATAAAATTTATATTTTTATCATAAATCTCATAAACGTAGTTTGAGAAATGTGGGTGTACTATGGGTGGACCTCAGCTTTACCCAACGGGGAATTCAGTCGTGATATTTCGTTTTGTGTTAAATCTCATAAAACAAACTTCGAAAATCTCGATTAATATTACCTACGCTACGACAAAAAAAAAAAAACACAACAACAGTATGAAAATAATGTTTAAAAACTGAGTAGCAAAAAATAATAAACCTTTTTTATTTAACTTTAATATCAAGTTCTTAAACTAATTGTAAACTAGTTGTACACGTCGAAGTGAAAAGTAACTGTTGGATCAACTTAGAGATATACTCTATTCTAAAAATAAAGAATTATCAAAATCGGACGACTCCGTAAAAAGATATGCGTGGTCATACATAAAAAAAATATATACTTGAGAACCTCCTCCGTTTTTTTTTCGCCGGTTTCAAAACTTTATTTTTACACTTGTACAGCTAACATTCTTTCCCGCCAGCATTATTCTGCTTAGTTCATTAGCGTCCGTACCTACATCAGACGCGTCCATCACTGGTTAGTAGGTTACTCAGGAAATAATTCGTCCAGAGAATTTATTTGAAGACGGGTTCGCCTCGAAAACACTTAACTAAATTAATTTCAACTGGACCTCGGTAAAACATAACGCTGCAGCTATCACGAAACAATATCGATGGTTTTACAGGCTTTTCAATACAATATAAATTTGCTTTGTTGTTGTGACACTGGAAAACAGCAAGAACTCGGGGAAAAAGCGAATGAAGAGTATGGGTACAAATGGTGTTCTACTTCTATTGATTTTATATCTTAACATCTAGTCTGAATTCCCCGAAGAGTTAGGCAGCGGCGTACCATCGCGACACGGCGGCGGTCGACCACATTTCAATTTAATTGTTTAAGGCATAACTGAACTGGAGTTACCGACTTAGGTCGCAGAGTAAGCAAACTGAAGTGGCAGTGGGCTGGCCATGTCTGTCGTAGGACCGATGGCCGATGGAGCAGACGAGTCCTGGAGTGGAGACCGCGTATCGGCAAGCGTAGCGTGGGACGCCCCCCAGCTAGGTGGACCGACGACTTAAAGAAAGTGGCTGGGGCAAACTGGATGCGGAAGGCGGAGGACAGGGTGTTGTGGCGCAACATGGGAGAGGCCTATGTCTATGATAGGCTGAGTTGATGAAGGCATAATAGTGAAAAGTGATCCACCGGTAATGTCCACGGTTGTACCTGTAGTACACCCACGTTTTTTAAGGGGCGAGATCATTGCTATCAATTCAGCGCTAATCCACGGTCTGGTTTGGGAACTTTAATCAAACCCAGGACCTCAGGATACTCAGCTATAGCGCTTATGATCACTAGACCGAAACAACATTGATTATATACTAGGTATTTCTATATATTGATACGTAATGCAAAAACTTTGTATCCCTTTTTACGAAAATTACGCAGACGGAGGAGAATGAAACTTAGCACAGTTAAAGTTTTTATGGAGACGGAATGCAGAATGCGAAATTTAAAAAAATAAGTTATAAATGAATTATGGTTGAATTTAAACTACTGGGCGACCACTGGTATTAATAAAACTATTAACTACTTGTGCATTTAGATATCCGTCGCTCTACGTTGCTAGGATTAAACGTCAACCTAAGAGCCCCGACGAATCGACGATCAGTTCATGACAGTGTTTTAACCAAAGACATTAAATTATATATGTAAATATATAATTGAATATCTGTGGTTAAAACACTGTCATGTATTTGTGATGAATGCTGGTAAAATAAAAATAAAGTCATTTTCAATCGGGCTGTTAGTTTATTGAGTTTATTTACAATAACAGTCACGGGAACGTAGTTAGATGGGGAATAAAGGCCTATAATTATAAAGAAAAACTTCTCCCAAAGTTCTACTTAAACTTACCTTTTTAACCTCTGCTAGAATTTAGAGTAGGTACCATTAATCAATAAAATAGTAGGTAATCATCATACATACATATCTTTATATATATAATTCTACTGTTTGTGTGTATGACACTGAACTCCTCCTAAACGGCTGGACCGATTTGAATGAATTTTTTGCATGCGTTTGGGTGGCACCCTGGATGGTTTAGATTCACTATTGGACACGGTAGGTGGCGCTGCTATCGAGTTCTAGGAAACAGGACAATGCCTCTACGGTCAGCTAGTATATTTATATAGTCCTATTCATCCTATCTACCGACAGCATCCCAGAATCATTTTCTTTCTTTTCGTGAGCTCTCTGATGTCTAGCTAAATTAAACGTGGTCTTGAAAACCTGAGAGGGCATTATCTATAGAAATTGCTTTCATTTGACCAATTTCACATTATTCATGGCGTTGTTTGCGTTGCTTAGCAAACAATTTTTTCGAACATTAGAAAGAATGGATTACAAATAAGCTTCAAAATTATTCAAATTCTGATTAATAGTGTGTTATGCAATTAGGGTACTGGTCTCACTGGGCACAGAATAGCTCAGTCAGCATCGTTGCACTCCCATACCTACACCTAACAGTACAAATTAACTATCTTAATGCAACCAGCTTAGGGATGCTATAAAGATTCAAAGCCAATTAAAATCCTCGACTACAGTCATTTTGTAAAAGCTTGCTTAATTAATCTCTTTCATTTGCCTCTTTAGTTTATTACCGTTAGTCGTTCAGTCAGACTTTATCAGGCTTTTTTAATACCTAGATGTTCTAATACGTAGTTTTATAGCCGATTGCTTTTCGTTATGTTTTATTCATAGTTTCAACAAAGAAACGTAGTCACCCTATGGTTGACCATGCGACATCCCTTCATGAGTTAGGAGAGTTTATTATTGAGATTACTACCAGCATCAAAGCAAAATGAAAATCAAGACAGGGCTTAAAAATGGCTACGACGTAAAAAAAGAGTAAGTGAGTCGAAGACTAAAGTTTCATCTTTCGATATTTCCAGTGTGCCTCACCATTACATGGGCTGAAGCCCAGAATGGTCGAGGGCCGCAGCACCAGGACCACAACGGACATGGGTGGGACATCCGGCTGGCAGTTCCAGGGGAACCCGGCAGTGACTACCCCACCCTGGGCGCAATACCTCGGACATCCTTTTCGTGCGCCGGCAGAGAACCAGGTAATATTGGCAAAAGTTTTGTAAAAAAAAACTGGAAGCTGGGTAGATGGAACCTAGAGATAATGCATAAACCCAGGACCTAGCCCCATTTGTAGTAAAATTTTAGTTAAATTATATTATCACTTCCTAACAAAGATCAATTTTAATTTCAGGATACTACGCAGATTTAGAAGCCAACTGCCAAGTATTCAGAGTCTGCACCGTTGGATCAACGTACGGCTTCCAATCCTTCCTCTGTCCTAATGGAACGTTGTTCAACCAAGCAGTCTTCGTGTGCGACTGGTGGATGAACGTCGACTGCCAGAACTCTGAACAGTTCGTCAATAACAACAACGAACAATTCGAAAATCTTAGATTAGGGCCGCAGCTCATGAAGGACATAAAGAAAATGCTTACTCATCCGATGCTTAACCCTTATGATAAGAACACAATGAAGAGCAATCTCATTGTGATGCAAGATTACAAACCACCATTCGGACAATTGTTTCCTAATGGAGCTTTATTAGCTGGTCCAGAACGAGCTCCAAACAACGTTTATGTTCCGGCAAAACAAATACAACAAAATCTCATTCAAGGCATTCCAAACGATTTCACATATTCGGCATCTACACCTGACCCCAGATATGTACCAGCGCCTATAAACTCTAACTTTTTGCCGTTGCAAAGAGATGCAGAGGTATTCCAAAGGCAGAGACAAAACGGACAATACAACGCTGTAAATAGTATTCAAAACGCTAGGGTGCAAACGACACAAATATCACAAACTGGAAATCTTGTCTCTAACGGACATGCAGGCAGATTTTTACAGAATGGAAACACAAACTCAGCTAAGTCCAATGGTTACTCACAAGCACAAGTACAGGCACCACGACCAACACAAATATCGAATAACTTCTCACAGAGACAAACAAATTCTGTGAGCACTTCTCAATTAAGCAATGCCCAAAACACTCAAAGAGGACCAGTGAGCAAACAGCGGTCACAGTATTCAGAACCCAGAAGATTACCTCAAACGAATAATGAAGCACAATTTGCGAAAATACAGAACAGTCAAAATAATAATCAAGACAAACAACCGTACACATACAGTACATCTGCTTCCAACACGCCACAATTTTCAAATAATTTAAATAACCCAGCTGGTAGAGAATTAAAAGAAAATTTGGTAAGTACAATTAGAGATGTTCCATCAACTGTAATTACAAAAACATTAACATATAGTAGGGTTATACAGGAACCGAAAGTTGGTAAACCAAAGTCGAGAATAACAGTAAAAACTTGGATTGTAAAACCTACTAAATCTGCAAGGCTCATTGTGGAGCCTACGCCATACACTTACGTTATACCCTCTGCGCCATCACCTCAATCCCCATCCCCTACTGAAAGGCTAATTGAGGAAAATACACCTTATGTGTATGACGTCCCCACAACTTCTTCTCAAACTGAGAATATAATCTCACCAGAACTCGAATCTGAGTCATCGGAGGAACCTTATGTTTATACAAGGCCTACCCCTGCTGCGAAGCAAGTGCAAACAACTGAGATTGAAACAACACGTATCTATATTGCACCTACAACGTTGCCAAGTCGTGCTACTTTTTCGGGACGAATTAAAAATTTCCCACAAAGTTCTCCACTCCCCACAAAAGCTTCTCGCCTGTATCTTACTCCTTCTCCATTTACATCAACTGCTCGATTCTATCTGCCTCCACCTCGTAACCCAACTACTCTACCTCGGCTATATTTACCTCAAAATGTCCAACAGCCAGTGTATTATCAAAATGCGCAGTTAAGAGTCACACCGACCATATCTACTCCCACTCGTGTGGCTTTTAGTGAAAATTTAAATCAACCTTCATTTTCACTAACAAAACAATCTCGCATTAACGCCAACCATCAGAATTTAACGTTCACTGATATTTTGACTAAAGAAAAACTCGATATAACTGTAAATGATATAGTAAAAGACACAGATGACATTTTGAAAACTGCTTCTCCTCCACAATATAGTCAGTATCAAAATCAGAAAGAATTTAAATCCCTTGATTATCCGAACAATTACTTAGGTTCAGGGATGACAACCGATAGCGGTGAAACATTGACTTCTCAAGTTCCAATTCAAACTCCAACGGTTTCTTCAAAAAGTTCTAAAATTGTAGCAACACCTGCAATAAGCTTGCAACCTCCTAACGACAATTTTATATATCAAAATAATAACCAGCTCTCGAACTTGCCTTTCTTTAAAGAAACTGGCATACCAAACACTATAGAGCGCACAGTCTCAATAAAAATAACTATTCCAGAGAGAATCGCCGCATTTCTATTCAAAAATCGAAGTGACTCCGACTTTGATAAACTAGAAATATTAAACACTGGAAGCAGCAACTATTTAGTTATGAGTAACAACTTTGTGCCAAAGAAAAATGCGTTTAATTTTATTCCAATCGCTAAACTAATCGGAAATCAAAACTCAAATAACCTTTCTGATTCACAGGCGCTCGTGTATTCGTTTTTGACTGACTCTATCAACGTAGCAAGGGAATACAACAACATTGCACAACGAGACATACAATCTTCTACAGCAACACCTGCACTAGCACAGTTTCAAAACCTGAACAACGAAAAACTGTCTCAAATTACGAATCAAATATCGCAACTTACATCATCACAATACTCCAGTAACAATCTCAACAGTTTTGGCACTAATGCAAATAATATTCCTACCCAAGGAGCAAATATTAATCAACCTAATCAATTTACAGGTAATGCAAAATACACAGATGGAACGAATCACGCACAACAAACACAAACAAACCATTTAATACCTTCACAACAAACTCAAGGTAATTTTTACTCATCACGATTCCAAGTACCCAATGCACAACAAAATCTTATGAACAGTCAAAACCAGCTGTACAGTGGTCAATTATATCAATGGTCTGTTCCAGATGTAACTACTCAAATATACAACAGTCCAAGCCCTGCAAACCTCGTTAATCCCAGCAACATTCAGCAGCAAACTACACAAATGCTCAGTTCACAGCTAAACACAAATCCAAACAATGCAGTTAACAATTTTAAGCAATCAAATCCTCAGTTTGAAGTTGTTAAAGCAGAAACTGTAGATTTGAATCCAGCCAAATTTCAACTCGAGCCGCCTAATGAAGCACAACAATTTGCTAGTCAAGAAACTCTTAACAGTTTGTTAAATAGTGAAAATGGGATATCGGCACATCTTGAAGATAAAATTGTAGGCACTATACCACACCCATTAGAAGACAACAAGGTCCTCACTTACAAGAAGGACCAATCATACTACTTATACACAAAACTAGAAGACAACGCTATTGAACAGAATCCTCCAACAAGCCAGCAGACCAATACAAATACTGAACAAAATGCAAAATTAATACAGTCTGCTAATAACAATATGCCAAACAATTTAATATCATTCCAACTTTTACCTTCAGTAAGTTACGAAGTAGAAGATGAGAAAGATCAACAAAAATTCCTTAACGCTTTCCAAATTGACGAGTTCGGTGCTCCTAGAGATATTATTAGGCCGCAGCAAGGAGATAAGCAGAACAATAATCAAGGACAGCAAGTTATGACGTCAAGTGTGGACTTCTCTGTTGAACACCCGACAACAGCTAAACAAAACGAACAGTACAGAATAAATCCCCTGTACTCTGGACCGTCTTCGTATACCGCTCCACAATCATCAGTTGGTAGCTTAGGATCTAGAAAGGTAGTACAAAATAACTTTAATTCTAGACTAGAAGATTTTGAGACCAGTAATAACAATGGTTACCCCAAAGAAAGGCCTGCGCGCCAATTTATTCCTACTTACAGGTACAACTAATGTCCTTGCCAAGAATTATTATATTAAAGAGAACCCAAGGCGCCCGGCGCGGGGTGCAAGAGGTGCGTTCCTGGCGGCAAAATAAAATGTAGGTGTAAAAATATTTGAAGCTAAAAAGTATCCGTAAACGCCAAATACAATGGTAGAGAAATTAATCTATTCGAGGCGAGAGCTCGCCCCTATATTTTGCAATCTCTCAATTTTGAAGCTTTTGTTAACCAAGTAAAATCCCAATTTTTTAAATCTAATCGACCCTATGCGGTATGCTGACATTATCGAACTTGCTTCGCTCGCCCTTGCATCCTACTGTAAGTTAAGCTTCTTTATATACATCGACACAGTCCGACCTCTCTCTGTATGCCCAACATAGAATCTTTCCATCCGAGGCGAGATGCAAATCGAGTTCGGTTTACTCGCTTTTGCGTTTTTCTGCGTAAGTCGACAAAGGAGGAGGGTAAAGTTTAGAACATTTTTCGCCTATCATAGTCATGAAAATTCAAAGTATTTATTGACGACATGTTATTTTTTTTTAATTTATTTAACCATTTATGCACACATATAAATAGACAAGAAGAAAGGAACAGAAAAATATGTACAAAAGTAATGCTTATTTCTATAGTAATCTCTTCCAGCATACCTGCAATAGGAGAGAATATACAAAGAGATGTAGACAACGTGTGTAATAGTAGAAGAAAAATAATACTATAATTTAAATATATACATACAAAATAAAAATATACATACATACAAACATACATAAATACTTCTAGAATAAATATGTTATTGTGATTTTGCGAAGTTAAGGTATCGGCCATTACATCTATTCTAAAATAGTAAGAAAAAATATTGCAAGTCATAAAAAAAAAAAACATAAAACTTGGCAAATTTGTTGAAGTTTTGTTATTTTAAGCACTTTTTCTAACTCTCGTTCAAAAATAAACTGTGAAGCGCTTTATGCACCAAAACAAATGAATGCTATTTAAAAAGCCTATAAATTTACTGTAGTATTTGAGAGACTAAAAAATATATTGGTGCATAAAGCGCTTAACAGTTTATTTTTGAAAGAAAGTTAGAAAAAGTGCTTAAAATAACAAAACTTCAACGAATTTGCTAAGTATGATGATTTTTTTTACTTGACTTGCTATTTTGTTTCTTATTATTTTAGAATAGATGTAAATGTCGATACCTAAACTTCACGTAAATGCAATTACAAGTCAATAAAACAGTCAATAAATAATTTGAATTTTCATGACTGTGATAGGCGAAAAATGTTCTAACCTTTACCTTCCTCCATTACTCCTTGTATGAATGGACAAACAATAACCTAACATATCCAAGGTGAAGTGCTAAAATGATTGAGACTAAATATGCACCCCCGAATGTAAACTTGCCGGCGCCCAGGAATGAACCTATGTATTATTTGTTGAAAAATAAAATGCTTGTTGTAATTGTAACCGATGTAAATAAAAAAAATAGATGTAAGTAGACAAAAATACAAAGTATTTAGAGACTTGACTGTAACCAAAAACGAGACACCACATATTAATTAAATACCTAAGTTAAAAAGATAAGTACTTAGTTATAAATAAGTTAGTACATTAGTTCAAAAATACTCGTTATGAATTTTAAAATAGTATAATTTGTTGTGCGAGATGTGTGATAAGTGATGCATGATTTAAGGTAAACAATAAAGAAATATTCATAAGCTGATTTTTTTGCAAAATATTGCTCCTAAAATATATTATATCCTCACGATTTGTTGTGTTGTTAATAAATGAAAGATACTGTTTAATACACTTGGTTTATTGAGACTAGGATCACAGTTTACACAGAGGCATTTAGGTCGTGGTATTTCAGACGAGACCAGACATAGCAGTGCCGGAGTGCCAGGTATCAACCGGAACCATAGATTACATCTAGTGGTGTACACATTAATAACATACTAAATAGTGATGTTACAACATCCCCCTTGTTGAGTTCAAATTAAACCCCTGACAAACAATTAATAAGTTATACAATGACAAGCGACTTTATCTACCAGACAACATGCTCTATGTTACTTATAGTTATATTAAAACTAGACAACATTCTTATTAATTTACTTTGTTACATTTAATCTAGACAACCTTCTTATTACTACTTACTTAATAGTTACATGGTTAATCTATTTCGTCTATTAACCTTCTTGGTGGTTTTACAATACGACCTGACCTGGTTGTTACGCTTGAGGATTTATGAGATGAGGATTCTTGAAGTCTTGACTCCTGTCTGTCACCTTCCTCTCTCCCCTGCGACGAGTTGGATTGCATAGGAGGGTTTGCATAGTTATGTGAATACTTATGTCTTAAGTGTATTCTATTTCTCCTATACTGTACACCATTGACATCCTCAACTACGTACGACCTATTGTTCATCAATCTTTGTTTGACAATAGCTTGTTCCCAGTTACTTTTGGGATTTCTTTTAAAATAGACATGGTCATTGTAATGTAACATTGACATTGACTTAGTATTTTTATCATAATACCTTGACTTATTGTCATCATTTTTCTTGACTGACACTTTGTAATCCTGAAATGTTACTACTTTTGGCTTTAATCTCTTATATGATACTGGAATATTATCTCTCAAGTTTCTTGACATTAACAATTGAGCTGGTGATGACAAATTATTTTTTGGTGTATTTCTATACTGTAATAAAGCTATGTATGGATCTGTTTTGTTTTCTTTACATTTCCTTAACATGTTTTTTATTATTTTTACTGAACTTTCAGCTTGACCATTTGACTGTGAATGATATGGGCTAGTAACAACATGTTCTATGTCCCATTCTTGTATGAAATTTTTGAAATCAATTGACTGAAAAGGAGGTCCACCATCTGACACCAATGACAATGGTATTCCATGACGAGCAAAAATAGATTTTAAATGAGTAATTACATTTTGAGCAGTACTGTTTTTATTTAATAATGCTATCTCTATGTATTTTGAGTAATAATCTGTGACAATTAAATAAACTAAACTTTCAAAATGCATTAAATCGATACCGACTTGTTGCCATGGATATTTACATATTTCAAAATTTTGTAGTGGTTCCTTTTGATTACATGGTTTGTATTTTGCACATACAAGACATTGTTCGACTAAATTCTTAATTTCACTTGACATATTTGGCCAATACAAAGATTCTCTTGCTAATTTCTGACATTTATTTATGCCTTGGTGACCTTGATGTATTTTTTCTAGCATTTCTTTATACATTGACTGTGGTACTATTAATTTTGAACCTTTGAAAACTAAATCTTTAATTACATGTATTTCACCTTGAATATTCCAATATGGTTTGACTATTGAACTGACATTGTTCTTATTTTTGGGCCATCCTTCCTTATAATATTTTTTTAATAATTGTAAGGATTCATCATTTTTGGTTTCCTGTGCCAATTTTGTGCTGTATTCTTTTGTTATGGCTAAATTGGCATACATTAAATTGACATGACAAGACATTTCTGACTCATTTTCAGGTGTGTAATGGTCTTTCAAAGCTGCCCTTGACAAAGTGTCTGATATATACATTTCTTTACCTGGTACATGTATGACTTCTAAATCATACTTTTGTACTGTTAACATCATACGCTGTAATCTAGCGGGGACATCATGCAATGGCTTCTTGAATAAATAGACTAATGGCTTGTGATCAGTATGTACTGTGACTCTATGACCATATACATATTGGTGAAATTTTTCACAACCAAATTGAATTGCTAGTAGCTCTTTTTCTATCTGCGCGTATCTTTCCTGGGTTTCAGTTAAAGTTTTTGAACTATATGCAATTGGTTTGTTTTTCTGTAAAATGACTGCACCTAATGCTGATTTTGACGAATCAACTGACAAGACTAATGGAATCTTAGGATTGTAATGTGCTAAAACTGGTGAGTTTGTAATCTCATCTTTTAATTTTTTGAGACATTGACTCTGATTCTCATCCCAAGTCCAGACTGAATCTTTTTTCAAAAGATTTCTTAATACTTGTGTTTTTTCTGACAAGTTACTAATAAAAGGTCCTAGATAATTAATCATACCTAATATTCTCTGTAACTCTTTGACATTTTTTGGTGTGGGCATATTGACAATGGCTTTGACTTTTTCTTGATCTGCCCTGGCACCATCTTTACTGAAGACATAACCCAAAAAACATACTTCTGTGACTAAAAATTTACATTTTGACTTGTTAAATTTTAAATTGACTTGACGAGCTCTTTGCATGACTTTGTGTAATCTTTCATTGTGAACCGACTCATTTGGACCATAAACTAAAATATCATCTATGAATATTAAGACTCCTTCGATATCACCGAATAGATTCATCATGACTCTTTGAAAGATTTCAGACGAGGCATTTATGCCATATGGTAATCTTAAATACTTATATCTACCAAATGGTGTTTGAAAGGTACATAATTCAGAACTATATTCATCCAGACGTAGCATCCAAAAACCTGAGAATGCATCTAAATGAGAAAAACATACAGCCCCTTCGAGCTGAGACCTAATCTCATCAATTGACTTAAGTGGATAAAATTCTCTCATTATGTTTTTATTCAAATTTCTAGGGTCTAGACAAATTCTTAACTGACCTGAACTTTTTAAGGTTATGACGACTGAGTTAACCCACTCTGTTGGTTTTGTAACCTTTTCAATAACTTGCATCTCCATCATGCGATCCAACTCCTCGTGTAATCTCCCTTGTAATGCAAATGGAACTTTCCTGGGCGGATCCACACATGGTACTGCATCAGGCTTGAGTTTAAGATGACAGACTGGAGGTAGACATCCAAGTCCCTGAAAAACATCATTATATTGTGTAAGAATTTGTTTACTAAAATCTTGTTTTGATACTGAAAAGACACGTTTTATTATTCCTAACCTTTCACATGTTGGTAGACCAAGAACATTTGGACAATCTAAATCTGCTATTATAAACATTATAGATTCGACGACGTCATCATTATTGATGCACAATTTACAATTTATGTTCACCTTGCCTAAAATCGGAATGGATTTTCCACCAAATCCTGTGACATTTATTTGACATTTGGCAAGTGACACTTTTGACAGGTTATGAAATGTCTGCTTTGACATTATGTTGACATCTGCACCAGAGTCTATGATGCATTTAACTTGTTTATTTCCTATTAACAAGTTAATTTCCCATGACTGTTTTGTATGATTACTTTCTACAGTGTTGACATTCTTTACTGTACGACTTATATCTGAGTGACTGACTAATGATCCGTTGTGTGTCTGTGTAAACTGTGAATACTGACGACTGTTTCTAAGTTGATGACATTGTGTATTGTGTAATCCCTCAGACTTGTGACTTTTTTCATCATTGAGATGTGAATATGGACTTTGACCTTTTCTCTTTTGACTATTTGACTGGACAATGGATCTCTCAGATATGTGACTATTTTCATCATTGAGATGTAGATAACTTTCAGTACATCTCTCAGATACATCACCATTTTCATCACAGAGATGATAGGAATGGGGACGTTGACTATTTGACTGGACAATGGATCTCTCAGATATGTGACTATTTTCATCATTGAGATGTAGATAACTTTCAGTACATCTCTCAGATACATCACCACTTTCATCACAGAGATAATATGGATGGGGACGTTGACTATTTGACTTGACGTTGGATCTCTCCGACTTGTCACTGTTCTCATCATTGGGATACGGTGACTGTGACTGTCCCCTCTGAAATACCACTACTGCTGTGTCTCTGTGTCCGTGTCCATGTCTACTGTTCTGACTGTGTGAGTGAGACTGACTATGTGTCACTGTGTGTTGACTGTTTGACTGACTACTATGTTTAGTATGATCCACATAATTATCTGAATGACTTTTACTCGACTTTAATTGACTGTTCAACATGCCAACAAAATATTCTTGACTACTGTTATCTGAATTAAACGATTGCAACTGACTTACTTTTTTATTCTTAAGACAATATTTAGCAAAATGACCAAAAGATTTACATGACCTGCATTGAGCGCCTTTCGCTGGGCATTTGTAGCGATGAGACTGCCCACAGCGGCTGCATTTCTTCGAGTTGCTGGTGTGGTCGCTGTTTGAAGCTGATGCTAACTTGCGACTGCTCGAAGCTGACTGGCGACTGCTCGACCTGCGACTGGAAGCTCGCTGTTGACCGTCTTGTCGACCGCGGCTCCTCCGACTGAGATGCATGACGTTTTCACTGGCGACACTGGTACCTTTGACGATTTTTTCAGCATCCTGCTGAGCGATTATAAGTGTCCTTGCCAGCTCTTGCATTCTCTGATATGATAAATCAGGTTCTTGCAGTAACCTCTGACGTACATGTGACAAATCTATGTTGAGGTTTGCTATAAAAATATCTTTAATTAATGACTCCCTGAGCGTGCCAAACTCGCATTCTCTGCTTTTATTCTCCAAATCCGTGAGGAATTCGTCGATGTTTTCGGATTTTTCCTGTCTACGTGTGAAGAATAGGTATCTACACATCGTCACATTTCTTCTTGGCTCAAAAAATCTGTCGAATTTGGACTTGACTTCGTGGAGTGTGCTTTCATCTATCTTTAGGTTGAAAGTATTAAATATATTAAGACCACGTTCTCCAATTAAATGTAGTAGAATGGCAATTTTACGTTTTTCAGTTGACTTGTCTAGGCCTGTGGCTAGCAAATATAATTCCAGCTGCTGCCACCATCTCTTCCACGCCTCCGCATTATTATTCGCTGGATCCGACGAAATGTGGAGTTGTTTTAAGTTCGTACGTAAAGCTTCTTGTCCGCCATTTTCGGCGTCACGCGTGGCTTGGTTTGGCATTTTCTTGACCGATCTTCTTTTTTTTTTATTACACGACTTCTGACACCATGTTGTGTTGTTAATAAATGAAAGATACTGTTTAATACACTTGGTTTATTGAGACTAGGATCACAGTTTACACAGAGGCATTTAGGTCGTGGTATTTCAGACGAGACCAGACATAGCAGTGCCGGAGTGCCAGGTATCAACCGGAACCATAGATTACATCTAGTGGTGTACACATTAATAACATACTAAATAGTGATGTTACAACACGATTTACCTACGCAGGCCACTGCTGGAAATAGGCATCTGCTAGGCTGCGCCATAACACCCTGACCTCCGCCTTCCGCATCTAGCCTGCCTGCCCCAGCCATTTTCTTAAGATCGTACATCTTCAGCTACGGTGCCTCCCACGCTGCGTTTGCCCATATGCGAACTTCACTCCAGGACTCGTCGGCTCCACCGTGCATCGGCCCTTCGACAAACAAAGCCAGCCTACTGCCACTTCACTTTGCGTACTTCGCCTTTTACATCGGACTCCAATTATAAAGCAGTATCTATTTTTAAACTATCAGAACTAGGGTTGCCACCTTTTTTCATGCAATTAAAGTACTTTGGTTATTTTAGGTAAGAAAAAAAAGTACATGGTATAAAAATAAAGTATGATTATTTTTCTTTGTTTTTATATTTCAAAATATTTTTTTTAGGTTCAATAACTAAATCAACCCATATTGTATGTGGATTTTTCGAATAAAAGTACTACTTCGTCACGTTCACCTATTAACAAATAATACCAAAAGAACACTTGTGATGTGTGTTTGTGATTTATTTGTGAATTTTGATTTACCACATGAGTTTTGTTAATTGATTTTGAATTTTTACTATTAGTTGATTATTTATTGATTGCAACATTTGTACGCCATTGATGGCAAGACATAGCGTTCTAAATATTATTTTTGACATCTGTACTTTTGTTTACCTAGGTTCTACAAATAAAAATATTTGATTTGATTTGATTTGATTTGACACATAAGCGAAGTTGCGGGTGTGCCTGCAGCTTCGCTCACGTCATTCAAATTAATCTTTTACGCGACGTCCTGCGTGAGCGATCTAGACGCGAACGCGAAGCGGCGCGGCGCGACGCGAAAACAACAAACAGTCGAAACCTATTGAAGTGTCCTACGTGCCCAAACGCACAATGCGTGCGGTGCGGAGCGGCGCGAAACGAAGCGAACGCGATCAGTTGGCTTGATATTTTCGCGCGAACTGGATGCGGTGCCGTCATATTTTTTTTTTTTGGTTATAATTTCGGGTTTATAGAAATTTTAATTAATGCTATCCAAGAACGTCCTATATTATAGGATAAAAGGAATATAAAATATCACAACCGGTTATTATTATACCGCGAATGGGAGGATTGGGCCAAATTAACTGGGACTTTCTAAGTATACAACATTAGTCCCACTTCTTCGCCGTTCATACTTCTTGAGTATTTGATATTTAAGATATGAATTTTCCAATAAATTTGTTTCCGTCCGTCCATGACAAATCCACAGTGCCCACTGAACGGCGGCGTCAGTGGCGGCTGTGCGAGACGATTCGCGTGCACGTAGGACATAGCCACGCGGTCGCGTTCGCGTTGAATCGCCTACGTAGGACGTAGCGTTACGCTACGTCCTACGTAGGCGGATCAAAGCGAACGCGATTATGAAGCGGTGACACGCGAACTCAACGCGATGCGGTGCGACGCGACGGCATGTCCTACGTGCACGCGAATCGTCTCGCACAAGTCCCAGTTAATTTGGCCAAATCCTCCCATTCGCGGTACGATACTAATCGGTTGTGATATTTTTTATTCCTTTTATCCCATAATATAGGACGTTCTTGGATAGCAATAATTAAAATTTCTATTTCCGACATTATATAAACAAAAACACGACGGCACCGCATCCAGTTCGCGCGAAAATATCAAGCCAACTGATCGCGTTCGCTTCGCTTCGCGCCGCTCCGCACCGAACGCATGTGCGTAGGACACTTCAATAGGTTTCGACTGTTTGTTGTTTTCGCGCCGCGCCGCTTCGCGTTCGCGTCTATATCGCTCACGCAGGACGTCGCGTTAGACAGCAATCGCATCGCAGTTCACATTGTTCAGTTTATTATCTATTTGTAGGCATATCTACTTACGTCCTAAAAGATAATACAAAAAGGGTGTGTGCTTAGAACCATAAGACGGCCGCACGATTGACGAGAAAACTTACAGTAAATACAGTCAGCGTCAATAATATCGGGACGAACAGACCGTTCAAAATGATCTAAACAACATTAAAAATTAAATATTAACTCAATGACTCAGATAATAATAGATAATAATATAAACGTTTATTTTCTCTACACAAGTTATGAACTTAATGCTAAGCTTATACAGTAGTGCACGTAAAAGGATCTAACTTTGTGAGAGACTGACACATTCGCAAAGAAGTCATTAATACTATTAATATCTTTATCTTTGTTTACGGATGTAATGAGACAGGAAGAGGGGTCAATTTGTTTGCTTGAGCCACTTATCTTTTTAATTGCATCCCATAGCTGCTTTTTATTGCCTTTTGCATTTTCAATTTCGCTTTTGTCATAGTTTCTTTTGGCTTTTTTAATAACAGAGTTACAAACATTTCGGAAACGTTTGTAGGTTAGTACAAGCATCTCATTTGAAGGTTCGCGTTTAAGTTTTTTATGTAGATTATCCCTGTTTTTCATGCAACGAAGCAACCCTTTGGTGATCCACGGTTTACTGACTCGTTGTCTTTTTGGAATTTTTATCAGACTAGAGTGTTTTTTTTATTGCAGTGGAAAGGAACGACACTAGTAGGTCGGTTGCGGTGTTAGCATCACTACTCTCGAGAAAAGGCGTCATTTGAAAGGTAGTCTTTATTGTTACATCGAGAGCTTCAAAGTCGATTGAGTATGTCGTTTTATTACAGTAATCCGGGCGAGCATCCAAGTTCAGACTAATGGCAACAGTTTCGTGATCTGTAATTGAAGACTCGAAAACTAAACAGGAAGCCTCTAAATTTGTTTTAAGCATTATGTGGTCCAGACAGGTACGTCCATGCGTTAGTGCAGTATGACCTGGGAGCAAACAGTGGCTTGCTAAGATGTTCAAGTATTCCTGTGAACGCTTGTCCGGACTATTCGGAGCTATGTCGATGTTAATATCGCCACAGAGAATAATATTTTTAAACCTACTCAATTTCTTAAGTAGAACATCAATTGATCCAATGAAATTAGTGGTGTTAGCATGACTCGGCGGGCGGTATATTCCGATAACACAAGTTTCTCTGTTTATTTTCAGGAGAAGACAGTTGGCGTCACTAATTTCGGGCTCTTCGACACTCACTCTAAGATTCTTGTCACTCAGATCATTTTGAACAGTCTGTAAGTCCCGATATTTTTGACGCTGACTGTACCTAAACGTAGCCGATGATAGCTGATTACGACTGAAGCTGGGTATTGGTATGTGATTTAGCGTCACCGACCAATTGGAGCCGAGTATACCTGATTCAGCTTCACCGACCCAAGCGTAGGAACCTAATGGGTTCAGACTTTCAGTTTCGTTCACTGATCAGAAAGAGCGCAAAGGGCGCGAGAAGTTATCACTTCAAAAAGACGGTCTTTAACAGGGTACTAGGTACATTTGAAGTAACAGCAACGGAGTGACAATACTTGATTTAATTCCCAGGTGTAATATAATCCGCAGGCGGAGATGCCCCGGGCGTCGGGAATCCATTGCGGATTTCCGGCCACCGTAGGCACGAGCGTGCGGGCGGTGAGCAATGAGTACTTCGCTGCCCGGTACCAGGCCCGGGTCAACGGCGTGTTGTGTTCCATGCGCGGCTCAAAGAGATGTCAGCTAAAATTGAAGGGGTCCGCTGGGACCGATGACTGACAGGGTCGTGGAATTGTTCGAAAGAGTTCCCACACAGACACACCGGCAGCAATTCTCTGACGTCAAGAAAGAGGCGCGGGACTGCAGGGGAGTAATGTGCAATGAGAACATTTGAATAAAATTTCGATAGGCTTACAATAAATCAAATGGGATTACTTTGCACATACTTAGGTACAGATTGGCAAAAGACTCTGGAAAAAATGAAGGCGCCTGTTAAGAGGTTTAGCCACCCTGTATATTAGGACTATAAGTGATAAGATACTTGTTATTTTAATCAATAAACATGAGATCCCGGGAATTCACAAAAGTCAAGATTTCAAGACTTGATAGGCACACAGGCTTTTACTTTTATTGTATTTAGTAGATTGCACATTATTTCGATGGAATAACATTTTATATAAGAGATGCGGGTGCCATCATAGTAACATAATGAAAACTTATTCAGAATAAAAAATAAATTAAATCACACTCAGGGATTGCCGATTGAACCAGACACCCAATTGCGGCCACCATCTAGGATATTTACAACCATTCGATGGTTGTTATGCCTTTTTTTGTGGGTGGGAAATCATCAAATGACGTCTCCCGCTCTTGGGCAGAGTGGGAGGGCGTGTCAGACTTTTATTGACTAAAACCCACCCCTGTTCCTTCAGTTGCCCATGTGCCAGGGCCACGGTGTCTCTTTCGAACAAATCTCGCGAGTCAGGCAGGCATCGGTCCTAGCAGATTCATTACTGGAACACTATGCGCCGTCGACACGGGCCTGGTCCTTACCGAGCTGCGTGCTACCAATTGCTCGCCCCGGCGATGGTTGGTATGCCTGTATTGTATTTGACATGGATGACGATGAACGGACCCTGTTAATGCTGACAGTTTATAGTCGACAAGAAGGCGACTAACAGCGTCTTACTGTCGGAAACTAATCGAAAGTCGGAAACTACCTATAACATGCACGGGGCCATACCGAGTAAACTTGAACAGTTGACTAATGAAGCCGTCAGGTATGTCTATATGGGGTACATACCACTATCACTATTTACGTGACAATAAATATTAAGAAACACGCTAAAATGTAGGTTTTATTTAAAAAGAAAAGCGTGACATAACATCATTCATGTATTCCTTTTCGCAGCTATAAAAAAATCCACTAACACTGATCTGTCAGTTTTACATATTTTCTTATTTATGTAACATAAAGAGTGCACAATATTTCTTAGAGGTTCACGGCTCCCATTATAACCCAAGTCTTCTCAAACTATAGGTAATAAATTACGTAGAGTTGGCAACTGAAAAATAAAAAGTGAAAATTATACTTTTTTCACTATGGTACCTATGCGATAATAGCATTTACAAAAAAAAATACTTGCCTTTTCTCAGTGTAGACACAAATCATTCAAGTCTTCCTATTCGGTGTTTTCCAGGTGTATAAAAAATTCCATTATTTTTGTCACCTTCATCAACAATGTTTCTAACTGTATCTATTGATAAATTTACCTTAAAAAAGAAATTATAAAGACAATCGTATTAATTAAATGTACATTTTTCAATTTCAAGTATCAACCACGAAGATTCAACGTACACAAACTAGTAAACATAACCTTAATTAAACCATTAGTAAATAAAACAAAAAAATATCTTGAAACTCATAGTACCGATAAAACTAGGTATTAGAAAAGAAACAATGACTGGTATTGACTAAAATATACATTTATTGGATAAATACCTGTTATGTCGGCAGTTCTTTCGAAAACATTCTCGATCGGACAAAATTTGTCCCACTGCCGATTCCGCCAAACATCTTAAATAAAACTTGGTATATCACAGCTCCCATACTATTCCTTATCGTTTTATTCATTTCCCTACAGTAGTCGCCCACATAAAAGTAACGGGAGTGTCCAATTTCAAATTGAAATAAATAAACTTTTAAGCATTAACGTTTTAATAAATATATGAAAATATTATCAGTACAGTTTTCTTAACTAAATATGATCAACATAAACTAATCACAACCTCTGTGTTCCAAAAAATCAACAAAAATAAAAAACTCTTTGTATGAGTGGGCTACATAAAGTTGTCCACGCGACTACTCCAGGGTTAAAAGCAATAATAATTGATAGACAATTGGAATTAAGTGAAATACAATCGCAAACTTATCACAATGACAGAGAAGCTACCTGCAGTTGACAAATAAAGCAGTGTTGCCAATAATAATGTAACTTTTAGTTAATTTAGTTCCAACTGTCACCGCATCAGACTCTTTTTTGCTAAGCTGTACATAATTTGGTTTGGTTTGATTTGATTATTACTGAAATATTGATTGTATTATTAATTATTCACTTCTGAGGTGTAACCACTAGCATAGCCAGTCGAGCTTTTTTGGACATCGACTGGGTGGTAACAATCGCAAAAAGCACAATGGTCACTTTGTTTTCCGTAATTAGACTCCCCAAATGTACAAACTCATTCAATAAACTTGCTTAACACACATAATTTATTTTACATCACACACCAACACGGGTGATGGGGCGAAACATAGGTACTCCTCTCTTTTCCATAAATAAAAAGTAGTGTACTCTATGCTTTTGAATACCCCTAGAATAAACATAGAACAATGGCGAAAATTAACGTCTCGAATGTTTCCGAACGAAAAACAACAATGCCGCGAAAATATGAATCGCTGTCATCTGGCTCAAAGAAAACTTTGTTACCATGGCAGCTGAATCTTGTTTTGATTTCATTGTTTTCTTTACTTCTTGGATACCTCCAATGCTAATATTGATTGGTTCTAGCTAAACTTTAGTAAAATCCATCTAGAAGCAAGTAATTATGTAGAATATCGGTGTTCAAAGTGTAATTGTAAAGGTTACAGACCTAAGTGATTCGCCACAACCATATTTGGAGTAAACGGTAAGTAAATCATGGTGAAATTCGTTCGATCCTAATTTCGGGAAAAACATTTTGGATTTTAGGGATCTAGTCATACTAACCTCAATAATATATGTGCACAAAAGAACTTTTAACATTATGGAATGCAAATAAAGATATGAATATGAAAGTTTCAGCTGTCTTCTAATAGTTTGGTTCCTTCAAAAAGGAATAAACATGACGGACTCAGGAGCGCGCAAGTCGTCGTCTGAAGACACGTCGTTCGACGATCTGGATGTCTACCTAGACCTGTACAATGATCCAAGAGCATTATGGTTCAAGGAACGAGTCACTGCATTCGTTGGCTTCGACGACGATAGCCTTTTCTATAATATGTTAGAAGAGGGGCAGGCTAAACAGAAGTTTGCTAAATATGTAACAGGAACTATTGAACCGGATGAACTGTGTCTCGAAAAGAGAATGATGTACGTGTCTAAAGTAATTGTTGACAAGCTAATTCACGAAGATAAGGAATTCACTGAATGGAGTAAGTTATCTTTTTTGGCCCGATTATCTGTATTACTCGATTTACTTACCAAAGCTATTATTGCTCCTTCCCATTAATAATAAGTATACATTATTTATTTTTAAATATTAGGTACCTACTAGTGATTAAAAGAGGTGATGTTTTAATATCATATAATAGCATGAATTCAGATGCAGGATGCAGGGGTGAATCGGGACAGAACTTTAAAACAAGATTTTAGCACTGAAACAATATAGTTTGTTGCGGAAAGGAGTAATGTGTAATCTGTATTAAAATTAACAATTCTATGTTCTATGTTATGGGGGTTTGGTTTCCGCACTTAGTCCTTTGAGTGGACCATTGTGCGTGAAAAATTAACAATTAAAATAAGTGCTGTTGTCGGCAACAAACCTATTAAAATAAGTTTTAAAGTTATCTCTGAATTCACACCTGCATCCCCTTCCTTTTTTTTTTCAATGGATTTATGATAACAATAAGACTATAATCCTTTTTAACTAACGGCCTTCATCCCATTATACTAACCAAAAAAAAAAAAACAGGAATCCTACCACCGGCCCCACCACCACAACACCAAAAGCAAAAAAAAAAGAAAGGCAGAGCAAAGACTCCGGAGCCTGCTCCGGAGGTGGAAGATGCAGAAAGTAAAAAGAGTATGAAAAGTATGAAGAGCGGCAAAAGCATGAAGAGTATGAAAAGTGTTAAAACTATGAAAGGCAAGCAAGGTATGTATTTAATGGAATACTATTCTTCAGGCAGGATATTAAAATATACAAAAATCAAAAAAAACAAATAAATAAATACAAAAATCAAAGGATACTTAAGCATCGCAGTAGCTGTCCAAATCACTGTCATCCTGAAACATGCCCAGAAAACTGGCAGAATTGCCATGTTGAATGGCTATGTTAATTCTTAGACCAAAGAATGACCTAACCCTCTGGTCACGTGAAGTGAGATGCACACTCAGGCCCCAAGAACCAAGCATTTCAGTACACTTATAAATTGATGGTTTTACTATGAAGGTTTTAAGTATGAGGTAGAATAAGATTCCCTTATATGCAAGGTTTTCTGTACCAATATTTTTTGATGACAAAAAATAAACAGTTTTAAACAAAATTCTATTATTACACATAAACACATAACATCACGCCTTAATTCTCCGAAGGGTTGGCAGAGGTGTACCTATAATACACCCACACTTCGCCTGTTATGTTTAAGTCCCATGTAATAGGGGGTGAGCCTATTGCCATCAACCAGGCACAAATTCAAATTCCGGCTGCTACAGAGAAATTCCAGATGGAAAAACCCAATAACACGTTGCCCGACCTGGGAATCGAACCCAAGACCTCATGCTCAGCAGTAGCGCTTGCTACCACTAGACCAACGAGGCTATACAATAAATCATTCTCAAAAATAATTAAAGGGACAATTGACCTAAACATGAATTGTTATAGTAAAAGATAATAATTATAGCTTTAAGCACCAACTCTCTTCGTATTCGCTGCCAAAACCAATTCCAACCTTGATTGGGTACTAATAAAGTTAAAAATAAATATTTATTTTCCAGAAGAAAAGCTGGCGTCTACCACTGGTAAGTAACTTTTATTTCCCACCTTGTTTATTTTCTTATTAAGAACTTAACTTTCGTTGGGATAAAGTACACAATACAATAACTAGCTCGAAAGTTTGGGGGTGGATGCTTCTGTTTGAGAGCCGATGTTCCCAATTTTATTTGTTTTTCAATAAACTGAGAAATATATTTTACATTACATCTGATGGTTTTTGGTGGTGGTTTTGGTTTTTTGTTTTTTCAGTCATCTCAACATCTCTCGGTTTAATCTGTGTATATATATAAATATATATGTATGTAAGTATTTATTATAGTAAATATGTATGTGTGTATTATAAGTTTATAATCTATTTATATTCCCCATCTTATTTATAATTTGATATAGGATGTATTTTAATAGTTTTTTTTTCAATAACTGTTCCTCACAATGAAAGCACCTGCCATCTAATCTCTTCACCACCCTTGGTTGACTGGTAGAGAATGCCTAAGGCATTAAGTCCGCCTTTGTACCTTTTTTGTGTGCGAGAAGTTTAAATAAATAAATAAAACCGGCCAAGTGCGAGTCGGACTCGCGCACCGAGGGTTCCGTACAAACCTCTAGGTATAAAGTTTTAAATTTTTTTTAAATATTTTTATTACATGATGTAACTAAAAATTTACAGTTTTCGCAATTTTTCCTTTATCTGTGCTATAAGACGTTGCTTCGTACCAAATTTCAAAATTCTAGATCGACTGGAAGTACCCTATAGGTTTTGATTCCCTTGCGAGTTTCGAAAATTTGCTGAAATTTGCGGCATAAACGGCTATATCTTTTGATTGCGTTAGCTTAGAGGTTTGATTTTTTCACAGCTCCAAGGGACAGCAGACTTGAGTATTTGATATAAATTTCAGCTTGATACCTCCACGCGTTCCTGAGAAAAAGGGTCTTGACAGACGGACGGACGGACAACAAAGTGATCCTATAAGGGTTCCGCTTTTTCCTTTTGAGGTGCGGAACCCTAAAAACTGTCAAATAGTTTATACATATGCAGGATATGACTTAAAGAATTATTTTTATACAGAAATGGATGTGGAAACCATGTTGGAGGGCGATAACATTGGAGAGCTTTCAGAAGATGGTGACAATCATCTGGTCGCCGAAGACACGTACTACTTTCCACCACGTAAGTCTTAAATGTTGTGCTTCCTAGGGTGCTTAATGGGTGCCACGGTATCCTATTACTGAGGCTCCGTTGTCCGTCCATCTATCGCAAGTTTGTTGCATGAAAATGCCAAATGTTTATCACATCTGACATTATCATAGAGTACTTTTTTCCGTTAAAACAACATACAAGAAAAATTTAAAGGTGACCATACAAGAAACACGTGTTATGGGTTTTTTTTAGAAAATAGAAAAAATGACTTGTGGCCACAGCATCGCTCCAGCATTCATTTTTAACCGACTTCAAATAGGAGGAGGTTCTCAATTCGGATGTTTATATGTTTTTTTTTATGTATGTTCGGCCATAACTCCGTCATATACAGGGTTATTTGTAAAACACCGGCATCCTCTCAGGTCTATGTTACTAACATCATAATCAACAACTTTTGTTCTGTGACTTTTAAAAATTCATCATATTTTAGTTCATCAGATTTTCAAACAAAAATTTTTTTTTTTAAATTGAACGCTCTAAATGTTACGGAGTCTATGCGAAGCAAAAGAAAGCGATAGTATATTAGCAAGGGGAGCGGGGTTAGGGCGGCGGGGGCGCTTGAACTTGACCTATTTACAGGCAGCCGATTTTTGTATGAAAATCTGATGCACTAAAATATGATGAATTTTTAAAAGTCATAGAACAAAAGTTGTTGATTATGGTGTAAGTGACATAGACCTGAGAGGTTGCCGGTGTTTTACAAATAACCCTGTATAGACGGATTTGCAAAATTCTTTTTTTGTTCGATAGGGGTTTATTCCGAAATGGTCCCATATAATTTTCATATAGATCTGATGATGAGTTCCGGAGACAGACACCGGAACTCTTTAAAAAATGACAGCAAATCAACCGCGATTGGAATTAGTGCAGGGTGAATACCACAACTAAAAATTTAAAAATAAAAACTTTTTTACAAAAAAAAACAACCGACTTCCTTAAAAACACTATAAAGTGAAAAATAACTTTAATTTCGGAAGTCGGTGGCAAAATAACCATAAATACAGATCCTAAGACACCGACTTCCGAAATTAAAGTTATTTTTCACTTTGTAGTGTTTTTAAGGAAGTCGGTTGTTTTTTTTGTAAAAAAGTTTTTTATAGACTTTTTTACCTTAAGAAATTAACTGAATGATCGTAAACTGCATGTTCATCCACCTATTCGTTTAGTATGACTAAGCGAAGTAACTACGACAAAGCGAACGACTAAGCGAATACCGCAACAAATTCAATTATTTTGAACTAGAAATTATGGGTATTATGTGTGATCGAGTGAAATCTAATATAACATCACTCCTTGATTCTCCGAAGGGTTGGGCAGAGGTGTACCTACCGGGTGTAAGGGACAGCCCTCCACAAACTGACAGAGTGCATTCAGCTCCTTATTTACAATCATATTCCACCGGAATTTTTCTCAATTTTTTTTTTTTACTTTTTGTTCATCTTTTTCAGTTTTATTTCAATGTAAAATTACATTCTCTGAAAGCAGCACTCCATTTATCGCTCGTTTGCGAGAATAACGTCATAATTCAAAATTCTGTCAAATTGAATCAAAGCTTTATGATCGTTTAGCATACAGTACATATTCAATTTGACAGAATTTTGAATTATGACGTTATTCTCGCAAACGAGCGTTATGTAAACAATACGGCAAAAATAAAAAAGCAGCAATGGATGTTGAACAATTTCAATTTGGCCAACGCGCAAATATTTGCTTACGCAGACGACACAGCATTAATTTTCCATGGCGACTCATGGAAAGAAACCTATGATACTGCAGAGGCCGGAATGAAGACGGTGATCAGCTGGCTGCAACATAATTTACTTACCTTTTTTTTTTTTTTTTTTTTTTTTTTTTTTTTTTTTTTTTTCCCGCTCTGGGCGGAGCGGGAGGGCGTGTCAGACTTTTACTGACTAAACCCACCCGTGTTCCTTCAGTTGCCCATGTGCCAGGGTCAAGGTATCTCTTTAGAACAATCACGTGACCCCGGCAGGATTTACTTACCCTTAATATTAAAAAAACGAAGGTGGTGAACTTCTCAGTAAGCAAAAAAACAAGTGCTCCTAATCAACACGTACTCCCACCAATGCAGCTATAGTCTAAGAGATAGCTGCAGCTGCCCTGTCTTTGAACAAGTTGAGAGTATCAAGTACCTCGGTGTCAGCATAGACAAACACCTGACATGGACAAAGCAAATACAATCGGTTGCTTCGCGCGTAAGGAAGCTTTTGTACATATTTAAAAGACTTCGTTCTATAGCTGACAAGGATACTCTCAAGATGACCTACCTGGCTTTATGTCAATCTGTGCTTGGGTATTGTATAGTATCTTGGGGTTTCGCTGGCAAAAGTTATCTCATTGTGGCTGAACGTGCACAAAGAGCCATTCTAAAGGTCTCTCATGGATTAGGAATTCGATACCCCACTGACATGTTGTATCGTGAAACGAGAGTGCTTACTGTGCGCCAACTTTATATTTTGTCAGTGCTACTTAAATTTCATAAAACTGCAGTAGCCACAGTCGTAACGGATCACCGCACACGTAGAAAGCCCAAATGGGACAGAGTCTTCTGCAAACTAAAATTCGGTAATAAGGCCTTCTCATTTATTGGACCATACCTGTATGAAAAGGTTAACAAAAAGCTCAACATCTACTCCTTGACGAAGTTTGGGTGCAAAAAACAGGTTCAAGAGTGGCTGCTCGGGCTTGACTATACTGAAACGGAACACCTTATATCTCTCAACTCTTAAAGTATTCATCTTCACATACACTTGCTCATCTCTTCCTAACAGTCACATCATACATACAGTTATCACATACGTACACTTATCACATACACACGCTTATCACATACACTCACTCTCCACATACACAAACTCTTCACATACACACACTCTTCACATACACACACTCTTCACATACACACACTCCTCACATACACACACTCTTCACACACACACTTTGCATATCCACACTAACACTCATCACATGCATATATCATTTTGGTTACCTTTTAGTCTGTAGTTTTAGTGAAATTTACTAAACTGTTGCTATTGTTTAACAAAATCCATATTATATGTCGAAAGAGACTGGATCCTGCGACACAGGGTATCCTAGTGCGGGATCCAGAGTCACATCTAAATACTGTGAAACGTTTGTGAACCAATAAATATTATTATTATTATTATTATTTACAATCATATTCCACCGGAATTTTTCTCAATTTTTTTTTTTTACTTTTTGTTCATCTTTTTCAGTTTTATTTCAATGTAAAATTACATTCTCTGAAAGCAGCACTCCATTTATGTAAACAATACGGCAAAAATAAAAAAGCAGCAATGGATGTTGAAATAAACTAACGAACGACGCCTAAAATCAGCTGTTCACTTCCTGTCTAACTACAGAGTTCATCGAACTCGTCGTCGGCGATTATACAAAGGCGGCTTTCCGAATTGATCCGAGTTGCATTGCGTGTGAGGAAATAAAACCAAATCAGGTTTATTGGATTCCCATAACGGTCCTGAAATAATTTCTTGTACTGGTCATCTTAGTATGATATACTGAATCCACCCCATCAGCCTAGTACACCTACATTTCACCAGTTATGTTAAAGCCAATCTAATAGGGGGCGAGACTATTGCCATCAACCGGGCAGTAATATGGACTCCGGGCTGCTCCTGAGAAATTCCCGATAGAAAAACCCAATAACGCTTTGCCCGGCCTGGGAATCGAATCCAGAACCTCATGCTCAGCACCGGCGCTTGCGACCACTAGATCAAGGTGTCGAGTCGAGTGAAATCTTTTACTACATGTTTATGCCAGGGCTTTGAATAACGTTAAAAATTTGGTATCGTGACTTTCATCGGACGAAGATAACGTTATTTAGTAGAGGTCACGTTATGCTTGGAAACGATACTTGGCATACGTTTTACCGGTAACTGAGTAACGTTAAATTTTTATTTATTTTCTTTCATCTCTTTCTTTCGTCTACATTAATGAAGTTCCATTTACATCGTTTGATTGGCGATGTTGCCGTAGAGCGCCGCCGCCCATGGCGTGTCGCTTAGGTTGCGCGGGTTGAGAACAACGCATTAAGTAACGATAAAAGTATCGATACTAGTAACGGTAATGGTAACGTTATTTTTTGGATTCGATACCAAAGTATCGTTACCCGTGTTACCGTTAAAAAATTAACTTTATGAAAATAACGTTACTTAACGATACTTATAGTGTGAATTTGGTAACGTTACCAAGCCCTGGTTTATGCTGTTCGATTTCAGCTTAAATTCGTAGTACTGCTGTGTATATATGGAAGTCTTGTTTTATTCTGATGAACATACGGTTCAAAATATTTGTTTTACAGCTCCCGAAGATTTAGATCCGGAAGAAGGAACTTTGGAATTCTATACCATTATCGTAAGAATAATGTCACAATTCTTATTTATTATATAAAACGTTTATTTTAAGTGCGTAGGTATTAGCTAGGTATACGTTTCTATACAGGGTTATTTGTAAAACACCGGCAACCTCACAGGATTATGTTACTAACATCATAATCAACATCTTTTGTTCTATAACTTTAAAAAATTCATCATATTTTAGTTCATCAGATTTTCATACAAAAATCGGTTGCCCGTTATTAGGTCAAGTTCAAGCGCCCCCACCACCCTGACCTTACTCCCCTAGCTAATGTACTATCGCTTTCTTTTGCTTCGCATAGACTTCGTAACATTTAGAGCGTTCAATTTAAATATTTTTATTTTTGTATGAAAATCTGATGAGCAAAAATATGATGATTTTTTAAGTCATAGAACAAAATTTGTTGATTTTGATGTTAGTAACATAGTTCTGAGAGGTTGCCGGTGTTTTACAAATAACCCTGTATATAATCTGTCCCAAAAATATCTCATGGAAATGTTAACACATGGATCAGAAAACGTCCCTGTAAATACAAATTTGTAGCGCCACTTACAAATTGATTGTTTTATTTTGATTAAGTGTTATACTTGTATCCGAAATTCTAATTTTCAATCACCGTTTTTCATTTGACAATTGTGGTTTATTTTATAACCTCATTTATTGTCGATGATTTTTTTTAGTTGCAGTTTTATATTGTTATTCAAACAATAGTGTTTTAGGAAAAGTGAGATATTAAATTGAAACCTAAATACAGATTAATTAATTAACGATGAACCAATTGAAGCAGTGGTAGCTCAGTGGTAGCGGCTTCGAACCCAGCAGGCGTTATACTTAGTCTAAATAATTTCATCACCACTGCTCTTGAAACCGTGAAAGAAAACATCGTAAGGAAACCAGCATGTCCTAGAACCAAAAAATCTAAGAAATGTCACATCTACTTATTACACGGCCCGCGTGGCGAATCAGAAGAGACCTGTGTCCCAACACTGGGAACTTATTAGGCTGTTATTGTTGCTACTAATTTTCGCTTTATTAAGTGTTGGTGTTTGAATTTCACCCGAAGAAACTAGGTTAGTTTACATTTTCAGCAGATATGTTTGGAACAGACAGTAGTATTTTCTTACACAATAGTCTATCGTAGACCTATAGTTATGAAGTAGTAAGACAATAAACTGCACAATCACCTGAAATCACCTACTCTACCTTTCAAGTTGCTACCATTCACTTGTGTGCGAGTTGTAGCTGTAAACTCCGAACACCGAATTGTCGTGAAGGTTTGTAAGTTCAGTAATCAGTAGTACTTTAGAGAAACACGTTCGCCTTAGATGCACTTATAAGTTTATGTAGTTAAGAGTAGCAGTACTAGAGTGCAAGTTGATTATTTATAGTGGTGGGTCGTTGTCGAATTTTTGACGGACGAAACGCAACCGTTCTTCCGACGACGAAAACGGTTGCAGAAAACGGTCGTCGTCGCAACTGGTTTGAAGAGCCGTCTTCAAACCAGTTGTTGCGACGACGACCGTTTTGTAAAAGACGAAACTTATCGAATATGGAACAGAATTGAATTGCGTTTTCGTTGCGTGAAATAGTTGCAGTTTCTTCCAAAGTTACAACTACTTATAAATAACCAATTACACAACTGACCAAAAAAAAAAAATGTAAACAAACATATGACGCGCTCACCGGCTCGTATTCCAAGATATTTATTTACCTATTATCCCAATTCAACATGCCGGGCGATTTTACACTTAACGGCTATAAGCTTACACAGGTTTGACCGTCGCATCACGAACGACAGTATAGAAAAGTAGTAATAAAATATAGACTCTATACCATTGACAAAAGGTTCACTTTTAACTGTAAGAACTGGTTTGTGAACGAACGCGGTATGCTAAGGACGACGTCGCGACGAGTGTGATAGTTGAATCAATGCGTTCTCGACCGTATTATCTTAGCAGTAAAATAAAAAATCGCATCAAGTAATTCGAAGACTGGTTTGTGTAACGAAAACTGTTTCGATCCAAGACTTAAAAACAGTTTCGTCGTCGTAGTCGTCGCAGAACATAAAACGGTCTTTGGAACGGACGGACTAAGGACGACGACGCGACGCGACGAGTATGATAGTTGAATCAATGGGTTCTCGACCGTATTTTCTTAGCTGTAAAATAGATAATCGCATGTAGTAATTCGAAGACTGGTTTGTGCAACGAAGACTGTTTGGACCCAGGACGTAAAACGGTTTCATCGTTGCAAGACATAAAACGGTCTTCGGAAAGAGTTCGTTGTCGCAACGCCCACGACTAATTATTTATCTCAGTTGTTGATAGCTGCATAGTTATAAGTACACAGAAAAATGTTCGATAGTGACCGTATGACATCCAATGACTGGGAGACGTACCGGTCAACCGACGGCGAGATAGGCTGACAATATTGTTACCATCGCGAGTAGAACCTGGATAAGGCTGGCACGGGAGCGTGGGGATTTTCACATTAAAAGAGTGGCCTATGCTCTGTAGAGGGTGAGGCTGGGCTGTGGATGACGATGAGCCCGATGGTATTTCTCATGGGCAGAAATGATGATTATAAATGTCAATGTGCGATCTTGTAATACCCAAAGTTTGGTCACAGTTTTCAAAGCCTGACAGACAATCATGTTCACTGACGTATGACCTATACGTCTTTTTTATGACCTATATATAAACTTTTATGCCTTTACACAGAGACCTGTCCCCCGTGTGATCAAGTATCCGAAGCTGACTGTATTATTCGGCGAGATGACTCCTACTATAGCAAACCGCAACCGACGATACTTGTATTTCGTGAGACAGACGCAAGAGGGCGTTCCCATCCATGATTGTGAACGGTACATCAAACTCAAGATGTCGGAATACTTCCTCACTGGGCTCCTCACTGGCAGGGTGCTTATGACTCTTGGACAGCATTTGAAAGAGGTAATAGCATGATTACTTTATAACGGTCTTACTGCTGGGACATAGGTCACAGTAGCCTTTTCTTTGTGAAAGGGAGCAGGTCTTAATCATCCACGCTGACCCAGTGGGAGTTGGTGGGTAAGCGTGGAAAGAGATAATATTAGCCTGTAAAAAAAGTGTCTCGTTTTGTATTTGCGCTGTTTTACGTTAGTTTTACTTCAATAAAAGTCCACTTGTACATTTTGACATTGCTAAGGTTCGCGTTTGGCCCAAAGATCTTGTAATGGCGCCTAACTCATATGCCGAAAAGCGATGGTACAAGCTTGTCTAGAACCATCTAGTCACTGATGACGACAAGATTTTTATGTTATAGATATCGGTACCTATATCTACCGACGGTAGATAATGTGTTACCGAAATATCGTGTATCTGCGTTAGTATAGTTGGATTAGTCGATACGACTATCGACTATTCCATTGTAAGAAGCCTGGAAATCTGACCAACAATATTGCCAAGGTTATTGTGTGTTATTTTTTTTGTGGGTGGGAAATTAACAAATGATGTCTCCCGATCTTGGGCGGAGCGGGAGGGCGTGTGACTTTTACTGACTAAAACCCACCCGTGTTCCTTCAGTTGCCCATGTGCTAGGGTCACGGTGTCTCTTTCGAACAATCTCGCGACCCTGGCAGAAAAAAAGGGTATTGTGTTAATAACTGAAATGTGAAGTTTAAATAGGTTGTCGCTCCAAGTAAAATACGGGTATTCAGCTGCTGTTAGACTGGCAGTCGACTCCAAAATAGTTGGAAAAGAAGATGATGAGTTGCAAAATTCACAAAAAGTCCTCAATTATTAATCTCAGGTTATTTAAATTCAAATGCAACGTGTGCTTGACATTCCATTGCAACCAACTTTTTAACTCAATGTCATACATGATAATGCATTGCAGTTTTTGGTACCATAACTTGATGCGTATCTCAAATTCTGAATTCAAATATTGATCGTAAATGAACCAATAGGAGCATGTCAGCAGCGTATCAGGTAATGTTCAGTAGTTCTTCGTACTACATGGAAAAAAGGTCGTGAGTTCGTATTCAAATATAACTTCATGTTCTTCCTTGGTGTCAGGCCGCCATTCCACTGTTCAAGAGGCAGTTTCGCGAGATCACAGTGACTGCGGAGGCGAGCCATGCTATGCTCACGAGACAAGTATCCTATGCTGGTGGTCATCACGCTATGGCGGACGCCGGGTCACAGGTAAGTGCCACTGTGGCTACAATGATGCAAGAAAACTTAAACTTAGTTCATTCTTATGATGATTGTTTTATTGTTTTTATGTCCTGTGCGTGTCGCAAATAAAATATTTTTCTTTTTTACACGCTTTATATTAGCTTCACTTGTATGTTTGTATGTTTGTATATTTGTATGTTTGTTTGTAACCGACTCCTTATAGTGCGATTTTGACCCACTTTAAACGACCAGATTTCATTCAAACTTTGCACACCTGTCAAGGACTGATGACAATGCAATAATTTCATAAATTTGTGCCATTATCCTTGCCAGGGTTACCAGGACAGCAAAAAAACTGTCACATACTACGCTGACATACGTCTCAAAATTCGAAATACCCTAAAAAATAGAAAATAAATAATAGTTTAAAAAAACTAAAAAACACGCTTCCATGGAAAACCCAACTAAAAAGTACGAAATGATGGAAAAAAAGCGTGGGGTGCCTGATATCAATAAAAAAATAGCTTAATAGCACCCAACGCTTTTTTTCCATCATTTCGTACTTTTTAGTTTGGTTTTCCATGGAAGCGTGTTTTTTAGTTTTTTTAAACTATTATTTTTTTCTCCTTTTTTTCAAGTAGAAAAGTTCATGTAAAAAAGAGTATCATACCTATTCCCGATTCAGCGTCACCACGCGACGGACGGACCCGAGATGGTTCAATTTCGTTCACTGTTCAGAAAGAGCGCAAAGTGCGCCTAAAGTTTTCACTGCAATAATTATTTTATCAGATTTACGTTGATGTGTGTATGACATAAACACAAGATGTAAAATATTAAAAATATGATTCATAACATGATTGATTTAGATAAATTTTTTTCTTAAACGAATTTTTCATACATAATCAAAAAAATAAAAAATTGGTGCTCCTTAAATGTTGACCTCGTACTTAGCTATTGCATTTTTTATGAAGCCATTTTTTATATCCGACGAGAAATGTCTGGGGGGGTCTAGAACCATGTGCTGAATTCATGGTTTCAGTTTGCGCGTTGATGTCCTGCTCCCTGTATAGAAGAAGAAATATAAAACCAATAAAAAGAGGTTATATACTTCTTGTTGGCACTAACAGATTTATAAAACACATAACAAATGTTTAGAGTTGGGCATGCCATGATCAAAAAAAAGTTAAATTAAAAAGTAAACTCAAGACTTATCTCAATTATAGCTCTCAAATCTAAGTTATTTTAAAGTGTATTAATGTCGTCTATGTTTTATTAAATATTGACTTCGATTTGTATGCTAGATTTTTTGATAATGATTGCTGTTATACTTAATGTCTTTTTGAATATTTTACTCAGGTGAACTACTTAAGACCTTCAGACTATAGAAGAATGTCTAACATAGCTAGAGGAGAAAATGCCGAGAGAAGGTAAGTAGCCAGTTCTTTATGTCCTTGATCTGTAGGGCAGTAGAAAACTTCCCTCTTTATCCCTGGAATCGGCATACACTAAAACCACATACTGTGGTTAAAATAGCCAATCAGCAAGAAATTTTACGCGTGGTGGACACGCGGGGCCATTGCGGGTTGGTAAAGTTCACATGCCTTCGAATTTTTGATTCTAGGACAAGCCGGTGTCCTCGCGATGTTTTCCTTCGCCGTTTTGATAGCAGTTGGTATGAAATAAATTACTCTAAGTAACTTTACTTTGAGTAATTTATTTCATACCAACTGCAGTGGTAAACCATGGTAGGCACTTGCCTACCATGGTTTAAGCACACAATCTACAACTCCTAAGTTGGGGTTGTTAGAACTCGGATACCACTGTTCTCAGTCGGGGCCGTTTTAATTAATCTGTATATAAGTTTTAACGTAAGAATTCTTATTATAGAATGAAGAACATGCGCTCAGGACCAGGCGAAAGGCTTTCAGACCACATGGAGTTAGAAGACCCGGTAATTTCATTATACAGTGTGTCCGGACATAGACTAGCGATATTCTAAATACTTAAATATAAACTATTTTAAAGTACAATTACACTCTAAGCTTGCAACCCCGCTGTGGCAGCCATTTTGTCTTTTTAATAGGCGCTCTGGGCGGAGCGGGAGTGTCAGACTTTTACTGACTAAAACCCACCCGTGTTCCTTCAGTTGCCCATGTGCCGGGGCCACGGTATCTTTTTCGAACAATCACGCGACCCCAACAGGATATTCAGGTCTTAATCTGGCTTATTCTGTAATGCAAATGGCAGACAATATCATTGTCTTTCGACAAACTTTGAGAGATATGATTTTTTTGTACTCGCATGGAAAATATTAAAAAAAAATAATGGCTGCCACATAGCGGAGTAGTGTATTGGACCCAAGCTTAGAGTGTAATTGTACTTTAAAATAGTTTTTGTTTAAGTATTTAGAATATCGCTAGCCCTTGTCTGGACACACTGTATATGTAGTATAAAAAAATAAGAAAATGTGGAAGAGTCAACAGCTATAATAGAAGGAGAGATTGTAAAGATAACACAGAGCCATTCACAACTTTTTAAGGGTAAAAACTGGAAAGGTAATGGTAATCTTAGGATCTTTAACCAGATAAACACTAACAAGTTGGATACTGTTCGTGACTAAAGTTTTGCTAGAAAACGCTGCTTAAAAAAATTAAGTGATGCAGATGCCTACAGCTTTGTTTCATGCAGTTCGAATTGGCTCTTTTCAATAAATATGCAAAAAGCATTGTAATACAGGGAATTGTGAATTGAAAGAGACTGCAGATTACTGCACTGCAATTCTTTGCTCACATTTCATACGCAATTGATGCATCTATAGTGTAACCTTCCTGTTGGGTATTTTAGTAATACCAACATTAAAATGTAAATTATGATGGTAGCACAACACGCCTTTTTAAACGGTGTCACTAGTCCACATGTAGATGTAAATTAGTTCTCCGCTGTTTTATTTATTCCTCCTCGGAACCAATGCTACCAGCACCTTACCAGCTCCCACCACACAACCGCTGCACACTTCTTATTATGTTGAATATTTTTATTAATTGACTGGCCTGTTAGTCTAGTGGGTAGTGACCATGACTGCTAAGACGGAGGTCGTGGGTTCGATTCCCACCCAGGACGAATCTTGATGAGCACAATTATTTGTTCTGTGTCTGGGTGTAATTTATGTATAATATGTATTTTTGTATTTAGAAATATATAAGTATACTAGCTGACCATACAGACGTTGTCCTGTTTCCTAGAACTCGATAGCAGCGCCATCTGTCGGGCTGATTTGTGAATCTAAACCATCCAGGATGCCACCCAAACGCATACAAAAAAATTCATTCAAATCGGTCCAGCCGTGTAGGAGGAGTTCAGTGACATACACACGTACAGTAGAATTATATATATAAAGATTTATCAGTTGTCTGGTTGCCATAGTACAAGCTCTGCCTAGTTTGGGATCAGATAACGGTATGTTGGTTGTCTTAAGATATATTATTAATTCAATTATTAGTAGAAACTTGTTACTGGCCCAAATTCTACTCTGTTTTCATAGTTTGTATTCAAATAAAGCGCTGCTCAAACAGAGGTGAATGCGGTGCGTGTTGCGAGACACGATTGCGCGTGTTTATTTAATAGTTAAGTAGCCACATGACTTGACAAATTACTTATATACAGGTTCATCCAAGTCATCTGATACAATCAGTGCGAGCAAATGTTGGCCCAGATCCTAATTTATTCCAAATTTCAGTACACGTTACATTAATGATATTTCGACCCCTGAACTAGGAGATCCTGTATGACAAGGGTTGAGATTTCTTCAGTGACATGGATCAGCATGAGAAGGCTTAGACTTTAAACAATTTACGTACACTTAGTTTTTACAATACTTAAAAGAATGTGTAAAAATTGCAAAAACTATTTACTGTAAAAAGGAAATATTTAGTCAGATTAAAATAAGGTTACACATGTGGGGATGTATAGGTGTGTGAATGTGTGCTTTGCATGAGGCTGTCCACTAGGTTAGATCGCTTGGGGGCAACGAATGTACAAGTATCTCTCGGCCCACCGATACATGGTACTGGAGTTTAGCCTGTAGGAGTCCAACATAACCCTCCGTTTTTCCCAGACGGAAAGTATCTATGAGGTTCCCAACGGAAAAAAACGGTTAGAACGCATTTTTGAATTATTTTTATTGGATTTGCTTCAGTTTGGCCAAAGAGAAATATTTATTGGCCTTACAAAGCACGAATGAAAATTTTCTAGTCCTGTGCACTTTGATATGATTATATGCTAATTTTATGTAATGTTCTAGGACTCACCATTTTATCATGGTTATTTCGGCCAAAATGATAATGTAAAGTCTTCTGCCCAAGAAGTCATAACAGATATAGAAGATCTCGTTGGAATTGTTAATTGGTTTGTATAACTATTCATTTTATTTTATAACGGATGGTATTTAAAAGTACTTCAATTTATTCCCATTTCATTTACCTAATTTTGCCTGTGTTCCACCAAATATACTGAATGTGCACCAAAATATGTTAATTAAAATATGTCATAACGAGCATCTATTTAACAACTGTTGCAAATTTGTAAAAATAGTAATACACCTAATTTTAAAAACAAGCATTTATTTTTTTAGTTTTTCTTCAGATAATGCACTGCATTGTGCGGCACACAGTCGTTTCTAGTACTCGAGCTCACGTAGTACATTCAGGAATATTTGGTGCACGATCAGTATTTTTCGGGGAAGAATAAAATAGTTATTGTTACAATAGAATATTTGCAGCGCACTACAATAAAAAAGTGTTATATCTTGGTGTTAATTTGGAATTTGTTTGATGTAACATATTTTGTTGGCCGAGTAGTTTAAGTATAGTAAAAAAATTAAACGGGTTTAAGATCAATATTTTAGAAATGCATACATAGATGTACCTTAAGATTTTTGGTGAACACAAAAATATTATCCTTTTATAACGAAAGCTCGGTGTACTACAGGTACACCACTGCTTAACCATTTATGGAAAATAGGTGTGATGTTATGTTATGGCCAAAACATTTTGGTTTTCTATAGAAAGGTAGTGTAATCATCATCTTCATTTCAGCCGAAAGACGTCCACTGCTGGACTTAGACCTTCCCCAATTTGGGGGGCTTTGCCATAATTGCCACGCTTGGCAGGCGGGTTGGCGATCGCAGTATGGTGATAAAATGCATAGAGAACGCTGCTGCCCACTCTCTAGTAACTCCCTTAGTCGCCTTTTGCGACACCCACGGGAAGAAATGGGGTGATGTTATTCTTTACGTCCGGCACCACACTGTACCTTTACGTCCGGAACCACACGGTACCTTTACGTCCGGAACCACACGGTACCTTTACGTCCGGAACCACACGGTACCTTTACGTCCGGCACCACACGGTACGGAAGTGTAATGTTTAGATTATTTTCAAGTCATTTTCTGCTTCAGGACAATGCATGTCATTTTGTGTTATTGTGATAAAAATCATCCAATTTTACGTTGACAGTTCTGTAAGAGGTATCCATAGAGGCAAACCAGTACTTTAATCGTGTGTAATCATCTATCTAGTCTTGTCCCAACTATGTTGAGGTCAGCTTCCAGTCCAACCGGATGCAGCTGAACACCAGTATTTTACATGAAACGACTGCTTATCTAACCTCCACAACTCAGTTACTGAGTATTACGAATCCCCTTGGTAAGACTGGTTGTCAGACTATCGTGCTTTTGACGACGCCGTAACGATTGTCAAAGATTCACGAATGAGGGACGCAGGGGTTTTGGTATGAAAATATGGTTACCCATCGACGGACCAACGATTATTACTTAGGCATAAGTTCCTCTTTAACTTTAACCGTGTGTTTAGTTGGACATTAGGGGGTCTGGTGTTGTTGCAGACCTTTCGCAATCTAGTCTTTATATCAGTCTATCAAAATATTAATAGCGTTTACCTACATTTTTATAATTGTCGTTGAGATCATGATTGCGATAAGATTTTGAATGTGTTTAATCAAATAACAGGGCGCAGCCACATGAATGACACAATACTTGTACGTACATACATAAATTCACGCCTTTTTCCCATGGGGGTAGGCAGAAACTACGGAAAGCCAGCTGCTACGATCCTTACATACTCCTTTTGCCTCGTTTAGGTTCATACAATTGATCATACACCCACACCGATTGGTAGTACTACGCACATGACTTTTCTGAAGAACATCACCAATAAGGTCACTATAATGTCCTCCTAGGGTGTCCCTTCGCAGTGTTTCCACTGACATCTGCCTTTTTGTCGTCCGTTATTCATCCAAATACTAGTATTGTGTACTAAATAAACACAATGGTCTTTCACTATCCAGGACCATAGAACACATAGAGGGCGAGATACAGCTCCCCATGCCGAACATACCGATGTTGACAGAAGAACGCAGTCATATGGTAGAATTCATCGAACCTGAGCTCGTTGCACAGCTGGAGGAGGCAGTCATGATGTGGCAGCAGCATATCGACCACACTATCGCAACCTGTTTGGGCAAGGTAGGTTTTGAGGGGCGAAGACCCAGGGTAGCCCGCGAAATACAAATATTCTTACGTGTTTTGCTATTTGTGTAGGTCAGACTGTACGTTGGATCAAATTGCTTTGCGACCGAGACAATGTATTTACAGAATTTTAATCATATATCATATATGATGATGATGATGAATCATTATAGCTGTCTAACTTCAAATAAGCCTATTGATCAATAATTCATGGAAATAGTCGTTTAATAAAGATAATAACTCATATTAAATAAATAAATTGTTTATTTCAATTACAAAGTGCATTTCGATACATGTTATTGGAGATCACCTTTTAAACAACGAATTGCTTGTGTTGTTTAAAAACGTTAGATAAGGATTTGAAACATTTTGTACTTAAAAATAAATACGGTTTTTATATGAGAAATAACAACCTTGACATTGTTATTATAACAAGAGTACACAGTTCACTCTTCCTTTATGTTAATAATATTTTCATGTCTGAAATCAAAATATTATATTTTACATAAATCTACATGATCATTTATGAATCGTCAGAAGCTAGGTGAACAGTTCCAATTGGCGGTTGGTATGGAGGAGACCGGGCAAGAAACGCCATGGTTGGTCTTTTAAAAATAATTGGCTTTTACGACGGTTTCAAATTACAGTATTAGTAGGTATGGGAGAACAGTGTAGGCCTGTCAACTAGTTCCGTGTACTTGATAAATAGAAAACGGTCTAGAAATCTACAAGGCCTACAACGTTCTCACATTCACAAAATAAAAAGGAATCTGCTTACATTAAATACTAGATAAATATAATACAAAAACTTATTTAAACCACATAATATGATTGCCACGACAGCCACTAATAAAGCGTCGAAATTGGAATTGTAGGCATATAATGCCAACGATGTCATTTCCTATAAGACAGCATTGTTTTTTTTTTGGCGAAGTTTAAAGTGCCGACTTTAATCTTCAGGGTACGAAATGAATTCCTTCGAAATTCGCGAACTACCCTGGCGCTTCCCCGTTAGTAAAAAATAAACAGTTAGCAATGTGATAACGGGATTTTATATACTCCCACAGCAGACTTGAATGTACCCCAGACTTGAAATTTGTTGTTTTAAATCCTAGTGGATCATTTATGAAAGTGCTTTATTTAGCTGTAAATAACAACTACATAAACCCTTCCCCAGGTTTATAACTACAAAGCCGTGTAGCGACACCTATGCTACTGTATGAGAACTGCATAGACAAACAGGAATCGAAGTTTTCAACACAGATGGCGCCACAGAACTACACACTAAACTAAACTGCGCAAAAAATTATACTATAACGTACAAATCCCTAAAATATCCTGTAATATCATGCTGCTTGGTTAAAAGATCTCCCCTTTTTTTCGACACGATCATTTGCTTATTTTTCTATAAAAAATGTATTTAATTGACAGACTCGTGAAGGAGACGGTCCAGTGGCTGAGTACAAGTACTGGCGCGAGCGTGACGCTGAGATATCGTTGTTGGTCGAGCAGCTCAAGCAACCGATGGTGGTCAAGATACTGTCCCTACTGAAGAAAGCTGATTCTCCCTTTCTTCAGGTAGCTATTGTTATTTACGGGATGTTTTTTGTGCTTGTGGGGATTGTGTCGGGTCTCCGAGCTCCCTAAGATGTATCGAGCTATACGATAGCTGATTCATGACCCAACACACAAACTTTTAGCGGCACTGTCGTGAAGTGGCCAAACATTGTTTTACTTTGTTCTTATTCAAAATTCGACATATATCCAAACGTTTAAAAGAAAATATTAAGTTGGCATTAAAAGAGACCTTAACCCTTGCGGTGGTTTTGCCACAGACAGCAGATGTGTTTGTAATGTGTTGGCCCTGGCACATGGGCAACTGAAGGAATACAGGTGGGTTTTAGTCAGTAAAAATCATCAAATGACGTCTCCGCTCAAGAGCGGGAGACGTCATTTGATGATTTCCCACCCACAAAAAAAAACCCTTGCGATAGTTTTGCCACAGACAGCAGTGTTTAAATAGAAAATTTTGACACCAGGCAGTGAAACACAGGTGAGAGCAGTAGTGGTGACCCAGTGGTAACGGTCGAGACTCACGAGGTCGTAGGTTCGAACACTGACAAGTGCTTTACTTTGTGTATATTTGTTTGACCACCATTGCTTTCTAAACGTTGAAAGAAAACATAGCGAGGAAACCGACATGAACTACGACCAAAAATTCGAAAACATGCGACATCTACCAATCCGCACTGGGCCCGCGTGGTGGAGTATAGGTCACTCCCCCTCACAAAGCTGCAAGCTGCTGGGCTGTATCCCAGTAGTGGGAACAGTATTAGCTGATTATGAAGGAAGCACAGGCGTGTTGTTGCAGCGTTGTTAGGGACAGATCTATGTCCAGCAGTCAATGTATTTCGTATATATGATGATGAAGAATTATTACTATGTTTTGTACTTACTTATAATATTAAAATTGTATTTTATTACAGAACTTCACACACTACAAAGAGAGACTAGTGGAGCAATACAATATGGCGAATGACAATTTGAAGTTCTTGTCCACTTTGATGCGTTTCTTTACTGTGAGTATAACGTTAAACTTAAAATTTAATATTGTCATTTGGAAATTATCCCTGGTGAACGTGCAGTCACCAAAAGAGATAAGTTTATATTTAAGGTTTAGTTAGTAACCTTAGATGTTTTCGAATGAAATTTAATTTGATAAAGAAAAATAAAATAGGTACGTTTATTTAACACAGACTGAAATGCACAAAATAAGTATACAGCAGAAAAGAATAAAATAAAAATCAAATAAAAAAACTCTAATAACGACCTAGACGCCTGTTTTTTGATCGGTAATCGGCAAGAGTAGACGTTATATTATTGTAAAATAATATTTGGATTATAATAGAGAGCTGTTCGGTGTGGTGCCGTAGGTAAAAAATAGCGCCACCCCATTTCGTTCTCATGAGTGCCGTAAAAGGCGATTTAGGGACTTACTAGAAAATGGGCGGCAGCTTTCTCTATGCATTTTACCGCCATACTGCGGTCGCCAAGCGTACCACCTACTAAACGTGGTGATTATGACGAACGTCCTCATTTTTTTTGGGGAGGCCTAGTTATGTCCGTCTTTGTACGTCTTTCGTCTGAAATAATGATGACGATGATAGAAAACAGATAAACACGTTAGTATAGAACGAACGCCAAAGACTACGTGACCTCTTAAAACGTTTAACGCTTAACTAAATATTCAAATCACAACTACAATTTCTTATCAGACACACGTAGTGTGCTAAACAAACCATTTCCCGGACTACATCAAAGTATAGCCTACCGTCGGCGTTATTTTAACGCATGCCAAAATGGTTTCAGGTCATAGAAGACGACTCAACGCTACCTCAAGTGATAGAAATCCTCCCAGAAATGGTGGAGAGTATCTACATGATGTGGGTGCTCTCCAAAGGGTACCGCTCCGACGAGACCATGGTGCCTCTGCTGTCCAGGATCTCGTGGGCTCTTAACGCCAAGCTGGAGAAAATTCTTGACGTGTATAAGCTTTTTGAGTAAGTATAGAAAGTGTTGTCTTTTCTAACTAGTTTTGTGTCCCTTACAATCGGATGACAAATTTACTTTGCATTCGGTTTCATTCAACATTGCTATTATCGCTTTACTGTATAATAATAAAAAATTAAAAAAATATATATGAACCGTTACCGTAAATATGTATGAACCGTTTCAGTTAATAATGCCGGGTGACTGACATGGTGAGACCACATTTATTGGTTGATTTGATTTACAACTTAGGGCTGACTCAGACCTGACAAAAATCAGAGGAAAACAGTAGGCACCACAAAAACAAAATGAGATCATAAATGTTATTAAATGAGCCATATTGGGCCCAAAATCCAAACTGACAGCGAAAAAAAAAATCATAGTCAGGTCCTGGTCGGTCCTTTGTATTAGGTTGAGGAAAAAGTCTTTTCGCATTATAGTATGTATGAACTTGTAATAAAATCTCTTTGGCTATACTATTTGTATCTGGCTGGTTTTGGTATCATTTTTTTTTTTTTTTTTTTTACTGTGCAAAGTGCATTTGTGAGGAGAAGTGCTATTCGCGGAGGATCATTAGTTTTTGTTTCGAACAAGTTGAAATGTAAACAACGGTTAGATCTAGTTAATCTTTCCATTGAGCGCATTATTGAGTTGTCTTGCGTTGAGTTGGAGCGTTATGTCATAATATGCGTTTATCGTCCCCCCTCTGGGGATTTTATTCGTTTCGAATCAGTAATGGAGGATTCACTCAATAAATTAAAATCAATTAATAAATGTATAATTTTATGTGGAGATTTCAATATTAATATTTTAGATGTTACTCCATTAAGTATTAGACTGCTCAATCTGTTTAGGTCTTTTAATTTAATAAACTTGTTCCTTGAACCAACTAGGGTCACGGCTTCTTCGTCGACTTGTCTTGATAATATATTTAGTGATTGTGATGCCAAAAATAAGTTTGTTTTAAGTGACTTAACGTCTGACCACTATGGATTATTAGCCAGCTTCCCTTTGCCACTACTTAAAAAGCCGCATAAAATATTATGCAGGCCTTATACAGCTAGTCGTTGCAATAAATTTAAAAATAATATAGCTCATAGGATTACACCATCTATAGTAGAACGCGAGAATCCTAATGAAATCTATGGAGCCCTATTTGATATTGTGCAAAAAGAATACGAATCTACTTTCAAGACCAAAACTATTGATATTAATAGCACTTCCGTTAGCTTCAACCAATAGGCTACTCCAGGAATTTATAAAAGTAGAGCAAGACTATACGAGTTATATGGTTTGAAAAAATACAGATTTGATACTCCTTTTTAGGGTTCCGTTGCCAAATGGCAAAAAACGGAACCCTTATAGATTCGCCATGTCTGTCTGTCTGTCAGTCTGTCTGTCTGTCTGTCTGTCTGTCTGTCTGTCTGTCTGTCTGTCTGTCCGAGTATGTCGCAGCCACTTTTCTCCGAAACTATAAGAGCTGTGCTATTGAAACTTGGTAAGTAGATGTATTCAGTGAACCGCATTAAGATTTTCACACAAAAATAGAAAAAAAAACAATAATATTTGGGGTTCCCCATACATAGAACTGAAACTCAAAATTTTTTTTTTCATCAAACCCTTACGTGTGGGGTATCTATGGATAGGTCTTCAAAAATGATATTGAGGTTTCTAATATCATTTTTTTTTAAAACAATAATATTTGGGGTTCCCCATACATAGAACTGAAACACAAAAAAAAAAAATCATCAAACCCTTACGTGTGGGGTATCTATGGATAGGTCTTCAAAAATGAAATTGAGGTTTCTAATATCATTTTTTTCTAAACTGAATAGTTTGCGCGAGAGACACTTCCAAAGTGGTAAAATGTGTGTCCCCCCCCCCCGTAACTTCTAAAATAAGGGAATGATAAAACTAAAAAAAATATATGATGTACATTACCATGAAAACTACCAACGAAAATTGGTTTGAACGAGATCTAGTTAGTAGTTTTTTTTTAATACGTCATAAATCGTAAACCACAATTTACCTTTCATTCAGTCAACACAAATATAAAAATTAAAAAAAAAACATTTCATTTCATAAACGATGATGACGAATGATGATGATGATGACCTGCAGGTTTGTACGGAACCCTCGGTGCGCGAGTCCGACTCGCACTTGTTTAGAGTATGTCAGTAATTATTCAAAATTGTTTAAAAAAATCTGCGCTTTAGCTAAATCAAAAATTTTAAGCGATACCATAAAAAAATCCAATAATAAAATAAAAACCACTTGGAAAATTATTAACAATGAAACGGGTAAACCGGTTAAACAGGAAAAACAACTAGAGATTATGACTAACAACAAATTGGTTAATAAAGCTGCCGTCATAGCTGAGGCATTTAATGAGTTTTTTGCCAACATACCTATAACTACGACTTGCTCCTTAAATTCGTCCTCGTCTAAAGCTGAAAACCTTTTGCATAGTTGTGTGCCCGGATGTAGTCGCTTATTTAGTTTCGAACATGTAACGCCTCGTGATGTGGTTTATATTTTTGACGTGACAACGTCTTATAAATTGGTTTGCCGGGTGACACTTCAAGAAACTGCGTTACGCTCCGCTCACGTTATGCGCTCACAATGAGAGCGAGTGAGAGGCACGCGTCCCTTCCACTCGGGCATGGTTAGCCCGCCTAAGAGCGAGAGAGACAGAGCGAGAGAGAGAGAGTGAGAGAGATAGGCATACACACCGGTTCATGTCTTGCGCTTCTATTGTGATTTTAATATTCACATTAAAATTATTTTAAAGTCGTTGTCACGTAAAACTTTCGCCCGTATACCGACTTTACAGGCAACCAATTTTTTTTTTAACACACTTATGTCTAAAAACACTGGTGATTACTGGGGCATCTCCATTAACCTGTTAAGTAATATAATAGACATCGTAGCCCCCCATCTAGCTGTTACTTTTAATAAATGTGTTGATTTAGGATCTTTTCCTGACCTCATGAAGAGTAGTAAAGTCATACCATTATTTAAAACAGGTAATAAAAATAACGTTGGTAATTTCAGACCCATTTCTATCTTACCTGCATTTAGTAAAATATTTGAAAAGTTAATACTCAAGCAATTGCTAAGACATTTTAATTTAAATAGCCTCCTTCATAATGAGCAATATGGCTTTACAAAGGGTCGTTCTACAACAGATGCGGGTGTTGCTCTGCTGAAACACATTTTCAATGCTTGGGAGAACTCGCAAAATGCTATTGGAGTTTTCTGTGATCTCTCCAAAGCTTTTGATTGCGTTCACCATGACACACTTTTGCGTAAACTACGTCATTACGGTGTTCAAAACGAAGCTCTCAATGTCATAAGTTCTTATTTGCAAAATAGGCACCAATGTGTAGATGTCAATGGAGTAAAATCTTCCGGGCTACTAGTTCAGTTAGGTGTACCTCAAGGCTCAATACTGGGTCCATTCTTATTCTTAGTGTATATTAACGACTTACCATTCTATTTAAAGAATATCTGTGACATTGTACTGTTTGCTGATGATACCTCACTTATCTTTAAAGTAGACAGGAATAGAAAAGATTTTGATGACGTGAATAGTGCGCTCTCAATGGTTACGGATTGGTTTACCACAAATAACCTAGTTCTTAATGCTAAGAAAACAAAATTTATAAAGTTCGCTTTACCGAATGTTAGGCATCTGGGACCCAACGTCGTCTTAGATAATGAGGTGCTTGAAACTGTAGACTCGGCAGTTTTTCTAGGCATACCAGTAGACGCGAAACTACAGTGCGGCCCACATATTTCAAGCCTAGCCGGGAGGCTCAGTTCGGCTGCCTACGCCGTCAGGAAAGTTAGACAATACACGGACGTTGATACAGCTCGATTAGTCTATTTTAGTTATTTTCATAGCGTTATGTCCTACGGCATTCTGCTGTGGGGCAAAGCCGCGGACATTCAAAATATTTTTGTTCTTCAAAAACGAGCTGTTCGAGCTATATACCAACTAGGTACTAGAGTTTCTCTGAGAGAGTTGTTTAAAGATATTGGTATTCTTACGGTGGCATCACAATTCATCTTCGCCAACATCTTATATATTAAGCAAAATATACATCTGTACACTAAGAACAGTGATATTCATAATATTAATACTAGAAATAAGGACAAGCTACGTGCTCCCTTTCACCGGCTTCATAAGGTTCATAATTCATTTGTTGGTCTTGGTATTACCTTTTTCAACAAGCTTCCCTCTGCTTTCATAGATTTGCAGTTTAATGAGTTTAAAGCTAAAGTAAAATCCAACCTTTGTTCAAAGGCATACTATTCTATCAACGACTTCTTAAACGATAAGAATAGTTGGTCGCTGTAATTAACTCAATGTTTATGTTCTTTCAAGCAGAATCAGAATTAGCTTTCCTCATCATTGTGTATGTAAGCGGGCACGCCCTTTATACCCGGAGGCTCTTATTTAGGTTTTAAGTTCTATTTACGATTTTATTATTTCAGCTTGAGTTTAGTTTTTTAATGTTTTGTTCGTATATTGGCGTGTGCTAGCTGACATATGACGCATAATTTGATGTATGTTTTGTTTTGTTTTATACTATTAATTACTTACATAATACTGTATAGAATCAAGTTCTTCTAACTTAACAGACAGCTGTGCTGCTGGGGAGTTTGTTCCGCCACTTCTTTTCCCAGCTAAAGCACTAGGAAGTGTCGAAGGGAGGGCGTTTTGGGGGGACTGTCTCATGTAACTTTGACGTTCAAAAAGTCCTGACTCTCAGCCTAGTTTGAATAAATGACTTTTGATTTTGATTGAAAGTTTAAATTTTAAAGAACATAATTCCGAATTCAAATTAGGAAAATGTGTGATTTTCATTTGTTTTTCGTACCGTCAAGATTACCTTTTTTGTAGTAAAATTTTAAAATGTATCGAATTTCTTCATTAGATTCACTCATCTTGACGGTACGAAAAACAAATGAAAATCACACATTTTCCTAATTTGAATTTGGAATTATGTTCTTTAAAATTTAAACTTTCAATGATACCAAAACCAGCCAGATACAAATAGTATAGCCAAAGAGATTTTATTACAAGTTCATACATACTATAATGCGAAAAGACTTTTTCTCCAACCTAATATGTCGCATAGGACTGAACACAACAAACATATAAAAAAGCTGGGGAAAACATGCGTCACATTCACGCGAAACGGCTTTGCGGCGAATGTTTTACAAACACTCCTTCAGGTGTTTTTAGAAGTTCAAAAATCTAGTAGTTCTTAGGCCCAATTTTGTATGAACCGTCGTGTTCGTTTCTAATGAAGTACAAAAAAAAAAAAAAAAAATCCTGACCCAATTTGCATTGTAACTGAAGTTAAAAATACAAAATTGCTAAGAGTATTATTTTATTTTCTACTATTACCGATTATAATATACTAACAGTAAGTAACTATTTTCAGCTATCCTAACGAAGTAGTCCTAGACCTGGCCCGAAACGGACAAAAGATAATGGAGATGTGGCACACGTTATACAGAGAGACTCGACGCAGTATAGAACTGAGTAACAAGGGAGCGCGCTGGGAGTTCGATCAGCCCCTGTTGTTCACGCAGACTGACTATATGGGCACTGTTGCTAAGGACCTGGGGGATGTGGTGCAGGTAGATATCAGCCCTATGTGTATTACTATAGGGTAGCTAGTCCTCGTAATAAGGGAGTGGGTAAGAGTTCGATCAGCCACTGTTGTTCACGCAGGCTGACTATATGGGCACTGTTGCTAAGGACCTGGGGGATGTGGTGCAGATAGACATCAACCCTATGTGTATTACTATAGGGTAGCTAGTTCTTGTAATAAGGGAGTGGGTAAGAGTTTGATCAGCCGCTATTGCTCACCCAGACTGACCATATGGGCATTGTTGCTAAGGACCTGCATGCGTAGCATGACCACCGTAGCAATGGGTTTTGTCTATTCTTGGTAGAATAGAAAATAAAATTGTCATGCTACGCCAGCATAAAACGGTACAAATCTTTCTACAATCTTTAATTTTGTATTTAATCTTTCTACAATCTGTAATTATATCTATTCTTCCGTCGACAAAACCCATTTCTACGGTGGTCATGCTACGCGTGTTGGGGGATGTGGTGCAGGTAGATATCAACCCTATGTCTGTTACTATGGTGTAGCTAATCCATCGTAACAATGAACCGCGTTCAGAGTTCGAACTGTCACTGTTGTCCACGCAGGCTGTTCAAATGGGTACTGTTTCTAGGGACCTGAGGGATGTGCAGATAACTATCGACTCTATGTCTATTGTTGAATAGAGTAACAAGCCCCTTGTGGCAAAGGGGCACGCTAACTATGGTGTGGTAACTAACTGTATTTCAATGACAAACAAATATCACCCTTATTGGGTCGAAAAGTAATCAAACATATGCTCTGCCCAACGTCATTGTATAATTCTATATTAAAGTTTTCTAACCATCATATTTTTCCAGGTCTTAATAGACTACGAGCGTATATTCGGTCAAGAACTTAAATCGATCATCAGCGATCCCACACAGATCGACGACGTGCGCAAACGCGTCAAGAATCTCGTGTTTCCGATCAGAACGATCGATTTCAGCGTATTCGTGTTCGATAACAAAGAGAACTGGGATGTTATCATGGGAGACTTCTGGACTGAAGTCAGGTATCTAGAGGAAGAGGCCAAGAATTATATCAATCAGAGTTTTGGGAATTTGAGGTGAGTTTGTTTGACAGTATGTTGAGTTTGTTGACTTAAATGTTGTGTGTTGATTGATTCCTCGAACGAATTTGCATAGAGCGAACACGCCAAAAAACAAGGGATGAGCTGGACTCTTTTAATAAAGACTGGTCCTTGGCAGCTCTGGACAGAGAGACGTGGAAAAAGATTAGGGAGGCCTTCACCCAGCAGTGGGACAGCAATGGCTAATAACAATAATAAAAAATAGGACCTGGCATACTATTTAAAAGAAATTAGTCGTGCGACATCACCGAACGACTGCAAGCATAAAGGAAAATGTGTGCGCAATCAATTTTCATAGTCAATTTCGTAATTGCTTTATCACCCTAAAGTTGAATGGCTCTTGCCCGCAAGCTCGCGCCTACGGTGGCCGGGAGTCCGCTATAGACTCCCGACGCCCGGGGCGTCTCCTCCTGCGGCGGCTAGGGACGTGAGGGCGCAGAGACTGCCACTCCCTCACGCGCCCCGCCTCCTCCTTCGCGAGCATTACTGCTTCGCAGAAGGAGGTGACGGCTTCCCATGCCCTCTCGCTCCGTACCATGGCTCGCACCAGGACCGGACGCGAGAGGTCGCCGCCGCCGATCGCCTCCACGAGGACACGGCGGTGCTCCGCCCAGGCAGGGCACACCTCCACCGTATGCTCCACCGTGTCCTCCAGACGATCCTCGCAATGGAAACACCCGGGCGTTTCCTCCCGCTTTATCCAGAACAGGAACCCACCGAAGCACCCATGCCCGGTGAGAACCTGCGTCAGGTGGAAGGTGAGGACGCCGTGGCGCCTCTCTATCCACTCCTCAAAGAGGGGACTTACCGCCGCAATTGTGGCGTGCCCGAGCTAATCATTACTTAACTTTAAATAACGTTTATGAATAAAGGGGTAAATTGTTTGGGAATATTTGTCAAAAGCGGTAAAGCAGTTACTGAGAGACTGTACAACCTGCACTCTAATAGGGTATTTTCCACTTTTTTAAAAACTATTTAATTTTGAAGACTGTGAAGGAATATTTAACAGAAAAATATTTTTTTTGTAATTAATCTCCATTTTCTGCATTAGAAGTGATTAAACTCTAATTTATTTTCAATGGTTTAAAATTTACCGCCAAAACGCTCCGTACGATGACGTTTACCACGGTGACGTCATCTTTGTGTAAACAAGTTGTAAACAGTATTTCGATCAAGTAATTTCGTATCTCAAATGGATAGAAAATGTTATTACTGGTGTGTGGTGCCTCTGTGTACAAATACTTCTAAAACTGCGCCACATAAACTATTTATACTCCGTAGCACAAAAATCGGGGTTGTTTGCAAAGAAATTTCCAACCATAAAAACATCTACTCTGGGCAGATTTGCAATATCGGCTTTTATAAAACCAGCTTCCATTGTATTTCCATTAATCCATTCCAAAAATCCTAAATATATCCTAAATCCACTCCGAGATTTACAGATCGAGCACAGATCTCATACCTAAGTCAAAATTAAATATACAAAAAAATGACGTCACACGGTAAACGTCAGCGCACCGAGCGTTTTGGCGGTAAATTCAAAACCATTAAAAATAAATTAGATTTTTTTCACTTCTTACGCGTAAAATGGACATTGATTAGATAAATTTTATTTTTCTGTTGAATATTTCTTCCTAGTCTTCAAAAAGAAACTGTTTTAAAAAAAACGGAAAATACCCTATTGCATTGCATTGTAACAGTTACTTAGAGACTGTACAACGTGCACTCTAATTGCATTGTAGCAGTTACAGAGATACTGTAAAACCTGCACTCTAATTGCATTGCATTGTAGCAGTTACAGAGAGACTGTACAACCTGTACTCTAATTGCATTGCATTGTAGCAGTTACTGAGAGACTGTACAACCTGCACTCTAATTGCAATGCATCGTAGCAGTTACTGAGAGACTGTACAACATGCACTCTAATTGCATTGCATCAGTTACTGAGAGACTGTACAACCTGCACTCTAATTGCAATGCATTGTAGCAGTTACTGAGAGACTGTACAACATGCACTCTAATTGCATTGCATCAGTTACTGAGAGACTGTACAACCTGCACTCTAATTGCAATGCATTGTAGCAGTTACTGAGAGACTGTACAACATGCACTCTAATTGCATTGCATCAGTTACTGAGAGACTGTACAACCTGCACTCTAATAGCGTTGCATTGTAGCAGTTTTAATTACAATCTGAGAGTTTTGAAGGATATTTGTAATCCAGTGCTTCATCAGAGTTTGTTTGTTTGATTGAACTCAGTAATCTTACGAACTACTGGTCCGAATTGAAATACATTTTTTGTTGGGTAGCCTATTTATTGAGAAAGGCTATATATGTATAGGCTATATAGTATCACGCTACGATCAAAAGGAGCGGAGCAGCAATGAAAAATGGACGAAAACTGTCAGACAATTTGATGCGGCGGGAAGTGTAGGGGAGCAAAAATTTGACGTGGACGAAGTCGCGAGCAGAAGCTAGTTCTAAATAATTCGTCTGCAACAATGTAAATAACGCAATAAATAAATAAATAAATAAATAAATTGTTTATTAATAAAAAAAAAGGGTCACATTTACAATAAAAACGTTAAACAATTAAAATAGAGCAGATTTGCTAATTTGCCTGAACTAGGTAGAACCTGTGTTTCAGGCTACAAATGCAAAAATTCTTATAATGTAATAAATTAACAAGGTGTAGTAATAACTAAAATTAAAACTTAGGTAACAAAAGTAAAATAGCGAGTTAGCGGTTTTATTTGCAGACAACTAGTAAATCTTCTGTCTGTGCATAATCTATGGTTAGTAAATATTGAAGTATATTTTTTTTACAGCTATAGTAGTTTAATTTATAGATACTTAGTTTTCTATTTAATCTATTGTATAGAAATGGGCCTAAAAATGTATAGAATCTTTCTACAAAGACATGTTTTGAGGTCTCATTTGTTATACATACTATATCGTTCCGTCTCTTGTTAGTATTGTCAGCAGTGTAGGTAAGCATGGTGTGCTGTTTTAATACTAACTGCATAATGAAAAGCTGCCGAACAGTCAGCACGTTGCAAGTTTTATAAAGTAGATCTGTGGGAAAAAAGAAGGGATGGAAGTTTGCTACCTTCAAAATTGCTCTTTGAGCTCTTTCAAGAGGAAGCAAATTCGTTTTTGGTGCACCGCCCCAAGAAGTGATACAATATTGAATAATAGATTGACATAGGGCCAAATAAACTTGTGTGATTAATTTTTTGTCTGCTAATGTTCGTAATTTCTTAAATACATATATCAGTTTACGCACTCTTTTACTAAGGCTTTCAATATGTATTTTAAAAGAGAGTGTTTCGTCCATTATAACCCCCAGGTATTTAATGTTGCTCGTTTTGATGATAGAAGGACAATTACACGTACTAACTGCACAGTTTCCGCATTTATGGGCATATAGATGAGGGTTAATAATGTTAGGTTGAGGTTTGCGCATGGAGAAGTGAATATATTTTGTCTTGTCGGCATTTAATGTTAATAAATTGCTTTGAAGCCAGTTAGTCACAGAATTTAATCCTAATTGAGCGACTTCGAACAGTTCGCTTCTGCTTTTTGCGGTAAATATTAACGCCGTGTCGTCGGCATATGATATTATTTTACCGTGTTTAATATTTAGATTACACAATTCATTCATATAAATTAGGAATAGTGTGGGGCCCAGAATACTCCCCTGGGGTACACCGAAACTAGTATTTTTCTGTTCATTACTCATAATATTATCTATTTTAACACATTGGTACCGGCCGTCTAAATAGTCAGTAAAAAGTTTCAGCGGCGTTCCTCTTATTCCTATGGTTTCTAATTTGTTCAGAAGAAGAGAAACAGATACCGTGTCGAATGCCTTGGCTACATCGAGGAAGACTCCCAGGGTCTGGTGTCCTTTGCCAAGTTCTAGTGAAATATAATCAGTCAGGCTATGCACCGCATCGGCAGTCGATAATTTCGCTCTAAAACCAAATTGCGCAGGGGAATAAATGTTGTTTTTTTCTAGGTAATTAACTAGTCTAGTGTTTATAATTTTCTCTAGTATTTTTGAAATCGACGGTAGTAAGGATATTGGCCTATAATTATTCACTACGTCTTTACTACCGGATTTAAAGATAGGGATTACAACTGCCTTTTTTAGGCAACTCGGGAAAATTCCTTCGGAAAGACAGATTCGAAAAATATGCGTTAAGGGAGGTATCAAAATATGGTTAAAAAGTTTAAGGATCTTATTGCTTATATTATCCCAGCCAGCTGCACAATCATCATTTAGCCCGGAAATTATTCGGGATATTTCATCTTCATCAGTGTCTAACAGAGCAAAAGATTTTGAGATACGGCTATTGCTTGATTTTTGGACAGATGATTGGACGCAATATTGTGAAATCTGCTCAGCAAGAGTTTTCCCAACATTTATAAAAAAGTTATTTACATTGTTAGCTGTTATGAGTGGTGACGAATTTGCAAGTAGTAAACTCGAACTTGATTCACGCTGTTTTGACATATTGGTGATATTTTTAATACTTTTCCAAAGTTGTTTGCTATTTTTACCTGCTCTATTTATTTGTTTTTTATCGTAATCAGTTTTTACCTTCTTTAAGAGATTGTTACAGAAATTCCTGTATCTTTTATAAGTAGTTTGAATTATAACATTATCAGGGTATCTCTTTGTTTTCTGATGAAGTTTATCCCGGTGTCTTATACAGCAATGAAAGTGGCTAAACAGTCAAAATGAAAGTGAATACTTACGATTTTTTTTTGTGGTTAGCCTGTACTGTCCCACTGCTGGGCAAAGGCCTCCCCCAATTTCTTCCAGGAACTTTTGTCCCGCGCCACCTCAAACCAGTCGTCGCGGTACGTATCTAGGTCGTCTCGCCAGCGCTTTCTGGGCCGACTGCGGTGGCGACGTCCATCTTCAGGCACCCATTGTGTACCTTAGCCCAGCGGTCATCCTGCATACGACTAATGTGCCACTTATGTTTACGGGCGATATAAATTCGAATCCAATAAGCAGTCAGTTTAGTTCAGAGTCAGTGAGACTCCCTTGAATATCTTGAATATCATTTCGTAATTATTCCCAAAAGGTATAGTGTCAGTCGAATAGTATACCCCCATCTTGCAAGCTATGTTTAATTCACGTGTAATTAAGAGCGCAATATTGCCTTTCACTAGAATCCAAACTTTGGGCACTAGGCTAACGAGGCTGTCACATACAAATAGATAAATATCTTAGGACAACCAACACACCGTTATCTGATCCCAAACTAGGCAGAGCCTGTACTATGGCAACCAGACAACTGATAAACATACTTATTTATTTCTAAATTCATACATATTATAGATAAATTACACCCAGACACAGAACAAATGATCGTGCTCATCACACAAAGATTTGTCCTGGGTGGGAATCGAACCCACGACCTCAGTCTTAGCATTCAGGGTCACTAACCACCAGACTAACAGGCCAATGAACCTACGATAGAAGTTTTGAAAAAAGTTTCTTTTTTAAGATGGTTCGGTCACGTTGCGAGAGTGAGTGAAAGGGGACTAACAGTGGTATTTTCAAGGCCGATACCTATTTTTCGAAACGGGAGTGGACGCCCTTTTTATGTTCTGGGTTGGTTAATCCTCGTGTGGGTCTGACAAACTGTTACTGAGTAAAAGCCACCCCGGAAGGAAACACCTTCGCACATTAGGACCGAGGATCATGGGAACTAGTGCGCCTGTCGATCTCCAGCTGTTACCACCTCAGACTCGCGGGGGGCTGAGGTGTGAGACTCCCACCGCAACGTATGACGTCCTTGGCGGACAGATAGTGATCTTGGTGGTGATGTTCTTCAGAAAGGGCATGTGCGAGGTACTCATAGCCGGCGTCCGTTTATGACTAGATGGAGTATGTAACAAGATAAAATAAGTGTGTAAGGATCTTTGCAGGTGGCGTTCTGTAGTTTCTACGTAGGTAGAAACGCCATTCATTTATGTGTACGAAATATTTTATTTATCAAAAAATTGCATGGCTAACTACATCGGTTAGAAAACCGACGGCACGGATCACAGTCCAAGACAAAAAAAGAAATATTGAAAGTTCTAGAAGGCCGTAATTCAAACGAACTTCACAACTATTATATTAGTGTTTTCTCTCCCTTCTAGATCTTCAGAAGAATCGCTGACAATATTGCTAAAGTTCCTCGATTTCGACATTCGCGACTCGATCAAAAAGCAACTGGCCACCAAGTTCGACCTCGTCATGAGACAGTTTATTAAGGAGATCACTGCTATCGAGGATAAGTTTACTGTGAGTACTGGGGTATCAGTTATACTATGATACTAGCTGCTTCCCGTGGCTTCGCCCGCGTGGATGTCTGATGGTTGATGTTATAAGGGGTAACATAGGCTTTTTGTACCGGTAGCAGGATCCCGGGATAATTTCTGACATCCACGCAGGTGAAACAACTGGCAACTGCTAATAGAATATAAAAAGTAATATTTACTTATATTCGAATACAGCGATACCGTAAAAACCCTCCGCTTCTCCGCAACCACCCACCGGTCGCTGGCGCCATCTACTGGGCGCGAGCACTCTTCAACAAGATGAAGCAACCTATCATGAGGTTCCAAAAGGTAAACTAATTCATTAATCTATTCAAGATCCTTACAATAAACATTGATGTTGATTCTGTTGTGCACCAAGTAAACTTAATTTAGGCTATTGCAACCTTTTTTCTTATAATAAAATAAAAAGAGACGGAAATAAATAAAAGCTGTCAAATTTAGTTGAACTAAGATTTCTTCGACGCAACTACGACGAACTAAATTCATCATGCAATCGAGACGGTAATTTAGTTTAACAGTTCTAAAGCGTCTCTTGTTTTTTTCCTTTCGTGATGTGACAGTAAGAGATAGTAGTACTCTTATTTTAATTTAGGTGGTCAACAAAAGAATCGGTACCTATCATACGTAGTTAAGTCAAGATAGGTATGATAGGTGGGTAAATATCTACATGGTGAGAGCATTATGCTAAAACACTGACGATGATTTAACGCAAGTTTAGCACGAGAGGTAGGTATGTATGGGGCGAATCTGCATATGCAATTTACACAAAATACATACGTATAGTTATATACTAAAATGTCATATACTCTGAAGTTACTAACATTTCTTTAACTAACTTCTTTGAATATTCGAGAATAATCCCACCAAAATTTTTACTATGCGAATAGAATCTAGTATATTATTAATTCTTAAAACTTCCCAGGTCCCAGAACTAAATGACTGTGAACAAAAGAAGGAAGCTTTCAAGCAATACAAGGCATTCTCCAAAGCCATCAAGGAATATGAAGACACCAAGTATAAGGAATGGGTGCAGGGAGCAGCAGCCTTTGTGGATAATATCATGAAGAAGAATGTTCTCAAGGTCGAGTTCCTAAAGGAACCTGGTATGTTATTTATTTATTTTAGAATCTCAAGGTTTCGTGCATTCGAACTCCACTGAATGTCGGTCGGCGAAAGAAAGAAAGAAAAACTATTTATTGGGAAAAACACAGAAACTAAGCGAAAAACAATACTTAATAAAGTAAAAAAAAACAATTATAAACAAAGGAAACAAAATTAAAAAGAAAACAACGTCCTGTGCGAGGCCATCTATTTAAAAATGTTTCGAAGCGCTGGTATCCTGATAGGGCTCAGGCAAAGCCATAGTCGGTCTATATCTTCTTCTTCGTAACACCCTTGTCAGAGCGGTCGTGGTCTTCATGAAATTTCTTGTCTAGGGGCTGATGTGATTCGCCTCACGATTCCTCGCCATCCACTTGGATTTTTGTAATTGTACGTGCACTTATATAATGGATCGCTCACTGCGGATTTAATTAGGTCTCTCCATCTCATGGGTTACCGTCCGCGTGGTCTAGTGCCCTCCACTCTATCCTGCACGAAAAGGCGCTCTATAAAGTCACCGTCACGCCTCGAGACGTGTCCGAAGTATTTAAGGATGCGGACCAGATCAGATAGACGCTTTTCAATTTTGAGTTTTTGGCGTATCGACGGTATTTGTGCTTCTATCTAGATGGGTGAAAAATAATATCAATACGTAAAACGAAAACAAATTAACTCATTTGTTAAGTTAGGGACTTTTAGTATTTCAAAACTGCGCCTAATTTGAGTAAATGATTTTGAATTTTGTTTCTTTATTTTCCAAGCAAACCAAAGTGATGAAGATGGTAAGATGTTTCATTTGTAACATACACTATTTTTTCATGGTATATCATGTGTTCAAAGACTTGTTTTATGCTTATTATTCAATACACAAATTAGAACTCTGAATGCATCATCATTAAAAAATCTAACCCCCCCACAATGTTTCTACAGTAGTGGCCACAACAACCGCGCGCGGCATGGAACTAACAGCGGCCGGCCGAGCGCACATCGAGCGGAAGAAGAGAACTGGCTCTAAGACATCGTTGCAGCCCACCGACATTGTCAATAAAGAGATCGCTGAGAAGAGGAAAAGGGATAAAGCTTGTAAGTACCACTGCTAGCTACATAGCATAATCAGGCTATAATGTTTCCACGGCTGGAATCCAGGCCTCGTCATGTGAGAGGGAGTGAGCTGTAATCAGCACGCAGGTTCAGCGTGGGTTGGTTGGCCTAACATAATATTTGATCAAATATTATAGTACACACGGCTACATATCAAGCTATGCATTTCTAGTATAAATTGATCTCACTTTTTATGTGATTTTCGTATAGTGAGGGTCAGCTTAAACTGGAAATCCCTTCCCTACCTTGTACCTTCCTTTTGTCGCTGCCGCTGTCGATTAAAAATTTAAGTATAAATGTCTCCAACGGAAGATACTCAAATAAATGCACCCTGTGCAGTTCGCTTACCAAACACCTCCCATATTTTATCGTACACGTGAAAAATTGTTTAGACAGAAGCAGTTTGGTAACTGCAAAATAACCTTAAGGTTATTTTGTTGTTGATCTTTCGAAAATCTAAAATAGTGAAAGTATACACCGCTCTCTACTACTATCTCTACTACGTATTTAGTATGAATTAAATTATCCCCTAAACTTTATAATCCTGAAGAAAATTGAATTTAAACTTATAAAATGACCTTTTATATCCTTAGTGCCCTTATATCCCTTCCACGTACTCGGCTTACACATAAAAAACTGAATTAAGAAACATGCATAAAAAAGCAATTTCGTAAATGACTAAAGTTGCTCACAAACTCACATCAACATAAATTAATTATAACTTTTGTGTTGTAATAATAATGGTTCTTTGTCTAAACAAAACGTGCTAACATAACATCTCGCCTTATTTCCACGAAGCGTGAGGCAGAGGTGTACCTATAGTACACCCATATTATGCCAGATGTGTTTAAGCGCCATGGGCCCTCAGGGGTGAGCCTATTGCAACCGGGCACAAATTCAGACTCTGAGCTGCTACTCAAATAGAAAAATCCAATAACACATTGCCCAAACTGGAAAAAAAAATGTTTTTCTAGAAAATAATTTCTTATAGTTCGTTATATCGCTCATACACACAAGCGACACGCGTCAACGGCATAGGCAACTGCATCTGTCGACTTCTGTTTCTCGTTTGTACGCATACATAAGGCGATAGTTCGGGACAGTTGTTACTTTTATTGATAGCATCACTCTTGACTCAAGTATAGCTATCAAATTGAGGGTAGCTATAATTTTGACCGGAAATTCCTCATAAAAAGAATTCAGTGGCGCCATTTTGAATTCTGATAGCGTTTTTGCAAATCTGTTGACAATTTACAGTGATGCTGATGAGAATACCGGGACAACATTATGAGAATGTCAGATCGCCTAGCTCCACGTCCTTGCTAGCTAAGGAGGGACTGGTAAGTACAGATTCTAATAGCGTTATCAAATCTTCCCGGATACACCAATTCCTAAACGTGAAAAGGTTTTACCCCATTTACCCCTTCAATTCAATTATTGTTATAGAAACATGAATATGGATATGGCAATGATCGCAATTTATTGGTATTAACTGAGGCTGGCCTTAACCGAGTTTAAAAAGTTGCTAAAGTCAAAGTAAGATAATTTATTTGAATTAAAGTATCAATAGGCACGTTTGAAAATCAAAAACATGAAAAAGGAATTTAATTTAATCATCTTTGTCTGCCGTATCCCAATTTCTTGGTGTATTTTTCTTCCATGCATCATAACTTCAGCTCTGCCTTGCTTTAACATGATATCGATAAAGAATTAAATCTTTTTACCACCCCAGTTGGATGTGACATGGCGTGACCTCACGGTACATAAGCTGCTGCAGGAGTACCAGCTAGCCTTCCAGCCTAACTTCGATGAACAAATATTTCTCGTCATACGTGAGGCTGAACTGTTGGAACAACTTGGTAAGGAATGCAAAAGCATAAGTCGTTTATTCAGATTAGGCTGAAAATCAGCAATTTTTATGTCAAAAGTACATTAGACAACCACCAAAACGTCCGCACTTCACCAATCCTACTAATATTATAAACGCGAAAGTTTGTATGTATGGATGTATGGATGTGTGGATGTTTGTTCCTCTTTCACGCAAAAACTACTAACCCGATTTAGATGAAATTTGGCACACAGATAGTTTATAACCTGGAATAACACATAGGGTACTTTATATCGCGGTAGTATGTTCCCGCGGGATAATTTCCGACCTCCACGCGGGTGAAGCCGCTGGCAAAAGCTAGTCTCTAATATAGAGATATGAGGAAGAGAGTAGTAAAGTTCACTTATCCTCCATAGAAAAGTGAGGATTCTCCGACTAACAGGAGTTGTGTCTGGTGGGCAACTGCCCGATATAATAATAATAATATTCCACAACTATCACACAACGCCATCTAGTCCCAAGCTAAGCAGAGCTTGTGTTATGGGTACTAGACAACTGATAAACATACTTGTATATTTCTAAATACATACATATTATAGATAAATTACACCCAGACACAGAACAAATGATCGTGCTCATCACACAAACATTTGTCCTGGGTGGGAATCGAACCCACGACCTCCGGCATAGCAGTCAGGGTCGCTAACCACTAGACCAACAGGCGACGGGACGCTGTATATATGTTAGGTGCGTGTTAAACTCTTACGGGATGCTGGATTTGCCGTGTGGTGCGTAGTTCGCGAGTGACGTTGCGCAAAAACTCCCTAGCTGAAGACGACTAACCTTGCGACTTACCTACGGGCACCCACAGGCGACTCCAGTGTTTAGTTAGTCAATGCCGTATTTTTTAAATATTGAGTAGGTTTCGTGTACGCACTGTCATGTTCCATTTTGAGTTTAATTTTGTTCGTTATGACGATAGCACGTCAGTCTATTAAATTTCGCATTTTCACGGCATCATCGGTGGTAACGTAGAAGTCGCTACGGTTGCATTTTCGATCGGCTGTCTACGGGCGCCATTATATGTAAGTGGAAAATGAAAGATACCCTAATTGCATCAACATTATTATTGAGACCAATCTGGATACAAGTAGAACTTTAACTCCGTTTATGGAATTCTGGTCGACACTTGATTTTTATAAACCTGTTTAATCAAATCTATCATCTAGTCTCATATCAGCCTGAATCTCAAATCAATATATTTTTATGACAAAATTAACAATACGATCATACATCCATAGGGACTTGATTTGACAAAGAAAAGGCATTCAGAAAGTTTAGATTACAGCTTCATAACTGCGTTTCACAGGTTTCGACCTACCATCAGGCATTCGTGACGTAGCCATGCAGAAGCCTCGGCTATACTACGAACTGGAAGCGCTGAATATCGTGATAGAAAAGTACAACAAGAGCACGCACTCACTCAGTCCTTCGGAAACCTTCCTCATGAAAAAACATCTTCTGGACATGGAGAGGCACATCCTACCAGGGCTCACTAGGGTCACGTGGACTGCTCTCGGCATTGGAGAATATATCAAGGATATAACTAAAGGTTTGTTTGAAATATATATAAGAACATATTTTTACCTATGTCTGCCGTAACGCATGTGTTCCACTTGGAATGTCCTTTGATTTTGAGAACTTGTCATTATACACGAAAAAAAGCATGTCCTTCTCAGTTACTAGAATATATTCTTGTCTGCTGCAGCAGACATATGGCGAATAATGTATGTTTTGTTTTATAATATTAATAACTTACACAATACTGTATAGAATCAAGTTCTTCTAACTTAACAGACAGCTGTGCTGCTGGGGAGTTTGTTCCGCTACTTCTTCTTCCCAGCTAAAGCACTAGGAAGTGTCGAAGGGCGGGCGTTTTGGGGGGACTGTCTCATGTAACTTTGACGTTCAAAAAGTGCTGACTCTCAGCCTAGTTTGAATAAATGACTTGATTTTTTGATTTTCTGATGCAAGGAGGCTTATATCCAGTAGTTAGCAAGGTTTTTTTTTATGCTATTTGATGACGAGCAAGCAGACGGCCTACATGCTAGTTTTGTAGTTGACCATTAGTGGTGACGGTAATGACCATTACGGTCTCCGCCAATGGTCAACTGTAAAAACAGAGATATGGCAATAGGTTGCGTCGCAATACCAGAGGCAAAGGTGAAATATCGTATGTCTTTACACCCGTACCTTTACCCTCCAAACGGTAACACAGCAACACAGATAATTATATTTTTTTTACATGAGATAGTGGTTACAGTTCGTGTTATCTTTCCTGGGAACAAAAACTAATGAAAACATATGCAATAAGATTAACAAAGGGAAAAATAATCAAAAGACTATAATAATAGGTTGGGGAAAAAGTTTCTTCGCATTTTTTAAGAAAATTCAAAACATTTTTTAATAAAGTTTATTTACATTTAACCAAAGTATGGAGGTACCATTTTGTTCGATAACTTTTTGCCATTTTGTAGGTAGGGACATGATCCCATTGCTATAGAAATTTTGGGACTTCTGGTCAAAATACCGCGACAAGTGGTTTTGGCAGTCCTCTCGTGATGTTAACCTGACACTGCCTAAAGAATTCTGAAGAGACCGAAACAGGTGGAAATCTGAAGGTGCAAGGTCAGGACTATACGGCGGATGCATTAACACCTCCCAGCCAAACTCTCTTAATTTTTGTTGGGTGGCTAAAGATGTGTGAGGTCTAGCGTTATCATGATGAAAAACCACACCCCTTCTGTTGATTAATTCCGGCCGCTTTCTCTTAATTTCTTGCTTTAATCTCATCAGTTGTTCGCAGTAGAGTTCAGAATCGATGGTCCTGCCTGGTGGTAACAGCTCATAATGAATAATGCCCTTCCAATCCCACCACACACACAGCATCACCTTGTTGCGAGTTAACCCGGGTTTCGCCACAGTCTGTGAAGCCTGACCGGCCTTTGACCACGACCTTTTTCGCACGTTCTTGTCATACGTGATCCACTTTTCATCACCAGTTATCAGCTTCTTCAAAAATGGTTCGGTTTCATTACGTCGTAATAAAGAATCACAAATGAGTACACGGTTCATTAGGTTTCTTTCAGTGAGCTCGTGAGGTACCCAAATGTCGAGCTTTTTTGTGTACCCAGTTTTTTCAAATGCGCCAAAACTGTTTTGTGGTCAATTTCCAGTTCTTCAGCTACGTCGTAACTACTGGTATGCCGATCTTGCTCCACTTTTTCAAAAATGGCATCCATTTTATCCGTAATAGGGCGACCAGAGCGACGTGCATCTTTGACATCAAAATTTCCGGATTGAAAACGCTTAAACCAAATTTGTGCTACTCTCACAGACACTACACTAGGTCCATAAACATCGCAAATTTTTTTCGCGGCTTGCGTTGCATTTTTACCTTTTTTGTAGTAAAATTTTAAAATGTAGAAATTCGATACATTAGATTCACTCATCTTGACGGTACGCAAAACAAATGAAAATCACACATTTTCCTAATTTGAATTTGGAATTATGTTCTTTAAAATTTAAACTTTCAATGATACCAAAACCAGCCAGATACAAATAATATAGCCAAAGAGATTTTATTACAAGTTCATACATACTATAATGCGAAAAGACTTTTTCCCCAACCTAATAATACAAAAAACATAAACTCCTGCTGCTATTCAGGAATTCCATATGAAAAAAAAAACCAATAACACTTTGCCCGACCAGCAACCTGGTTGCGTAACGCACTATTTTTAAGAATCTGAATCATTTTGAAGATTATTTACAATCCATTGCTTCATATATTCGAAAAATTGGTCTGCTTAGCAACGTAAATAATGCAATTAATGTTGTTGAACTGTGAACATAAAAGCCATTCCTACTGATAGAGAAAATACTATCAGTAGAAATCGCTCTCATCGCTTTCATTGCGTATCAACGCTATTACCTCTGAGAAACGAAACCAGGACCTCACGCTCAACGTTGGCGACAAATAGAACAACGAGGCTAAAGGATAGGTGGTTCTGATGAGGTGATGATAATGATGTCCAAGTATAATTAAGAGTTTCTCCAAACCAAGAAACCAAGATTAATACCAATATCTTCCAAAGATAATGCAACTCACGAGCGGACATCTTGTGACTCTTATGTCATTTTTATATGGCATGGGAATGATTGACGCGCGTTCGTGAAATGCAACATTATGTGTCATGAAAACCCAGGTGAACATGCCTTACAAGCTGTGTATAAGCAACTGAAGATGGTGGAGAAAGAGATCCAGTTCCTGGTGGATCAAGTGCAAGCCTTCGACCTGTATCCGCTCTTGAAGCCCGAAAACTATGTGGACCCTAAGACAGGCATCCCAGATCCCACGTGGCTGTATCCCTGCAAGGTAAGGACCGGAAATATTTAAAGTTCTCTGCTTCTTTTATTGCCCTTACCATGTTATGTCGCTTCATCACTTCAGGGAAACCAAAACAGACTTTTGTAGTTTTTTACGAGATTAAAGTAAAAATCCCTTTTCCCAAAACAGTTTACGACCTTGTGAAACATGAACGTTTATTAGCTAACGAAAGATCAATTCATAACACATATTTATCTTGTTTGATCAGAGAATTTAGCTTTTAGCCAATCACTTGTGCATTTTAGTAAATGCACTTATTTATAGCACAGACAGCAGTGGTGGCCCAGTGGTAACGGCCGCGACTTACGAGTAGTAGGTCGTAAGTTCGAACCCAAGTAGGCGCTATACTTTGTGTAAATTATTTCATCACCACTGCTCTCATAACGGTGAAGAAAAACATCGTGAGGAAACCGGCATGTCTTAGAACTAAAAATTCGAAGACATGTTACATCTACCAACCCGCACTGGGCCCGTGTGGTGGACTATGGCCCACCACCTCTCACCGAGAGGAGGCCTGTGCCCCAGCAGTGGGAACATTTATAGGCTGCTGATGATGATGATAGTACAGACTTAAAAACGATTTATTATTATTAAATGCTTCTCTTTCGGCTGTCACTGAAAACCAGCGCTTAGGCTCTGTCTTGCATAGGGTCACAGCATGATGCTGAGTGATGGCCGTTTTGCGTGGATGTGACACATATTTTCCCACCCCTTATTTTTTTATTTCTGTATGTTTCTGGTCTTTCTGTGCGTCATGTTTGCTGCAAATAAACGTATTTTCTTTCTTCTTTTTTTTTTCTTAGGCCTTCTTCGTGGAACTAGAACACGAGCGTCTAGACCGGGTTGCAGCACTCGGACGCATGTACGAGCGCATCGGTCCCATCCTCATGAAGTTGGAGTATCTGATCCTAGGCACCTGTACTGGCACGTCGCCCATGATGAATGCATACTACACGCACTGGGAGATGAAGATCTACTTATGTCTAGTGAGGTTAGTAACATACACGGCGATACAAGATAAAATTGCCACTCCGACTTTGGCAATTGTCCACTCTTACAGTCACTGACCAATAAAGTAGTAGCAGTTGATCGTATTGGAAATAAGATGAATTTTTTAATAGTGCGCGGTTGGCGAAATCCGGAACTATTAACAAACAAATACAAAGAGGAATCGCAGGGCCGAACTTCATAACGATAAATAAAAATCAAACAAATAGGTATCATTTATTCATTTCAGGTTGAGATTCACCGATTTTTAGTGTTTTACCAATTCTCTACTCCTACTAAAACTGCATCATGTAGATTTAATACTTCGTTTCAAGACAAAGCTTATAAAAGAATGGTCATTTTTCTAGATTGACCCTAGAAAATTTGGAAGACTTTCAGCAAAACCTTAGCGGGAAGGTGCCTATGTTCCAAGTTGACGCCGTGTTGGTGCCCCCTGACATCACCATGCGGCCCACACAGACTGAAGTGTGCAACATACTCGGATATGACGCCAAACATTATCTTAGCAGGTGAGTTCGAAAACTCACAGGTGAGTCGAAAATACATTTATTTATGTCTTAATAACGTGACGCACATTAGAATAATCAGAGAACGTAATTGGTCAGACGTAACATACACTTTGAAGAAATAACACACAGTAGATAATACCTCCCTCTGGAATACCGGAATGATAAATAAGTATAGCAATTACAAATCAAATAACAATTTGCCCGATCTGGGTAAGGAACCTAAGAGCTCAGCAGTAACGCTTACGACCACTAGACCAGTCAAGCGAATATAATCTTAAAAACTTGGCTGGTTATTGTGAGCATTTACTTGATTACAACATTACTTGAAAACAAATGTACGAGACGGAACTAAAGCTTCGGCGACTGCCATAAAACCTACCATTTGGTTCGTATGAAATGTGGATGATTCCCATCTACCATACTGGTACTCTTCTGAGAAGCCTGGCGTGATTTGTATTATGATTCTATTCAGGTTGGCAGAGTTAGTGATCCAGTAGTAACGGCTCCGACTTCTGAGTTGTATACAGGATAAGTTACCAGTGCGCTAATTTTAACATATTAAACTTAAACGAATTATAATAACCATGCAATTAGTATTTTGATATATCTTAGTACAAAAAAATTAAGTTATCGTTAACGAAAAATGTTTATTTTGAAAGTGGTCTTATGGTAACTCGCGCGCGGCGGCGTAGGTGAATGAACGTAAACCTAACATACCTACAGAGATGGGCGCTCGCTCAAACTTCTAAGAAGTTCGAAGTACAGCATTCGCGCGGCTACTGACCTATTATCAGGTTCGAAATAGATTTGTTTTTAAGTTAAAGTCGTGACCTGAAGTTATTTGAAGAGTAATACCCATTTTTCCTTCATACTTTCGGGGGCGTAGGACCATAAAATCAAGAAAATAATTTATGGTGATCAATTAAATTAAGATTACAGTAATGTTCAATAAAAAAAAAAAAACAATTCGTTAAAAAAAATTATTAAAACGAATTACTTACCCCTACATGTCACGAATCACTGTATTTTAATTATTGTTGTTGATCTTATTGCGTGCTGGCTCACACCGAAGTGACGTGGCGTTTCGTGGAAATTGAATGTCAAAGAAATCAAAAATGGTTTTTCGACTTCGACCGCCAGTCGAGATCTGCCTTGTGCATGATTCCGGGTCCTGAATGGCACATGTTCAAGCAGCTTTTGAGTGGCTGCTAAAATAGTCCTTCCATTAAGGACGGCGGGGTTACGGATCCCAAGAGCTCGCATACGAGGTCTTCTCTTCCTTGCATACATCCTGCGCCCTGCTCGTTAATTTTCACGACTTAATAAGCACACTCGCACTATCTCATAAAAGTCACGGTTAGGGTAGTCTGACATCGCGACCTACGACACGTTCGGCGCGGCGTTTGCGCGGCGCTGCGCGGGAAAACGTTAGACATGACATCTCTACAGCGCATGCGTACGCAGACTGTCGCTGCAACACCGCCGCGTGCGTCACGTTGTTTCACGTGCTATTGTCGATATCATATGACGAAATATGTAGGGTGTCCAGATTTAACTGATTCAAGGTAGGATAAAAATAAAAAAATAAATAAAAAATAATTGAAATGTGTTCTTATACAGATACTGAACCACAAAAAAAAAAACAAAACACAATTTGCGCACTGGTTAAAAATTCTGTATTCGCCTTGGATTTGAACCCAAACAAGCACTTTGTGTTAATTATTTTATCGCCACTGCTATCAATATGGTGAAGGAAAACATCGTGAGGAAACTGGCATCTCCTAGAACCAAAAAATCGAAGACATGTGACATTCACCACCCCACATTAGGCGCGCGTAATTGATCAGGGCCCTCTCCCTCTTACCGAGAGGACGCGTATGTCCCAGCTGTGGGATTATTATAGACTGATTATGCTTACACAGGTTGACAACATTTCCCCGCTGGATGAAGAAGACCTGCCTCCCATGCGCTCCACAACGCATAGCACGTGCGACCGGCAACGAGTTCTTTACATGGTCGTTCTTCGAAGATATTCTCCGGGTGGAAGCCATCAATGACATCTCGCTGCTCATACAAGACACCATCTTTAGACTTACTTCAGACATTAGTGCTTATATAGTCAAGTATGTTTTTATTTAACTACTTAGTCGTTTTAATATGAACCTTATGCTAATGGTATAAGATTATAATTCATATCACAAGGTTACGACTGTAAGTTCCCTTCCAAATAATTCTGGTATTTGGCAGTCTGGTATCTCTCTCTGGTATTTTAGTTTGGATTGAGACCACGTAATACAGTGTTTTCAGTGACTTCCTTATTTATCAGATGTTTTTTTAATTAAATTTTTAAAAGAACAAAGAAAGTTCTCAAAATATTTTATCTAAAAAAAAACGATAGATTTGCTCGTTAAAAAAACCCGCCCAAAAGTCGTATATCCCGTAAATTACTTCATAAATATATACACAATCTCGTCCATGTGTTTAGGCTGCAAGTACAGAAGGCCAAAATTACTAAAAAATCTATCGACAGCAGTAACACAATCGCATTTCTCAATGTATTAAATACAATATCTTTTTCTAGATGGTACAAATTTTCTCATCTCTGGTCTTTCGACAAGAACCTCTCCTGCGAGAAATACGTACAGAAATTCGATCAAATCTACAAATACGACGAAAAATTCTTCTTTTTCGAAGACATCATAAACGACCTCCATGCACATGTGAAGTTTGTAGACATAGGTGCTATAAGAGTGAATCTAAGGCCGATTATAAAGCAGGTACAAGATCATGCACAAGAGTGGATAGATATATTAGGAGCGTGCATCGCAACGAAGACCAGAATCAGCATGCATGATCTGATGAATCAAGTTGATGTGAGTTCGTTTTGTTTTTCAATCTGCTTATTAATTTGAACGTATAAATCCATTAGTGACCGACATCAGACGTCCTAAACCGCTGGCTCTAGAAGCTTCAAATTTACACAAGAGATAACCACTACGAAAGGGTTTTTGAAAAATTCATCGCCAAAAATGTAGTTAAGTTCAATAGGGGATGAAAGTATGTAATGTGTGCATGATGATGAATCTCTTCGAGTAAATAGCCCGACTACAGCGACTGCTAGGCCTCTCTTTTCCTTTGTCAAGCCCCTTGCTCCTCTGTTAGCCTCATCCAGGTTTTTCCCGCGATGGCAACAATGTCGTCCGCCCATCTCGCTGCCGAATGATCGACATCTCGTCTTCCAGTCCTTGCAAATCACTCAGTCACAGCTTTGATCTACCTGTCATCAAAGGACCTTGCCAGGTGTCCTGCCCAACATTTGAGTTCTCAGTTGTTTTTAACCGACGAAAAAAAACGGAGGAGGTTATCAATTCGACGCATATTTTTTTTTTGTTTTTTTTTTATGTATGACCACGCATAACTTTTTACATAGTAGTCCGATTGTGATAATTCTTTTTTTATTGGAAAGGGTATACTCCGAGGGTGGTCCCATATAAATTTAAAACAAAATCAAACCCTAAGGGTCAGAAAACAGGGGATGATTGATTGTTCACTCACTGATTGTTATGTTTAACCACGCATAACTTTATACAGAGTAGTCTGATTTTGATAATTCTTTATTCATTGTATAGGGTATACTTTGCTAAGTATTATAAGTATATTAAAGCCACAAAAAATTATAAAATAAAAACTTTTTACCAAAAAATTTAACCGCCGAAAAAACTGAAAAGCAAAAAATAATAAACCTTAAAATTATGAGTCGGCGCTGGAAAATCAATGAACAAAGATCACTCAAAGCGCCGACTCATAATTTTAAGGTTTATTATTTTTTGCTTTTCAGTTTTTTCGGCGGTTAAATTTTTTGGTAAAAAGTATTTATAAGGCAGAGCAAATGCATCCCATCCCTTTTACTTCAACCTGGGTTAACACATAGAACACTACTTATTTTGGTAGTACGTTTCCGTGGGATAATATTATGCCTCTATGCGGACGAAGCCGCTGGCAAAAGCTAGGTTCATATACATAATTTTGCAAACGTGGAGAAAATAGTTCTTTCAAGTATTGAGTGGCAGAGCAGTCGTGGCCCAGTGGTATCGGCCCCGACTTACGAGTTGTAGGTGGTGGGTTCGAACTCAGGCAGGCGCTTTACTTTTTGTAAATCATTTCATAACCACTGCTATCAAAACGGTGAACGAAAAACATCGTGAAGAAACCGGCATGTTCTAGAACCAACAATTCGAAGAAATGTGACATCTACCAACCCGCACTGGGCCCGCGTGGTTGATTACGGCCCACTCCCTCTGATCGAGAGGAGGGCTGTGTCCCAACAGTGGGAACAATATAGGCTGATTATGATGTTGTACTTTATCCAAACCAGAGTCTCCGGGCGACGGTAAACATGAACATCAAAGGTCTGGATGACTTCAAGCTGGTAATGGCTACCATTACTCTAGTGCAACAAATGACCATTACCGCTGAGTGCAAGTACCAGAATATGCAGGAGATATTCCATATGCTGAGGCAGCATAATATTGAGGTACTTAATTCAGTCTTGTTTATTTGTTTAAACTAGTTACTCTACTCTGCTTCGCATGGGTGGGTGTAATCTACTAATGTGGCGAACATGTTAATGCACTAAAATTTCTATCCTTCTAAATAAGAACTTTATATATGTAACTTTGGATCAACGCCAGTACTGTTTTCAACCTTATTGCTCAGACATCGCATTTTTTTTTTGTGTTTCTGCATCATGTGCAGAATTCATGGTTTCGTTTTCCGCATCGATGACCCTGATGCTGAAATCATGACACACTGTATGAGTATAATATTAATATTTAACTTGTGCCTAAGTTAAATATTAATGTATACGACCGATGTATGTGTGTGTGTAACCGACCGTTTTAGCAATTCGTTAATCCGTGCGAAGAAATGGCGGGTCACTAGTACATGATAGTAAATGAATTGGTGGTAAAAGTACAGTACCTATCAGAAAGAGATGCTGTATTGTTCGACAATTTAAATTAATCGTTTTAATACTGACATTTCACAGATACCAGAAGAAGATATAAAATTTGCTCACGACCTACAGACTTCTTGGGGAAATTTGTACCAAACTACACTATTCAGAGCGGCGACTCTAGAAAAAACAAAAGACAAATTCTCTAAATTGAACGTCATAGAAATAGCGAATTTCTTGAGGGAGCTCGACGAGTTCGTTGAGAAGTTCGACAGCATAGGCCCCGGCACCGTCGGTGATGATATGGACAGGGGATTGGTTCTTATGGAGGTAACGTATTTATTGGTTACTATGAACCTATATAGAAATCTTAAGAGAAAGTATGTGCGTGATGATAAGGAAGGCAGATGACTGATATAGTCACAGCTATATACTGACTTTTTCATGAAATAGTCATTCGTTGTATTGACAATTTTTATTATTATAATCATGTGAAGCCTTATTTCTTGCAGTCCCGAATCATATTTTAACTAACACTAAATCTGACCCTGACCTGCAATTCGCCAAAAAGTTAAGAACATTTGAATTTCCCGTCACTCCACTTCACCCTAACCAATTCACAAGTTTTTACCAACACCGCCCAGATGGCGAATTATACATTTTTCATTTGAGAGACAAAATTTGTTTGAAGCCTTGTATTCTGTGACGATTGTGTAGACTATATTTTACTGTACAGTCAGCGTCAAAATTATCGGGACGAACAGATTGTTCATAATATAACATAAACACTATACAACTATGAAAATTAAATATTAGCTCAATGATACAAGGAATGTTTCACAATAAAGACAGTACACGACAACTGTTATTCTGACAATGACTCTATCCAATTGATATAAAGTTTAATTTTCTTAGTTGTTAAGATAATTTTGAACAGTCTGTTCGTCACGATATTTTTGACACTGACTTACACAATATTACATTCAACAGGAATTCGCCAAATACTTCGACGAACTTGAAGGCCGAAAGAAGACACTTCAAGCAGCAGAACAGCTCTTTGAAAATCCTCTAGCAGACTTTTCCAACTTTAACCGAGCTAAAACTGATTTTACTTACATGGAGTTGATTTACAAGATTTATAAGGCTCAGAAGAACGCTAGAGAAATATGGTCGAAGACCCTGTGGGCTAATTTGAACCCGCAAGGACTAGTTGACGGTATAGAGCAGTTCTTTAAGGAGTTTAGGTAAGAATTTCTTTAGGTTTCATGGACCTAGCTTAGCCAAGGTGGACCAGTTTTTGGGCCTAATTTAATTTGACAAATTGGTAAAAAAATTCAAAATTGACAGGAAATGTATTAAGGAAGCTTGTGAGAATTGTCAGATAGCCGCCTGTCACCAGTCAACAAATGGTTTTATTGAATAGGTGAAGATCGCAGCAATTCGCTGGCTGCGAAAAGCATAGAACCGGTTGATGTGGCGAAGCTTGGAGGTGGGGGCTATGACTAGCAGTGGTCGTCTTTCATCTGCAATTATGATAACATCGAACTAGTGGTTCAGGTTAAATGTGTCCTTGATGTCATGATGCTAAATAAATTGACTGCCCTGTTAGTCTAGTGGTAAATGACCCTAACTGCAAAGACTGATGTCGTGGGTTCGATTCCCACCCAAGACAAATCTTTGTGTGATGAGCACAATCATTTGTTCTGTGTCTGGGTGTAATTTATCTATAATATGTATGTATTTAGAAATATATAAGTATGTTTATCAGTTGCCTGGTTGCCATGGTACTGGCTCTGCCTAGTTTGGGATTAGTCAACGTTGTGTTGGTTGTCCTAAGATATTATTTATTTATAATTAAAGGCTTTGTTTTGGTGTAAGCCCACTGCCCTCCTTATGATCATCAGCCTTTAGCAATATATTATTGGTCATAGGCTATTCAGTGGCATGCCCCTGATGTCCATCCGTGGCGTCCTCACTGTGTCAACGTATCCTGTTTTTTTTTAGTCTAGCGAATAAGCATTCGCGTGTCTACGCTTTACACACTTATAACTTTTTCAGACCAAATATTATTTTTTACGGCCTAATTCCACGTAAGAATAAATTTTATCAGCCTAGAGCTGTCCACTGGACATAAGGCTCTCCAATGGCACATCATTATACACTGTACTCATATTGTCGCCCCACCTAACCTGAGAGAATCCTACCTAAAGGTACAATGCCCATAGCGACAACAAATACAAACCTTAGCAGCCAAGCCGTACAATCGCAGTGACAGCATACGACTGGTCTCTACGAAACTATTATAAGTCTCCCGTACATTACTGCCGGTTTTCGTTTCAGTACCTTACTCACTCAAAAATCATACATGTATGATTGTGCATGATTGTGTAAGTGTGCGTATGTGTGTTATGTCTCTGTGGGCCACTGTATCCTGAATTCATTGCTTATCATTATTAAAACGACGTCTACCTCAACGGTAATTTAAGAAGTTTATACTAAACATACATACCATTTCTTAGGAAATTATCAAGGGTTATTCGCCAGACGCCATGTGGTCAGATGTTGGACCTGAAGATGAGGCAGTTCAAAGGAGTGGTGCCGCTGATGGTGTCGCTGAAGAACGAAGCCATGCGCGACAGACATTGGAAGGAACTCATGCATAAGACTGGTATGAATATCATAGTTATAAGGGATGTAGAAATACCTTTCACCTGTTATCGACGCATTCTTAGTACCTACATAGAACTAAGTAACATTGCCAATTGTTTTAATATGCCTTATCACTCTGTTTTTTTATTGTGTGTACATAAATAATAAAATAAATAAATAAACATTTACCGAAAAAAAAAATTCCTGGGGAACGGCTTTTATTTTGGGTGTGAAAATGTAAACGGCAGCGCGCAATGTAATGCATTAAAAATATTGTGCATATGGGTACATGCCAGTTGCATCTAAAAGCACGATGTTTTGCATGTGTGTTTTGAGTTGAGTTATACAATTTTAAACTTAATCTTGTGAAATAAAATTGGAAATATTTTCAATTTCGCCGTAATCAGAAGGTTCCTAAGTACAGTACAGCACAACAATTGTGTGTCGTTAAATGTCTTCTTACACCTGTTGCATAGCCATATACAGACAATATCGTTCCTACTGCTGAGACACAGGACTGCTCTCTGAGGGGGGATTGATTCATAATCCAACACACGGGCCCAGTGTGGGTTGGTATAATGGTCTGTTTTTAGCCAGGGTCGCGAGATTGTTCGAACGAGATACCGTGACCCTGGCACATGGGCAACTGAAGGAACACGGGTGGGTTTTAGTCAGTAAAAGTCTGACACGACCTCCCGCTCCGCCCAGAGCGGGAGAAGTCATTTGATGACTTCCCGTCCAGGAAAAAAAAAAATGGTCTGTTTTGTGACATCAGCGTTGTCAGTGAGAACCGGCAAAGTTCTCTTTTCTGTGGGATATATACGTTAAGTAAAACACTTTAAAAAGGGTTCCATTGTGCAAGAGTTGTTGTGGCTTTTATCAGAGCCAAAGAAACTCGGTAAGGTGTACCTAAATACAAGTTTGTAGACGATTAACGCCCGCTTAGAGATCGGTAATTATTTCACGAGAATGTACTACTGGGATATAAATTACTCTTAAACGTAACTCCGGTCATGATCTATCCTATATAGGCGTGAAAAGTTGACAAAGAGTTACTTCATACATAAAACTTAAATATTTACTGTTATTCAGGTCAGGATTTCGACATGTCTCCGGAACGCTTCACGCTGGAGAACATGTTCGCTATGGAGCTGCACAAGTATCAAGAAGTTGCTGAGACGATTGTCAATCATGCTATTAAAGTAAGCCATGGTTGAAAACTTACGTATTTGTATTTTTTTTAATCGACTTCTAACTTTATTCTTATGTATTCTAAGTTGATTGTGGATTGACCGTTTGTTGTAAAGAGCAAAAATCTCAGTTGTACAGGTTTAAAGGTTTACGTGGTTTTAATGTAACGTAGTCGTGTATGACATTGAGTCTGTGGTCTTAAACCTAGATATTTATGTGGAACAAGCCATGTACCCTTTGGGATTTCCTATTGGCAAAAATAAGGAACTGCCATATAAAAATAAGTTATTTTATCCGCCATTTAACCGCATTAGGAGATATTTTTTATATCCTTAAAGTTACCTTCGTTGTCTTAGGAGTATCGTGTGCATTTTTTTTTTTTTCATTTTTTATGAAATAGATTCTGAATTCAAATAAACATCAAAATAACAATGCAAACTTATCATTCGTTTACAGGAGTTAGCAATAGAACGCGGAGTGAAGGACGTTCAAGATACATGGGCCAACATAGGCTTCACAGTAGCGCGACACTTCAACCGCGGGGAAGACCGTGGGTATACCCTCAACCCGTGCGACGAGATCACCGTGAAGCTGGACGATGACGCCATGACGCTGCAGAGCATGGCCGCCTCACAGTTAGTAGAGAAAAAAATATTTTGACATTATAATTTTTACAAACATATTATGTACAATACATAAGCTCACGCCTTTTTCTCAGGAGGTAGGCAGAAACTATAGAACGCCACCTGCTACGGTCCTTACGTACTCCTTTTGCCTCGTATAAGATCATACATCTGGTCATACACGCCCACCAGCTACCAATACTACGCACCTGACCCTTCTGAAGAACATCACCGTCACAATATGTTCTCCTAAGGCGTCCCCCTTTCGGCATGTCCATTCACCTCTGTTTGTAAATGTAAACCTTTTGTCAGCCGCTCTTCATTCATCCTCTCAACATGACCAAACCATCTAAGCATACTCTTAAATTTTGTCATTTGTCACTACATCTTTTAAACCGTTGTCTTATCACATCATTCCTCAGCCTATCACTCACAGTCACACCACACAAATGCTTCGCAAGGAACGTATTTCCACAGAATGTATTTTACTTTCGTGCGTCTTTTGCCCAAACCGTTGTGAACAGCCAGTCGAGCCTTATCGGATAGCAACTAGTTGGTCACAATCATAAGTAGAGCATCATTTAGTTTATTTCCCGCATTTACTCTCCTTTCACAATCTTTACATCTCCTGTACACATACTTCCCAAATAAACGAACTTATATTTTTTTATCCTTTTACATAAATTATCATTCCTATGTTGTATGAGGGTGTGAAGGTCACTCAACTTCCGTAGAAAAGACCACATGGCTGCCGTGTCTGGTGGGCAACGGCCCGGCGATCGATGTCAGGACGTTGTATATTATGCTAGTTACGCGGAAAACTTTGTGATGCAGGATTTCGCGTGACGTCAATATATACACGACGATGACGGCGGTGTAGATGCCGCTACAATGTCAATATTTGCGCTTCTCCAGTGGAAGGCACTAGCTTCTGTTACAGTAGTTTACATTGGTATAGGTACTGTTGCTAATTTCGTAACATGACTAGTGACTACTTTGTTTTGCTCAAATGATTTCATGCTTAATTTTAGTTACACTGTTGCAACGTGAGATTAAAAAAAAAATGTATAAGGAACTAAGGATCGCATTCTAGAACATCCGAATATTCGATCGCTGGATTTATTTTATTAGAGACTTTCTCAAGTTGTAAGTCCTTTTATTTTAAAGTTAAATACAACTGTCATGGCAATGAGCAACTTGCACAGTTCAGCGACGGGGCCTTGCTTTTGCTAAACAAAAGTTTATCGTTGTTGGGTTTCATTCTCCGTTTCAACTAAACTAAAATATTTTTTTAATGGTGATGATTCGCTCCCACTCCCCAAGGGAAGAATCACAAATAACATAAACTAGTGTGTAAGCCCCAAAGCTTCTATTGAAAATTCTGGTACCAGTGAAGTATGTGTTTTTTTAGATTTATCGGACCATTCCTGTCCGTGGTGCATACCTGGGAGCGTCGCCTGTCCCACATCTCGGAGGTCATAGAGGAGTGGCTCGCCACGCAACGCAAGTGGCTGTACTTGGAGGGAATCTTCGTTGGAGGTGATATCCGTGTACAACTGCCCGAGGAAGCCAAGAAGTTCGATGATATCGACCGCTCTTTTAGGAAGGTGAGTATTGACTGAAATTATTAACATTACGACTGTTTTTTTCTGAAGGGTTGGGCAAAGCCTTATATCCGTACAGTATCGGACAAGTTTATTTCCAATAAACAGATACAAATCCTAATTTCCGGCTGAATACTAGCTAAGTATAATTAAATACTTTAGTCATACTTATAAAAGTCATACTTTAAAAAATGATGATGAATGATGTTAAAAGAACGAAGCACAAAGCGTATTTAAGGATCATGCTTCATATAAGATGACGTACTGTAGTTTCTGCCTACCCCCATAAGAAAAACGCGTCAGTTTATGTATTTACATACATACATACAATCACGCCTTTATCCCATGGGGGTAGGCAGAAACCACGGAACGCCACCTGCTACGATCTCTACACACTCCTTTTGCCTCGTTTAGGTTCATACAATTGGTCATACACACACGCCGGTTGCGAGTACTACGCACCTGACCTTTCTGAAGAACATCACCAATAAGGTCACTATATGTCCTCCTAGGGCGTCCCCTCCCGGTGTTTCCACTCACATCTGCCTTGTAAATACCTTTTGTGAGCCGTCCTTCATTCATCCTCTCAACATGACCAAACCATCTAAGCATAGTTTATGTATTTATGATGTTTAAAATATTTCAGATCATGTTGGATACGGCTAAAAGGCTAAACGTTGTGGACTGCTGCACTATGAGTGGTAGACTAGAAGAGTTCATAGCTTTGGGCCTCGGCCTGCAGAAGTAAGTGTTCAAAGAGTATGGGTGTAGTAAAAACTTTTTAACAAAAAATTAAACCGCCGAAAAAACAGAAAAGCAAAAAATAATAAACCTTAAAATTATGAGTCGGCGCTTTGAGTGATCTTTGTTCATTGATTTTTCAGCGCCGACTCAAAATTTTAAGGTTTATTATTTTTTGCTTTTCTGTTTTTTCGGTGGTTTAATTTTTTGTTAAAAAGTTTTTATTTTGTAATTTTTTGTGGCTTTAATGTACTAATAATATTGGCAAGGTATACCCTATCTAATGAAAAAAGAATTATCAAAATCGGACTACTCTGTACAAAGTTATGCGTGGTTATACATTACAATCAATGAGTGAACAATCAATCATCCCCTGTTTTCCGACCCTTAGGGTTCGATTTTGTTTTCCAAATTTATATGGGACCACCCTCGGAGTATACCCTTTCCAATAAAAAAAGAATTATCACAATCGGACCACTATGTTAAAAGTTATGCGTGGTCATACATAAAAAAAAATTAAAAAAAAACAAAAAAATAAAAAATATACGCGTTGAATTGATAACCTCCTCCTTTTTTTTCGGCGGTTAAAAAGAAGTATTGTATTACCCTGTGTTACTGGGTTTCGGAGGTTAGAAAGACAATCGATCCATGTACAATACTGCACCTTAATTGCGAAACGCACTATTTATCAGAATCTGAATGGTATTGAAGATTATTTATAAACCATTGCGTCATTTGTTCGAATAAATTGTCGGCTCAGCAACGTAAATAACGCAATGAATGTTATTTAACTATCAATATGAAACCAATTCCTACTGATAGCAAGTTACGCAATTACCCCTCTGGTATTCAGCTACATCCATAATCTGCAGCCTATAATGTACGTACTGCTGGGACGCAGGCCTCTTCTCTTCAAGAGGGATTGGGCTATAGTGTACCTCGCAATCCCAATGTTTGGAGTTCCAACCCTTAACCTACAACTTGTAAGTAAGGGGCCGTTTGGTACTACTGGGCTTAGTAGTACTCAGTGGTAGAATGTTCGCCTGCCAGCTCCATCCGGTTATACTGAAAGCCGACGCAAACAAAGACGCATGAAGCTTCAGAAAGACGCTGTCACAGTTGTATGATTGACAGTAACAGGGGCCGTTTGGTACTACTGGGCTTAGTAGTACTCAGTGGTAGAATGTTCGCCTGCCAGCTCCATCTGGTTATACTGAAAGCCGACGCAAACAAAGACACATGAAGCTTCAGAAAGACGCTGTCACAGTTGCATGATTGACAGTAACAGAGGCCGTTAGGTACTACTGGGCTTAGTAGTACTCAGTGGTAGAATGTTCGCCTGCCAGCTCCATCCGGTTATACTGAAAGCCGACGCAAACAAAGACGCATGAAGCTTTAGAAAGACGCTGTCACAGTTGTATGATTGACAGTAACAGGGGCCGTTAGGTACTACTGGGCTCAGTAGTCCTCAGTGGTAGAATGTTCGCCTGCCAGCTCCATCCGGTTATACTTAAAGCCGATCCAAACAAAGACACATGAAGCTTCAGAAAGACGCTGTCACAGTGGTATGATTGACAGTAACGACTATAAAGCCGAACTTTTACTGTGGAAGTACTAAGGCAGCTCTCGAAATAAAAATAAATCTTACGTTTTTTCCAGTTTCCAGTCTAGCCGGATGCAGCTGGATACCAGTATTTTACTTGGAGCAACTTTATATGTTACTTTTATATGTTCCGTGTGATGCCGGACGTAAAGAATAAGCACCATCCCATTTCTTCCCGTGGGTGTCGTAAGAGGCGACTAAGGGACTCACTAGAGAATGGGCAGTAGCGTTCTCTATGCATTCTACCACCATACTGTGATCGCCTACCCGCCTGCCAAGCTTTGCGATTATGGCAAATCCCCCCCAAATTGCGGGAGGCGTATGTCCAGTAGTGGACGTTTTTCGGCTGAAATGATGATCATGAAATTTATATGGTCTAGTGTGGTTTCTGGCTTCTATAACCCAGTAACTAAGTGACACGAACCATCCCTGAAGTGGGTAGCACGGCTTCCTTTTCTAAAATCAATAATGATTATTGTCCTTAAGAGCTACAAATACAAATTCTTTACAGGTGCCAGAAATCGTTGAATGATTACTTGGACTCAAAGAGGAGAATATTCCCTCGTTTCTTCTTCATTTCAACGGACGAATTGCTTTCCATTCTCGGCAGCAGCGAGTGCAGCTGTGTGCAGGAGCATATGATTAAAGTAAGCGGTTTTTATAAGTGATGCCAAAGACCACCCTGCATGTGAACTACGCATCACACGTCACGCAAAAACGCTTAAGCAAAATATGGTATACAACTAGCATATCTAGATTAGACCGCCTAGTTTAGAAAATACTGATTCTTAATAACCTACGTAAAATATCGATGCAGGATGTTCATAGTCATGTGCTGAAATTCATTCAGCACAGAAAGATTTCAGTTTTTGTGTCGATGTTCTGCCATCCTGTATTTACAACGTCCCAACATCAATCGTCGGGCAGTAGTCCCACTAGACACAACACCCCGTCTAGTCGCCTTTCACCTTGTTCCTCATACCTGTATAGATAGTTCAATATCAATTTAAATCATCATTAACAACGAAGATAACTTCTGTGACTTACAGTGGAAAAGAACTTATGGATCAAAAGTCGATTTGTTTGGAGAAATTATAGGTCGGGGAAACATATGTATAAAATGATTTTCTTTTAATCTACTTTTAAAAGTAACAACTAACGTTAATCTTGAAGATCGTATTAAAAAGCAAGTATTTTTCAGATGTTCGATAATATTCGCTCTTTGGAGCTGTACGTCGATCACACCAACCGCCCGGTTGCCTCCAAAATGATATCTGCTGAAGCAGAGGTAATTTGTTTTTTTGTTATTACTCAAGTCGCTGCGCACGTTTGTATGCTTAGATATTTTAAACTACGCAATGTATTTGAATGCGGTTTTTATCATATCAATATACAGAGTGATCCAAGAGTAAGGTATGTATAATACGCGGGTGAACCCGCTGGCAAATAATTGCTAATAAACCCATTCCAGACGATTTCGTTTTATGACGTGCATATGACATTTAACCTAAGGGTGGGAAGCAATTACCAGCTTGACTGTACAATTACTTCGACTTCGTACTGTAACAACAGCTCCGGTACTATATAATTTTCTTTATAGCCTTGTTATTGTTTTTTTTTTAGATTTTAGACTTCCGGTACGTGGTCTACACTGAAGGTCGCGTTGAAGACTGGATGAACCTGGTGCTAAATGAGATGAGAAACACCAACAGGTTTATCACCAAAAAGGCTATATTCTACTACGGGAGGAACTGGAAGGTGCTAAGGTGAGGAGCCAATAAAGCGGAGCCGATAAAATCATTTAAGCTTAAAAAGCAATTGGTTCAGTTGTAATTAAGTTGGTTCAAATGTATTACTCTCTATATAAATAATGAAAACCAGCTAAGTGTGTCTCGGATCATGCACAATGATGAAGGCGATCGGCGGCGGCGACCTCTCGCGTCCGGCCCTGGTGCGAGCCATGGTACGTAGCGAGAGGGCATGGGAAGCCGTCACCTCCTTCTGCGAAGCAGTAATGCTCGCGAAGGAGGAGGCGGGGCGCATGAGGGAGTGGCAGTCTCTGCGCCCTCACGTCCTTAGCCGCCGCAGCAGGAGACGCCCCGGGCGCCGGGAGTCGATAGCGGACTCCCGGCCACCGTAGGCACGAGCTTGCAGGCGGCGAGCAATGGGTAGCTCGCCGCCCGGTAAGGACCAGGCTCGGGTCGACAATCGCGTAGTGTTCCACGCGCACCTCGAAGAGATCTCAGCAGCACTGAAGGAGTCTGCTAGGACCAATGCCTGCCAGGGTCGCTAGATTGTTCAAACGAGATACCGTGGCCCTGGCATATGGGTAACTGAAGGAACACTGGTGGGTTTTAGTCAGTAAAAGTCTGACACGCCCTCCCGCTCCGCCCAGAGTGGGAGAAGTCATTTCATGATTTCCCATCCAAAAAAAAAACGTGCACAATGAAGGGCTGTCATTTTGCTAAACTTATGCCAAAAACAAACTTAAGATTGTAGTTGAAAAACATGTTACCCCATACTGCAAATTTAAGTTCAGATAAAACTAAAAAAATAACGATTTTCGGACTATTCCTTTTACTTGTGCTGTGAGACCTTCTCGTTAGATTTCATGGTTCTAGGCCAACAGGAACGGTACGGGGTTTTGATATATTTGCGATTATCAACATTTATGTCACATAACAGTTGTAAATGTAAGTTCACAATGCAACGCATTTAACACGTGTGCTAATACTTGCATCCCCGTACTCGTAAGGGAAAGTGCGCCACAGTTAATCAAATACCTAATAGTCCCAGATGTGCTTTGTTTTAAAGTCTCAACAAGAAGGAGGCTTTATGTCTTGATTGTGAATTTATCTGTGTAAATAAATAAAATAATATAATATTCCATCAAATTATTTCTTTTTGTCAAGAAATTAAAATTAATAGCATTTTATAACTACAATATTCAGTCCTTAGGCTCTTTTGTGCAGTGCTTCCGTGGACTGTGCAAGTCTCATCCAGTTACAAAATATAATGTTTATGATTTAATGTTTCCTCGCAAAAATGTGTTGCGAACCGTCGTTTGATAGGCGTGAGCGTTTGTCATTGCACACTTGCATCAAAACGTACAATGTTTTTATACTTGCTCTAGAACCGACTGGATCATGGAATATCAAGGCATGGTCTGCTTAGCCGCTAACGGCGTGTGGTGGACTGCCGAAACGGAAGAAACGTTCATTCGCATACGAAAGGGCAATAAAAGAGCTATGAAGGAGCATTTGGCTCAGCAGAACGAACAGCTGGCTGGACTTGTGGTTAAAGTGAGGCAGGGTAAGTTACATGCAATAGATTTATCATCAAAGTTACCGACCAATAATATGGTATTTTCACACAGGACCTTTACAAAGCCGACCTTTATCCTCAAATTAGCTCGGTCCCTCACTCCATACGCGCAGGTGTTCCTCAGGACTCTATGGTATCTCTCTTCATCTTCATGCTGTTCACAACTACCGCTCGCACTCTCCAAAACTTCGTAAACGTCTTATACCACAGATTTACGGTTCGCACGAACGTAACAGTATCCCGGCGAGACTTGAAAATCGCGTATGCCATAAAATATACTGCACTGTATATTTTATGCTTTGTATTGCATGCTGGATTTTCAAGTCTCTTAGGCGCTTTGTCCGATAATGGAGAATTGAGTTTAACCCCAAAAAGAGCCAGGCGATTCTCTTCTCGAGACTGTTTTGTCTCAGTATGACCTTCATCATCTGCCTAGCCTTTTCCCAATTATCTTGGAGTTGGCTTCTAGTCTAACCGGATGCAGCTGAGTACCAGTATTTTGTCTCAGTATGACTTTATAATTTCATAATACCTGCTCGCAGCAATTGTCGCTCAACTGCAAATTACGCATCTACACCGCGGTAATCCGTCCCATCATGACTTTGCGTCGTCCACAGGCAAGTCCGATTAACCGCCATCAACCTCGTATGTCAGCATCGATTGAGGGAGCGTCAACCCAGGCTGACATGCGAGATACCAATAAAAAAGAAATGTTAATGCGTGTTGTCTTATATTTTTTTGCAATAAGATATTGGGAGCGGTCTCGTAATCACACCAAATTGCCACAACTGTGTGACGAGATTGTTTTTTTCTTATTTACTCGTAAAATGTATTTTACTTGTGTTATAACCTGATGTGACTACGATTCCGTATTCTAAATTCCTTCCTTCCACAGACCTATCACCGAACGATCGCCTCAAGTTCCGTACAATATGCACAATCGACGTGCATGCACGTGACATAGTCGAAGGTTTTGTGCGTGATAACGTGACGGATGCCAGCGAGTTCGAATGGGAAAGTCAGGTGCGGTTCTACTGGCTCAAGAAAGATGATAATTTGTGGATCAGACAGTGCACAGGTTATTATCATCATTAAGTTTAGTCTATACAAAAAGTTGAAAATAATAATTGAGTGGTGGCCCAGTATTAATAGTAACGATTGCGACTTTGGGTGGTAGGTTGTAGGTTTGAATCAAGACTGACTCTTTACTTTGCGAAAATTATTTTATCACCACGGCTCTCAAAACGGTGAAGGAAACCGGCATGTCCTAGAGCCAAAAACTCGAAGACATGTGACATCTACCAACGCGGACTACAGCCCCCTCCAACTCAAAGACAAGAGGCCTGTGTCCCAGCGGTGGTAACATCATAGGTTGATCATGTAACTTGCCGACGTAGGTGTCGTAAAAAAAAAAACAAATAGATGACGTAGAAAATTATGTCTGGAAAAGCCGAGTCGCAATATTGCCCTTCAAGTAAAACACACAAATTCAAAGGTAAGAAGCTCTGGCCCACAACAACCTCATCATATAGCAGTATTATTTTAATCTTACTTCAGTGTAGGATAGAGATGGAGCTATATGTATTGACTTCTACAGAACATCGTCTGAATTACCAATACTAAACTGTTCTAAATTATTGCAGGTATTTTCGAATATGGATGCGAATACATGGGTTTAAACGGTCGGCTGGTGGTCACGCCGCTCACCGATCGAATCTACCTCACCATCACACAAGCTCTCAACATGCAGCTTGGTGGGGCGCCTGCAGGTAACATAGAAACAAAAAATAACATAATGCAGTAACTTAGAACTACAAATTGATGGAATGAACACATACGTAACACAGGACTTAGTTTTTTGAAAACTCTTTGATTATTACACTCGGACGTCTGGATCCATTTTTACCTTCTTAAAGTCAAATAGCACAGATATGGTGTCCTTACACAGAGAGTCAGGGTCGCGACCCACATAAGAGATGGCAGGACGAGCTGGATAGATTCCATCAAGAATAGGGGCGTGTGTGCTCGCGATAAATGGAAGGTGTTGAGGGAGGCCTTTGTACAAGAGTAGGACAACGTAAGCTACTATAAGCAACAGAAAAATTACATTAATTCTTGATGAAAAGGCTACCAATAACTTTCAGCCAGAGGCGGCTCGTGACAAAATTGTATGGGTGTTCACTTGAAATAAAACAATTAAAATACATAGCGTAAGAAGTAACTCCACATAATAATTGTCCATTTTAACACTCACAAGTAATAACTGATAAGTACAGGCTATTTCAACACGTATTAAATGATTATTAATTAGAAAATTCCCGAATTCGCATTCGCGCGCATGCATCTAACTTGACTAATGTTTGTTTATATAAGAGTGGCAACGTCGCGCGCAATCGCTGTCGTGCGGCCGGCGCAGGCGGTAAAATGAACCACTGGCAACGTCGCGTGAGCGGCGCTCCGAAATTGGCTACTTTTTCATAGAAAATCTGTTGTTTCACGCGCAGGACTGTGGCGAAATTTCTCTTTCACTCCTATTGGATTTCGTATTAGGCAATGTACTGAATTTTGTTCCATTGGAGCGCAATCGTGAGCGCTCCGCTTCGCGCGTTACCTATGAATTGATATGGGATGACGGGTATGTGGATGGGTAATTAAATGTGTAAAGGTAATTATTTTATTGGTATTTACAGTAGTTTTTTACGATAGATTTTAAAAAGTAATATTAGTAATGAAATTAAGGAGTATAATTTTATTATAATTATTTATGGGAGGGAGTTCACTGCACCAGCGCTCCTTACGGCGAGCCGCCTCTGCTTTCAGCATTCAAGAAAAATCGAACAATTTCGTTTCCTGTGATTAATTTATGTGTAGTCTGGTCTATCATCATAAGTTCAGCCCGAAATATCCTTCTGCACGATATTATATAGACCTAAAACAATGACCAACGCTTAAAAAAAAACCAGGTCCCGCCGGCACCGGCAAGACAGAAACAACAAAAGACCTAGCAAAAGCCCTAGGGCTCCTGTGCGTGGTCACAAACTGCGGAGAAGGCATGGACTTCCGCGCCGTGGGACAGATCCTGGCCGGGCTGTGCCAGTGCGGCGCGTGGGGCTGCTTCGACGAGTTCAACAGGATCGACATCTCCGTGCTGTCTGTTATCTCCACGCAGCTTCAGTGCATCCGGTCTGCGCTTTTGATGAAGCTCAAAAGATTTACTGTGAGTGGTTTTTTGACGTGACTGCGATAAAGTCCAAAATGGGCGATCTGTTTTGGTAGGTGGTTAAATGGGCGGCCTAACTAATAAATGATGGATTTCAACACCAGTATTGTCTGGTAAATTTCGATCTCCAGAAAAACAATGTGACACTTATCAGTCGGAAATTTCGAGTCACCAATGTTTTAATGACTTCTTGGCAAGCGCATATTTCATTGCTACCCATCCGGTGAGATAGTAGTAAAATCAGCGTCAGGTGGTATTAGGTACTAAACTGTGCAACATAATTCTGTCAATTTCAAACCAGTTATAAATAGTGATTTTCTGTGCATACGGACCTAAGTTGTGAATTTCATATAAAGAACTTCTCAGTCAGAATAAGGTTCGAAATACGAAACCTGGCTGGAATATTAAAGCTTGGACCAAAGTAAATTTTTTTTTTTGTAATAAGACGGTATCTCTCTCCCTTAGTTCGAAGGTCAAGACATAGTGATGGACAGCAAAGTGGGCATCTTCATAACCATGAACCCTGGGTACGCGGGCCGCACGGAGCTGCCGGAGTCCGTGAAGGCGTTGTTCAGACCCGTCGTCTGCATCCTGCCGGATCTCGAGATGATATGCCAGATATCGCTGTTCGCTGACGGGTTTTTGACTGCTAAGGTAAGGGTTTAGCCAATCTTGTTGACAAATGAAACGAATAAAGATACATACATACATAGAATCACGCCTTTTTCCCATGGGGGTAGGCAGAAACAACGGAACGCCACCTGCTACGATCTCTACACACTTCTTTTGCCTCGTTTAGGTTCATACAATTGGTCATACACACACACACCGGTTGCGAGTACTACGCACCTGACCTTTCTGAAGAACATCACCAATAAGGTCCCTATATGTCCTTCTAGAGCGTCCCCTCCCGGTGTTTCCACTCACATCTGCCTTGTAAATACCTTTTGTGAGCCGACCTTCATTCATCCTCTCAACATGACCAAACCATCTAAGCATACTTTTTTCAATTTTTGTCACTACATCTTCTTTTACACCACACCGTTCTCTTATCACATCATTCCTCAGCCTATCATTCATAGTCACACCACACATGCTTCGCAAGGAACGCATTTCCACAGCATTTATTCTACTTTCATGCTTCTTTTGCCATACCCAACATTCACTTCCATACATAAGCGTAGGCACCAGTACACCATTGTGAACAGCCAGTCGAGCCTTATCGGACATCAACGAATAAAGATAAAATTTTAAAAACTCATTCAGAAGCCTAACTACAAAGTGTATAGGTACTGTCTACCTACACTATACATTCAAAACCAGCATATATTATAATCAGTCGTAATGGCTTAGTCGAAGCAAAATTCGCGTTTAAGAATGCTTCATGGGAATCATTTTAGGTTAGTAGTTGGAAGACGCTTCGCAACTTTTGAAATTGTGGGTCAATAACTGATTGTGTAAAATAAATAAAACTTGGAACTAAAAAGAACGATTTCAACTGAAACAAATTTTTGAAAGTGGAATTGAAAGAAACGTAAACAAAAAAATCCTGCAATGAATGCGGGTTTTGTATTTCCTGTAGTATAAGGTACTTTCAGACTTTACTTTTGAGTATGAATGTAATAAATAATAAAAATGAATGCTTTAAGAGCAGAGGGAAACCAAAGGAACGATGGATGGTGTGTCTGAATAAGGATAGAAAGGGGGTGACTACTGAGATGACGACTAATAGAGAAGTATGGAAGAAAAAGACATGTTGCGCCGACCTCAAATAAATTAGGCTAAGGGTAGGAGAATGATGATAAGGTACTTTCAGACTGTCGCAGTTCAAATCGTATTTAGTCCTTTAAATATATCATCAGGTGCTAGCCAAGAAGATGACAGTACTGTACCACGTGGCTCAGCAACAGTTGTCGAAGCAGTCGCACTACGACTGGGGCCTGCGCGCACTCACAGCAGTGCTGCGCATGGCGGGCAAGCTGCGAAGAGACTCCCCTGGCCTCAGCGAAACCATGGTGCTCATGAGAGCTCTCAGGTAAACACACAGTAACTCGAAGCTGAATAAGATCTCCATTATGTTAATCTAAATGAAAAATAATACTGCGCTCCAAAACAAAGATAGCTGACGTGGCTGAAAAGGCTGCCCAACTTAAATGGGACTGGGCAGGACATGTTTGCCGCATGCGTTTTTAAGCTTCTTTCTTCATTTTCCAGAGACATGAACTACCCGAAATTCGTGTTTGACGACGTCCCGTTATTCCTGGGTCAGATTAAGGACCTCTTTCCTGGACTGGAGTGCCCTCGCGTGGGCTACCCAGATTTCAACTCAGCAGTTGCTGAGGTGCTAGAGAAGGATGGGTACATCGTGCTGCCTCATCAGGTTAGTATACCTACCAAAGACGGTTTTGGATTTTATATCAATACAGTACTCAGTACTCGTTACAGAATTATTAACATTTCTATGTCGAAACTTTCCACGGTATATTCAAGTCCCGTTGTGACGAAATCAACTAAATGTAACTGCTAAGGCAATTAGACTAGGATTCAAAATCATTTCCGCTAACGATTTGTGTACCCATTGATCTCATGCTCAGCTGTCGCCCTTGCCATCCCATCGAGACATCTATAATAATGACTGAAGGACTGACCTGTTAGTCTAGTGGTTAGTGACCCTGACTGCTAAGACTGAGGTCGTGGGTTCCATTCCCACCCAGGACAAATCTTTGTGTGATGAGCACAATTATTTGTTCTGTGTCTGGATGTAATTTATCAATAATATTTATGTATTTAGAAATATATACCGGATGACATTTTTTACCGTCTCGACCTTCATGTGGTGTGTTGTGTAACTAGAATAGAAGGCAGGAAGGCCTTCAGATTCATCGTAGGTGACTAAAGGAGCGCGGGACGCGGGTGGACAGGGATGCGTGTGCGGCTAGTGCGCCTACGAAAGATCAATGAGGCCGCCTATCAGCCAGCTTCAAAGGGTAGGACCGCGCTCCGAAATCAATGATACATGCCGCGCATTGAGTAGGGTGCGTATGATTTGAGTTTCGATAGATTTAAATAATTTTTTTTTGTTTTTTTTTTTCAAATTTCTGTTTTTGTTGTTCTAGTATGTAAATGTTACTTTAAATGTGTAGTATTTATTGCTAGATCAATTTAATTACATGTTATTCAAAAATAAAAATAATAAAAATTTCTATGCCAAAAGCTTCTACTCCGTTCACCTATTACCCCCATTTTTTTTCAAGACGCTAAAAAAAGTCACCCAGTATATATATATATGTATGTTTATCAGTTGTCTGGTTGCCATAGTACAGGCTCTGCCTAGTTTGGGATCAAGTTACGGTGTGTTGGTGGTCCTAAGATATTTATTATTTTATTTATTTAAGGGTAATGTTAGAATGTTTGCAGTTCTGTCATCAAAATAATCACCATAATCAGTTTATAATGTACCCACTATTGGGACACAATCCTCCTGAAAGGCAGTGAGCCGTAATATCCACCACACCTGTTCACTGCAGGTTGGTAGATGCCACATGTCTTTGAATTCTTGTTTCGGACATGTCGATGTCCTCACAATGTTTTCCTTCACCGTTTTGGGAGCAGTGGTGACGCAATAATTTACCAAATTAAAGCGTCGGTCTGGTTCGAACCTTCGACCAACAACTCGTAAGCAGCCATACCACTAAACCACTACTGCTCTAGCATTAAATGAGTATCTATGTATTTTTACTTCATATTGAAAAGTATTATCACAGGTCGACAAAGTAGTGCAGCTATACGAGACGATGATGACGCGGCACTGCACTATGATCGTGGGCCCCACAGGTGGCGGCAAGACGGTTATAATACAAACCATCGTCAAGGCACAAGGAGTAATGGGGCTGCCGACTAAACTTACCGTGCTGAATCCTAAGGTATGAGATTTTGTGGTCGGCATAGCTATTCATAAGCATTCGACAGGCTATCGTATCGAAAGTAACACATTTCGATAACCGAATTGTATTGTCAGAAGAAAAGCGGTCGTCTATTTGATTGAAATTGACAATGTTTTCGGAAGTTGGATTTGTGAACAGTGTTTGTAGGACCCTACGGTATTTTTTTTTTTGTTTTGAAATTATCAATTAGGTAGTACTTTGTCACAGGAAGCATACTTAAATACAATAAAATTAATAATAAAAACTTTTATTTCGACCAACAAAGTATCATCTATTGACTTGTAAAACTGTATGTACAAACCTAATTAGAGAAATAAAATCATTAATCATGATATCGAAAATTATAAAATTGTATAATAAATATGTAAAACATAAAGAATTAAAGGACCACATAAAACGTTTTACTGATATCGAAGTATGTAAACCATACAACAATAGTTCAGGTACTGACAATCGAACCTCTCCGCGATTACCCTCAAGATGCCTGACTTACAAACCTCGCTTTATACTTCCTGCTTGGTCTAATTGCACGAGTAACCTTAAAATTTCATGGCTCTCTACGCAACATCATTATTTCGGTTTTTGTGTCTTAATATCATATTTTTCATAATTTATCTGTCATGTAATGTATACGTGTGTCTTTAATTGGAGATCCTCAATCAATAATGCTTATGTTTGATGTCCGAATCTGCTAAAGTTACTAGAGTAATTATTGTATTAACATTTCGGGTGCCCGAATTCGGACAAAATCGTTCGGATTCCCGAATGCAATCAAACAATGTGATTGTGCCTTTGGATCGCACTTTCAGGGCTATATATGTATAAATTGTAGACTTGGCACTACAATATATATGTTACGGCTAAAGGTGGGTGTGAACATAAACTTAAGATTAGCCGGCTAAACTTAGGTTTATCTTCGAGAAGCAGCTAAAGTTCGATATCATGTTAGTTTGCGTCGTGATATTCCATCTTTAGCCGGCTAATGTGCACATTAACCGAAATGAAACGGCTAAAAATGTCTTTAAATTAAAATATTTTCTTGAAAGTCAATATGTTGTGCTACTAAAGTTAGTGACAGAAACATATCGCTGCAAAACCGACTCCACGTAGTCTTGTCTGCCCTACCCCTAGAGTGTAATTTAGAATCGCGTAGGCGCGGAGGGGCGAGGCAGCCCGCGAGCTGAGGAGCAGGTGGTTTTAACACCCGCCGCCGCAGCAGAGGTTGGCCGGCGAAGCCGGCCAACAAGCCGAAGCTGCGGTGGTGAGCGTTTAGACCATCTGCGACGTTAAGCTCGCGTGGGACTGCCGGAGCCCTGCAGCGCCGGAGCCGTGACAGAAAATAGTAAACATTATTACATTGTTTCCTTTTTCATTTCCTTCTACATTTTTAGCCAAGGGCCTCCAGTTACACTTAAGTTTAGCCGGCTAAAGATAGAAGAAACTAACATTAACACCTCCTCGAAGATAAACCTAAGTTTAGCCGGCTAATCTTAAGTTTATGTTCACACCCACCTTTAGCCGTAACATATACATTAGTAAGGTTTCCCGTTACAATAGAGCTTAGATTTTTGTGGTACAAGGACATCTAAAATTTGCGAATTTGTGCATTCTACTCGTAACTTGTAGTTGTAAAGTTCAGTGATATAGGGCCCAGAAAGTTAGAACGCTAATAGCTGTAGGAAAGGCTATTTGAATTCACTTATCCATATAAACTAAATAAAATGATAAATTATCGCTCTCATCATCATCATTTCAGCCGAAAGACTGAAAGAACTAGACGTAGGCCTCCCCACAAATTCAAATTCATATATCAAATTCAAATTGTTTATTTGCAAGAAAATACATAGTTTACAAGGGAAGATCTTACAGCCTAAAAGTCATTGTATTCTGCCTGCAAGCAAGCGTGCAAATTATTATTGTTTAAATGTCATAACTAATTATCATGCAAAATTATTACCCTAATATTACTATTCTATTATGACATTGTTATTACATTATTATGACATTATTATAACATTAATTATCACAAATTATTATTATATACAAACATACATCAAATTATTTCAACTTGACTCAAATTTTTTCACAGCCACTTCGACCGCTTCTGTGGTTCCTGTATCCAGGGAATTCCTGCGATCTTTACAAGGTCATGGGTATATCTTGTGGGAGGCCTGCTAACTCTATAAAACATCTCTCTATATAGCCATAAACTTAAATATTTATAGACCGTTACTTACATAAATAAATAATAGTATTCTATTTTCAAATGAGTTGTATGCTGTATAATATTAATGACAAAGTAATGATTATTATTTCCAGGCTTGCTCAGTAATAGAGCTGTATGGAATTCTGGATCCTGTGACCAGAGACTGGACTGATGGCTTGTACTCTAGAATATTCCGGGAAATGAACAGGTATCATAAGTGGTTCTTGCAATACTCGAACGCCCCACATGTCACTCTTATTTCGTTGTTAAGATTGATAAATTGCAATGAATGGCGCGTTCGTGGAACTGAAAAACTTTTTTTTTTTTTTAAACGGATTAATCTGCAAGGTTGGTTTTTAAACGGGGATCACTATATTATTTAAATGTGATAGAAAACTTTGTGGAATATTGATTCCAGGAATCTTTATCGATAATCTTAGATTTATCAATGTTTTTTAAGGTCGCCTTGGCCTTGTTGATCGCAAGCGACTTTTGAGTAAAGAGACCGAAGTTGGATTTAAGGTCAAGCAATATTGATTTAAAACAGCAGTCTCAATGATGTATTTAAGCCTAGTAAATGGTAAAAGTTCTGCCCTATGATAATATTATGGGACTAACGTAATGTAGTTTAACCCCAGCTAATCATGGAACAAACATGACGTCATCTGACTAGCCTTTTCCGAACGTCGCGATCGGCATCCAGTTTAGACAGTAGCACATGAATTACCAGTATTTTGCTTGGAGCGACTGCCTATCTGACCTCCATAGCCCAGTTGTTGGGTAATACGATACCTCTTGGTAAGACTGTTTGTCAGAATTTCGGGCTTCTGAAGATCCGGAACGACTGTCAAAGATCCTTGAATTACAGTCGGGATCCACGGCTTAACGCGCTTTCCGAGACACGAATGGTTCTTAGTATTTGAATATGGTAACCCATCCACGGACCCGTAGCTCATCCCGATCGGTATATCCGTTCGGCTGTTATTACTTAGCTACTAGCCCCTTGGGAGAAATCATAACGTATGAATATTATTGTACCAGACCATCAGAAAAAGACGAACGTCGCTATTCCCTCTTCGACGGCGACGTGGACGCCCTCTGGATAGAGAACATGAACTCAGTGATGGACGACAACAGGTTGCTGACGTTAGCCAATGGCGAACGGATCCGCCTGGCGCCATATTGTGCGCTACTCTTTGAAGTCGGCGACCTGAACTATGCTTCGCCCGCGACTGTTTCTAGGGCAGGCATGGTGTTCGTCGATCCGAAGAATTTGGGCTACCAGCCTTATTGGGAAAGGTTTGTATATAAACTATACTATTATTTACTTCTGTCTCTTTCTTATTTAATTAGAAGGAAAAAGATAGCAATTGCCTAAATTAAGTCTCGTCGGTGCATAACAGAACCACCACCGACGTTATTTATTCCAACTTCACTAAATACGTATTTAAAATAATTTTAAACACAAATTACTTTAATGATAAAAAAATTACTCACAGAAGATGTGAAATGTACAGTATTCTCCTCGTGGAGAAATGTCCTCGTCTTAGGTGAGCTTGAATGCCCTCGCTGCTCGCAAAATTCTAATCTAATCACTTCACTCAAGAGTAACTCTGAACGTAACGGGATTATAACTAGCGCCCGTGAATTATGACAGTGCATCATGCCCTTAGTAAATAATACAATATTATAGTTTAGTAACTTTTTCTACTTGGTGAAACATTCGGGCGATTACCACACTGGGGGCGTAGCTCAGATGGGAGAGCGCTCGCTTAGCATGCGAGAGGTACCGGGATCGATACCCGGTGATGCCCGATGCCTCCAACTCATATTTATTTTTGGGGACTCATTTGTTCTTACTTTACCAATCTATTCATAACATAACATCACGCCTTGTTTCCCCGAAGGGTTGGGCAGAGGTGTACCTATAGTACACCCACATTTCACCTGTTATGTTTAAGTCCCATGTAATAGGGGGCTAGCCTATTAGGGGCTATCCATAAATTACGTCACACGAATTTCATGATTTTTTACCCCCTCCCCCGTCCTTGTCACAGCTGTCAGACCCCCCCCTCCCTAGTGGTATAATTTTAAATCTAGAAATAATTCTTGAATTAAAACAGCAATTTCGAAATTTAAATGTTAAAAAAAAATTAAAAGAACATCAAATCAAACTGCAAGAAATTAACAAAACAAAAAACGATTAATAATATTGATTAAAGATCAAACTTAATCATCTTAAGTCCATATAGGTAGGCATATGCATGGCATAGCAGCCACTTCGTTCTCGTTTGGGTTGTTAATGTCAGGAATATTCGTTGTGTCCACATCTTTCTCATTGAACCATACAGCATCATCGTCATCATCCAAACAAAGAATTTCTCTGGCACGTCTAGTAGAAATTCTTTGAGGACGAATCTTCACGATTGGCAAAATTTGTTGTTTCTTATGTATTTGCTTGTGTTGATTAGTGGCCTTTATGATATAGACCACAAATGCCACATGATCGCTTAAACAAGTATGCCTCGACACTGGGGCAATAGCTATCATACGAATATGTGTTTTACTTAACACTTAGATTAAAATTGATTTTGAAATGTGATGTCACGAAATTTAGGACCCCTCCCACCCCCTTGTCACACAATGTCACACTTCGTCGACGGCCCCCCTCCCCCTTAACGTGTGACATAATTTATGGATGGCCCCTTACCAATCTATTCAATAAGATGCAAATACTACTAATACCCAAGTTCATGCCAAGTTTTGTTATAAGACGTAATAGGGGCCTATTACGTCTTATGACAAAATAATATTTTTCATGAAACATGGCCAAGGAGCCATTTTGAAGTGAAAACTTCTTTAGCGGCGTGGGTAGTGATTTGAAACTCAATGAAACGAAAAAGCGACAGTAAAAAGAGACAGACATAACTTCAGAGAAGATTTAACGTGGGAGAAAATGAGATAGGAAATACATGACGTCATGACAATGGACGAAAGAAATATGGATACGGCAAATATTGTCACATCTGAACTTCAAAAAATTAAAACACATTAAAAACGTTTTATGTACCTGTACATATTAGAATTTAATCAAAAATGTTTTATGTACTTATACATATTATTATTATTTCAAGTCTATTATCGTACCTATATATTATTTATGTAAATACGGAAAAAAAACGAATGCAGAATATAGTCGCGATAAATCGATGTAATATATACGAATAATAAAATGTTAAATAATTATCAAACTTTGTATCACTATAATCATTACTAAAACCTACAATTATCCTCTTCCCGTAATTTTACATTCATTTCATTATCTTGAAGCCAAAAATTTTGAAGGTTTCACTTCTACCACGTGTAAATTGCACACATGCCATTTTTTTGTAATGTGATCTTTATTTTGACTACTTTTAAAATTTTAATCTAAAAAAATTGACTTAAGCATCAAATCAAACTTGACAGTTTTGATTTGAATATAGCCGGAATAAAGTTTGAAATACAAAAAAAATATTTCATATTTTAATGATCATACAACCTGACACTGAACTGTAAATTGCAATATATATACTTGAGAAATTTCGCGGGCGACTTGCTTGAACAATAACTCATTTTGTAATCTCATGTCTTGTTTTGTGTTTCTTAGTCTGCGCTGTGTAAATCTATTTTTTCCTTAATTTTGTTTTCCTTTAAAGAGACGGGTTCCGTTGAATTTCTCCTTTTGCCACACAGATGGCTCCGTGGTCGCAACAACGAGCTGGAACGTGAGCAACTGAACGGCATGTTCGAGCACTACGTGACGGGCGCCATCAACTACATCGTGTTCGGTATGTTCGGCCTGCAGCAGCAGACGCCGCTCAAGACTATCGTGCCTCAAACACCGTTGAATTTGGTCAGTACATTCATTTATTTCTTCAATACTTCACGAACAGAAATGGGCAGCAGCGTTCTCTAAGCATTTGATTCTGTACATGATTCTGGACTCGAATTCGCTGAAATGTTTGTAGTTTATATAAATAAAAACTGCTGTTTTATACAAAAGTGCCAAAACCTACGTGGGCTAAATGTATGAAATAGCAAATTTAGCCAATAGTGATGATGTGCCGCAGCGGAGTGGGTAAGACGTGCTAGGGAGATCCGCTTTGAACGTATTTAAAAACTTAACTTTGTAACGTTGTACCCTTATCCATAAGAGCTAAGCCTAGCAGGCTCATCTTTATCATTTCAGTTGAAATACGTCCAATACCAGATATATCAAAGTCTCTCCCAAAAGAAAAAAAAAAATGTTGCCATAATCGCCACACTTGGAAAGCGGATCAGCGATCGCATTATGGTGGTAAAATGCATAGAGAACGCTGATGCCCATTCTCTAGTAAGTCCCTTAGTCGCCTTTTACGATGACCATGGTAAGAAATAGGGTGATGTTATTATTTATGTCCGGCACCACAAGGTTACACGGCCGTAGCAGGCTAGCTTAAAGAAACACAAACGAACCTATAGCTTGATATCATACACATCCATCGCTTCGCAGCTTAGCACATTTCTAATAGAAAGGTAGTCTACAAGATCCTACCCATACTACTCTCTTATTTTTCTCCGATTTATCCATTATCAGGTAGTGCAGCTATGCTACATGATCAGCGGCTTGCTCCCGAACAGGGAAGATGCCAACGCAGAGCTTAACACATCGGTCGTCGAATGCGTGTTCATGGTGGTAAGTAGAGACAATGTACGCACGGCGACAAATCAAGCTAAACATTTCCAGTATAAGATGACTTCTCATTGTTGGAAAAACCATTACAATGGGAGTTCAGCTAAAACGGGAAATGTATAGCTTAAAATGTAGCCGTATGTACTTCTTGTGACTCTTCATGTAATTTTAATAAGGAATAAATTGCAATCAATGACGTCAGTCTAGTTACGGACAGTGCAGCTGTGTAGCAGCAGCAGTGCAATCATATTGACATACTATGTAGTCCATGAGTTATGCTCGTACTTTCTACGGTCAAAAAAAGAGATAAGTTATCAGGATCGTCGGATATAGTTGAAGTTTTGTAAGAAACCGCAGATGGATGTTATCGAATAAAAAATAATTTAAACGGTTTAGTTATCAAATTAAATTTCATTCGGAAACATCTATCCATTTCTTAGTAAAATTCAACTACATACATCCAACGACCCTGGTCTCTGTTGGTGACTGTACTTAGAGCGAATTTCATTAATGAAACTGAACGCGAACATCTAAACCGTGCCCGGAAGATGTCAGTGTCATCATTTTTGTGGAATACGGACAGAGCACGCCCCTGAAACAGAGAACGCCCCTGAATGCAATTAAGATAAAAGAAAGATAATACATTTATGTAGCACAGAGTAAAAGGCACTCAATAGGTATAAAGCAGGAAAGTGTCAAATAAAAATCAAATAATAAAGTATAAAGTGCGATGCCAGAAACTAGCATTATAGTGTGCCTCATGGCTGAGCCAAAAAGCCTAGTTCACCAAACTCATTCACTATAATTGGTCAAACTGCCCCTTCATCCGTAAGTAATATGCGTCAGAGATGTCTATGCAATATTTTATTCGTGAGCCAATCATAATAAAACGAATTCTCATTTGTTAAATAAAATTAGTACAGTTTCTTATCTGTTATCAGATAATTTTAAACAAATGTTTTATTGTTTAAGATTTTCAAGGTAGCGTCATATCAATGTCACGTACACACATAGCAATTTATTTTTATTTAATAAATATTACATTCACTTTTATTTCTGAGTTGGTGACGAATTTCGCGCAGATTATATATCGGGGGCGTAGCTCAGATGGTAGAGCGCTCGCTTAGCATGCGAGAGGTACCGGGATCGATACCCGGCGCCTCCAAATTACTTTTTATATTTTGGGAATACTTAGAAATAAACATACTCACTTAACAATATTCGCCTACAAACAACTATTTTGAATATCACAAGTTTAAGGCCCGGAATTGTGCCATGTCATTGCTTTGTGGGAATAGTGATCAAACGATACAACTTTTTTTTCATAATTTTGATTATCGCTAGCAGACTTATGAAAATAACGAAATCACTATGATCAGATACAGGATCTTCGCATCCATTTTTGTAAACCTATACCACCATTCGCTAATGGTGCAATCGGTAGTATTGTTTTAAAAGTGTATAGGGAACGCAGCTACTCATTCTCTAGTAACTCCCTTACCCGCCCCTTATGACACCCACTGGAAGAAATGGGGTGATGCTATTCTTTTCGTCTGGCATAGGTGGAGGTGTAAATAAATTTTATTAACATTGATTGGTGTTTATTTCAGTCGATGTATAACAGCCTCGGAGCCACCATAGTTGACGATGGCCGCCTTGACTTCGACGTGTACATTAAGAAAGCGTGCCCAATGATGCTCGTCGAAGATACGCTGGAGAAGAAAGCTACTACAAGTAATTAAAGTATTATTATATGTTGATAATTCCATCATCATCAAAATGAGCCCATAATGTTCCCATTGCTGGGACCCAGGTCTTCTCTCTGTAAGAGACAATGTGGCATAATCCACGACGCGGGACCAGTGTGGGATGGTAGATGTCACATGTTTTCGAATTTTTCGTTCTTAGACACGTCTCTTCACTATGCCTGATTTTGAACTCACAACCTACAACTCTTAAATAGGGGCCGTTAATAAGGGGCCACCACGGCTTTTTCATGTAAGCAAGGAATAGAAAGCTCTAGCACTAATGTGAAGATATCAAACACTTACCTACTTACTGAAGTGAAGGTACTTTTAACTAAGAATTTACATATGTGGCTGTTAATGGAGTTAACCAAAATTCATATCAACCTTACACAAAATTTACCTTTGTACATTATTCCTCAATTGTAATTCCCTAAGAAATTTTTAATTCGGGTTACCAGTACGTCTCTTCGTTCAGACTGGACGTTCTTCGGGCGGTGTAGTTTCAAACAAAAGAGAATTTGCCAACAATTTTTTTGAAGTAAAAAATCGTTATAATTAAAAATTTGGTTGTAAATAAATAAAAATTGGTGAGCAATAAAAACACGAAATGACAAAAAGCCAACGTCACGCGGTGTTCCCAGGCGGTCACCCATCCAAGTACTGACCGCGCCCGATGTTGCTTAACTTCGGTGATCGGACGAGAACCGGTGTATTCAACGTAGTATGGACGTTGGCGATAACTATGCCGAAAATTGACTTGACAAACTGCGACACAAAATTTTTGGTTCATATCACAACAGCAAAATGTTTGCCTCCCTGATAAATTACGAAAGCATTGTCCACATACTTCTATCGGTATAGGGTCTAGCACAAAAAAACTTAATGATTTCTCCCAGTGAACTAGATAGGAATAATATATGAACGATGTTGTCAGCAAAAGTTGCGAAATAAACTTCGTGTACGTGTCCTAAATAAATGTTAATCTTTCTTTTCAACGTAGTGCGAACTCGTTTTAACACAACCTTTACGGAGTATAAAACAAAGTCGCTTCTCGCGTTTGTACGCTCAAATCTTTTAAATTACGCAACGGATTTTAATGCGGTTTTGATCAATAGATATAGTGATTCAATAATACGCGCGTGAATCCGCCGGCGAAAGCTAGTATTATTAATAGATAAGACATCAGGGGCCGTATTATGAAAAAGTGTAAAATCCATTAATATCTCCGTTGCCAAAAAGCGATATATCCGCTCTGTATAGCTACATACTAGGTTTCTCACACTGAAACAGTCATGGACACTAAGCGAAACCATATAGGTACCATAATATAGCTTCGTGATTTACTTTGTAAACATGTAACCAAAAATGTAATTTTGTAAAAACAACTTTAATTCCTTCAAATTGAATTGCGCTTCAACTTCTAAATCTATTCATTCCCAAAACAAACAAATTGACACTACCATACAGTTGAATTTCGTTAAAGGTCAAAGATCCAGGGTAGCCCGCGAAATTATAATTTTCGTATGTTTTTTCATGTGTACGTATAGAATTATAATCATAAAATTATCAATACAACACTGAAATAGTCAATTCAATAGGATTAAATTAACTTAAAGAATTGTATTGATGATTTTAATGATTAGGATTCTATAAAGCCATATTTGTTACAGTTGCAAATCATTTTTTAACACGTTGAGTGCCAAACACAGATTGATGGTATACGAAATTGTTAGTAGCAAGCACGCGATGTCGCGTGATTGGCAATGAACGTGTTAATCAACGTACAACCCGCACTGTCCAGCAAATTGCAAAAAAAACGCAAGAATTCAATTTCAATTTCGTGAAAGTAACAGCAGGTTTTGAATTGATTCGTAGAACACTTCCCTATGGGTTTCCCATCGCTTTACGACTACTGCCTGGAACTGACTACAAAGACCTGGGAAGCTTGGGAGTGGCTGGTGCCAGAATATGTTCACAACCGTGACATGAAGTTCCCGGATATCCTGGTACCCACTGTGGACACGCTGAGACTTACCTGGCTCATCAAAATCATGGAGAGCGTGAGTATTATAATAGGATATTTGACATTAGTGGAAACAAACTCGAAGTAGACAGCAGGCCCATCATAAAAATGAAAATACTGCGAACCAAAGTCACTAATACATAGAAGTAAACCTTACTTACATGCTGATTTTGAAGCCATTGTAGAATGTATAATAGCCGCCAATGTGCTACGAGTGACTTTTGTCCCTTTTTTCGTATTGAGCGTTTTAACAAATGATCAATGTAACAACGAGAATCGGACGTCACGCTTGTTCTTATCTGGCGCTGGTTAACCTACCTCACTGGGTTCGATTCGTGAGCATTGTAGAGAAATACAATATAAAATACGAAAAAACGACAAAGGTACATTCAACCGGATAGATGCTGTTGACGTTTGTATTACTTGGTGGAATGGTTATTTTACTTACCTTAATTATTATTCTTTCTTACATTTATTAAGATTTGAATTTGTGTTGTAAACTATTGGCTACAAATAAAAGTTTTAAAAAAAATTATTTTACAATCATTCATTCACGGTTTGGTCATCTTGCGATGATGAATGAAAGTCGACTGACAAAAGATAGTTATGTACAAGGCAGATGTGAGTAGAAACGACCGCGACGGGAGGTTGGACGCCCTAAGTGAACACGTTATTGATGTTCTTGCAACGAGCGTGAGTCTATAACCAGACGTATGGACGTAAACGAGGGAAAAGGAGTATGTAGTAGGCTCGTAGCGTTGTGTAATTTCCTCCAATGGGAAGAAGCGAGTTTATTATGTATGTAATAACAAAGTCCCAAAATAGATAAATACAGAAGGCTAGCTGTAAACAACCAGCGAAAACTGGCGTACACACACATACGCGTATGTACGGCGATCTCATAGAAAATCCAAGCGCGAGTGCACTTGCGCTCGCTGTACGTAGACGTGTATCTATGTGTGCGTGCAGCGTATTAGATTGTTAGTAGGTGGAGAACTTCTGCACTCATCTATTTAATCCGATCTAGTCTGTCCCTTGCTGTCCTCCTCCAATGACGACCTAAGCCAAGGTCCTAACACACAGATAGCGCGTAGTTGCATAGTTTGTTAGTTTTTAAGCCATGGCTGTAATAGGCTTTAATTTATTGCCAAGCGCAGTTTAACAGACGATAACCTCCTAGGATAACATGAAAGATGACGTTTATTAAAAAAAAAAAAACACCTATATTGTGATGAGGTAGTCAACAAAGCTCGCAAAACGAATAAGTGTTATAGAAGTGGGCATATTACCGTAAGCATCAATGACCATTGGCTGATGTCGCTGATGAGGCGTCTATCACGTGTTTCATTGAATGGAAACCGGCAATCGTAGTCTCAACTCTACAATAATGTATTTAATTATCTAAATTTTCAACAGGTAGAACGGCCCGTTCTGCTAGTCGGTGAAACGGGGACATCAAAAACTGCAATTGTCACGAACTATCTACGAGGATTACCAGCAGAAAGATATGTAAGCTTCGGTTATTACATTATATTATTAAACCAAATTAACGTCTCGTAAGTAAACAAAGGCTTATTTTAATTATATCTTTATTTTTATAATCCATTAAATTGTTAACATTGGTGCCGATTCTGTTGTACACCGAACTTACTAAACTATCTCTAAAATTCCTTACTTTTGGCTATGACAATTTTAACGCTATTCTGCAAGAAAAAATCACTAAATATAAAAATTATTTTGACACGCCTAAAACGAATTTCAACGTGGTTTTTTTTTCTTTTGGTTTCGCAACGTGGTACTTGTGTGCGCTACGCAATTATTTTTTTAGAGAAGAAGGCGTGCGCAAGGGGGCAGCCTGGACGTGTTTTATATGGATTTTTTTACTTTTTGTTTGAAAAAAAAAAGAAATATTACCCACGTGTTGAGATTTAAATGTTCCGGGGTTTCATAACGGGTATCGAAAATTTCATTATTTTTGCGATAGGACACGCCATTTTCGAGATATAAGCAAAAGAAAAAATACAAAATACAGCACTGTTATTGCACGTGAAGGCGAGGCGTTGGTGTGATTTTTTGTTCATGACCACTAGTTTTATTCCACACCTTTTTAATCGCGATTAAAAATAGTCAGGTTTAGTCAAAATAAATTATTATACTCAAAATTTTTGGTGAAAACCGGCAAACTCAGAATAGCAAAATTGTCATTTTCACTAAACTTATAACTCAGTGCAATCTTAGTGCTGTCAAACTAAAATATAGTTAAGTTGTGTCACTTTAGACTATTTCAGAATAGGAAATCGTCGTTTGACAGGAATAAACCAAATTTTAGTGATCTTTAGTTTAGTTAGAATTTTGTACAACAGAATCGGCACCATTATATGTCTAGTTTTAGTTATTCTCATGTAAAGTGAATGTAATTCTTATGGGAATAAATGATCTCAAACCTCAAAGGTGAGCTCATCCGTATATCCAGATTTTAACTCTCTCATGCATAGAGATAGTTGTGGTGGTCAGAAAGCCAGTCGCCTCATGTAAAATGCTGCTATAAATCTGCATACGGAGTGGAGGCCGACCCTAACACAGTTGGGAAAAAGCTAGGTAGATTGATGAAAAAAATATATGAAAAAACGTTTGTTCGTGTTGACCTCAATTTTACAAAACTTATTTACCTACCTCTGCCAAACTGCAAAGCAGTTTGTTGGCAGATGTAGCTCCCTTTTACAATTTAAAGTTTTATCTTATAAGTACTTTTCCATCAATAATAAGAATTAATCACCTACAACTAAACACACAAGTTCTACATAAGCACAAAGGCTGACTAATACATAATGATAAGAACATTTTAAATTGCCGCAAACATATGCTAGTAAGACATAAATTTTATCTATGCATCTCCATTTAGTAGGCTTTGACAACAGGTATTAAAAATAAACTTACCTATTTTATTCTTAAATTACCTTTTTGTGGTTGATTGATGCATGGACAGCAACTGTATTGCTAAACAAAACTGAATGTACATAAATCCAGACTTCGGCCGTAATGAAGAATTTCTTAATAGATATCCTAATAACTCGGCTTTTTTTGGTGGGAAATCATTAAATGACGTTTCCCGCTCGGGATGGAGCGGGAGGGCGTATTAGACTTTTACTGTCTTAACCTACTCGTGTTCCTTCAGTTGCCTGTTCCAGAGCCACGGTAACTATCATATTTCGATTAAATCCGCGACTCTGGCACGTCATAACTATGCCTGACGCAGTGACCGTATCAAGACCTCAGCAGTAGTAAATACAACTAACTAAACCATAGTTGCAGGATTTCCTGATCATTTATATTCTTGTTAACTAAGCCATAGTTGCAGGATTTCCTGCAACTATGGCTTAGTTAACAAGAATATAAATAATCATCATTTCAGCCGAAAGACGTCCACTGCTGGACATAGGCCTGAATATAGATAATGATCAATAATTTTTGCCAAACCCTGTGCCGCTATAAGTATATGGACAAAGTTTTCTTCATCAGGGATGCAAAAAAAAAATGCTGTTGCGCCAAAAAATATTAATTTATCATTGTTTGTGAATTTAATTTTCGGCTTAGTTATCACCAACGTCCATACTACGTTGAATACACCGGTTCTCGTCCGATCACCGAAGTTAAGCAACATCGGGCGCGGTTAGTACTTGGATGGGTGACCGCCTGGGAACACCGCGTGACGTTGGCTTTTTGTTTTTTTTATGTTAAACTATTTTTACCAAATATAGAAAGTTAGAAAATAAGACCCTTTATTTTTATTAGCATTTTACTTGCGAATAAACATTAATACAAACATAATTTTATTTTGCCTTAGATAAAAATTAAGATTCTAACTCTTAATATGCATACAGTTTACAGAAAACTAATCAAATATTTATGTTGCGTAAGGACTGCAAAATAATGAAGTCACCTTTATAAGTCCCGGTTTACGAATCTGTCAAAAGTTCACTTACAATTATGTTTTTTTGGTTGACACTCTGGACAGTGAAATAGGACCTGCACCCTTATTGCGTAACACAGTACATTCGCAATTTCGAATTATTTTAAAGGATTTTATTTATCCTTGCGTCATAATTAGGTACGATAAATTCTAAATTCTTCTGAACAACATAAATGACGCAAATAAAGTTGTTGAACTGTCAAAATGAAAGCCATTGTTACTGTAAGTGTGTTACGCAACTACCCCGGCTATAAAACAACCAAAACAAAGTTCTGCCTTTGATTGAAAAAAAAAAAAAACCAGCTCCGATTGATTTGTTTAGGTAGGTTATTGATATAACGAAAGCTAGCTCAGCTATTTTTAACTGGGCCACTTTCACGGAAGTAATACATTACGAAATGAAACTGGTCCTATAATAAGAACGAAGCAGTCGCTCATGAATATCAACGGCTATTTCAATTACTAATATCATCGGGGGCGTAGCTCAGATGGTAGAGCGCTCGCTTAGCATGCGAGAGGTACCGGGATCGATACCCGGCGCCTCCAAATTAAACTTTTTTGTTTTTTTTATGGCATTAATACTTCACGCTCGTCAGAAATCTGAGTTAGTAGAGTTAATTGGGGATCAATGAAGGTGTAGTATAAGATTATATTTTAATTATGATAGATATAATTATTTTTCTATTAAATTTATGATTTTTTTTTCAATGAAATCACAATTTTAATGTTATTAAAGAAAATACAATACAACGGCTGCACCAATTGTGCTTCTATTTTAATATAATTTTTATTCTTAATTCGTCTGCCGAGCATCTTACTTTAAACTGATTAGAGCTTACTTTTAATTAAAAGCTTAGGATAATACGCGATAGTATATTGTTCAACCGCTTAGAATCAATTTTTTTTTGTCATGTATTTTATTTATCATAATAATATGAAACACTTAAGATTGAAATTAATTAAAAAACTAAATTATTAACACATCTAGTACTTAGATTACCTACATTATACCAGGAGACATTTTTTAACGTCTTGAAAAAAATGGGGGTAATAAATAGGTGAACGGAGTAGAAACCTTTGGCATAGAATTTTTTATTATTTTTATTTTTGAATAACATGTAATGAAATTGATCTAGCAATAAATACTACACATTTAAAGTAACATTTTCATACTAGAACAACAAAAACAGAAATTTGGAAAAAAAATAATAATATCGAAACTCAAATCATATGCACCCTACTCAATGCGCGGCATGTATCAATGATTTCGTAGCGCGATCCTACCCTTTGAAGCCGGCCGATAGGCGGCCTCATTGATCTTTCGCATCCCCGTCCGCCCGCGTCCCGCGCTCCTTGAGTCACCTGCGATGAATCTGAAGGCCTTCCTGCCTTTTATTCTAGTTACACAACACACCATATGAAGTTCGAGACGGTAAAAAATGTCATCCGGTATAATTTGACAACCATGCAGACGCACACACACTGTAATGTTTTCCGAATTGTTTGTTTTGAGTAAATCAGCGAATGAAACATTACAACGATATCTTGAGTTACGCCAATAAATAAGACTAGCCAACACACTTCCATCCCTTTTAAACCTCTTATTAAAACATGTTCTACCATTCACAGATAGTCCAACAAATGAACTTCTCGTCGCGAACATCGTCGATGGACGTCCAACGCAACTTGGAATCCGTTGTTGAGAAGAGAACTAAAGATACCTTCGGTCCCCCGGTCGGCAAGAAGATGCTTGTGTTCATTGATGATATGAACATGCCTATTGTAAGTACCTATGCTATTGTTGTAGTAGGTTGTATAAAGGTTGTCTACAAAAGTCGACCTTATGTTGCGTGGGCTGATAGAAAAATAAATGTGGTTTTGCATTTGACCATACAAGCGAATTCCCACTCCATCCCACACATACTTACACATTCATATAAAAAATCAGGTCATTATGGGTTTATTGTTAGAATCACACACTTAAATAAAGGTTTATTTTGTATACGTAGTAACTAGTAGAACACTGACTCCTAGGTCACAGGGTTTCCCTAGTTTAGGAGGCAGAGTTTTCCACTATTTGTGCAACCTTTTCCCAAAAACCAATTTAACCTACCTATGTGAATAGTTATTGTTATTGTATACAAAGGTTTTTTGTGTCAATAAACTTATTTTATTTATTTTATTATTATTATAATTAAGAATGAACGTCCAAATGATATCTTTTAGTTTTTTGTTTCAAAAACATTGATCGAATAAGTGCCATTTGGTGCCAGACGTAAAGAATACCACCATCCCAGTTCCTGCGAGTGTCGTAATAGGCGACTAAGGGATTTACTATAGAATGGGCAGCAGCGTTCTCTATGCATTTTACCACCTTACTGTGATCGCAAACCCGCCTGCCAAGCTTGGCGATTATGACAAACCTCCCCAAATTGGGTGAGGACTATTTCTAGCAGTGGACGTCTTTCAGCTGAAATGATGATGGTGATGTTGATAGATGTAAACACGTTCGCTTAGAATAAACGTAATAAATATTATAATTGCATCCTTCATACAATGTGTAAAACACATAAAATAATATGGTACTTTAAGTTTTGTTCGGCTATGTACAACATCGCCTCTCAAAGTCTAATTCAAAACTTCCGATGTAATTCATTACGCCCGAACTCTGGGAGTCTGCTGTCGAACAGAGACCTATGGATATAATCGGCCCACCTGTGGTCAAAAAGGTAAGCTCTTGTATAATACACAAAGATTGACATAACGCTGGACGTATCGCGACGAAATGATAGCATAAGTATTTTAGAAAAAAAAACCTGTGCTTTTATACTATGCTTGTTAGTTACCATATTGGTAAAAACCGTGACGAAAAATATATGTTTGGAGGCGCCGGGTATCGATCCCGGTACCTCTCGCATGCTAAGCGAGCGCTCTACCATCTGAGCTACGCCCCCAATAAATATTGTCACTATAAAAAGCTATGTTGTGTGCACTTACTACACTCACTCAATGACGAAATGACCTTTACATTGTAAGTATTTCGAAAGAACTACGGTCAGTTCTATAAGATAGCGAGCTGTTGTTTCGAAATAGCTTATTTATTAAGGTTGCAAAATTGTCATCGGCTACTCGCCCTTCACTCCTAGGTTTATAATGCTAATTTAGATATATATCCCCGACAGAAAAAGAGAGGTGTTCCGGGTGGTGTATCTGTCTGCGGCATTCTCGCTCCCAAACGGCTAAACCGATTTATAGATTTTAGTTTTGTTTGAAAGAATACTTGATTTACAACGTTCTTGGCTTTGATTTCTGAAAATCAGGTCAGACGTTTGAAAATCAGACGTTTGAAAAATATCACCTCTTTTCTAGTTGATGAATGAATGTGAGCGAGTAAAGCAGATACGAGTTAAAATTTAGTATTCTGTTTCTCCAATAATATTGAAACATAGTAATCCTGTACAGATGCTGTAGCATCACCTGTAATTTGCAGGTTACCCAACTCTTTGATCAACTTACAGCAGACTTATCGCGTTTCAGCTCATTGGAATGATCCTAATAAATAGGTTGTTGATATATCAGAATGTGATAATAGAGAAGGAAAAAGAAATGAGGGTAAATTAGTACACCTTTTTTCTTTTTGGATGGGAAATCATCAAATGACTACTCCCGCTCTGGGCGGAGCGGGAGGGCGTGTCAGACTTACTGACTAAAACCTACCCGTGTTCTTTCAGTTGCCCATGTCCCAGGGTCACGGTATCTCTTTCTAACAATCTCGCGACCCCGGCAGGCATCGGTCCTAGCAGACCTCTTCAGTGCTGCTGACATCAAATTAGTACACCCTTCACTATAGTAAAAATACGTAGGCTTCGCCTAGCAACCTGTCAAGCGTGTATCATATTATCCAGTCGCTCGGTTGTGGAAGTCAGATAGGCAGTCGCTCTAAGTAAAATACTGGTCTTCAAATGGTTTGAAATCCGACCTGGGGGCTTTCTCTTCAACCTAATTTTAATTCCAACCTAAAGCCAATACGATTCGAATGTTAATTTTGCATACACGTGATTCGGTACTCTTGAAAACAATAGTGTCAACATTGGAACAACAACAACGCCCGATCTCGATTCCACTTAGTTCTCCAAAATGGACACCCAATTTAAACACATTTTGGCGCTAGCGTCGAACTCAAGAATACGAAACATCACAGTTCCAATGTCAATCGATCGGAAAAAATCGAGAGTAAGCACCCTGGCCGCAATTAAGTATCTATAACATAACATAACATAATATTTATTCAAAAAATAAAAGGCTTAAGAATATGTACAGTTTGCTTATATGTAAATTATATTCTAATATTTACGTGCCTGAACTAGGTAATCCTGTGTTTCAGGCAAGAAGAGCCTAAATAGTCTTATAAAATAAATAAATAACCAAAAGTTGTGAATAGACAAATTATTGTATAAATGTTGAGTAGCTTATAAAATAGTTTCTAAAATTTTACAGAATTAAATACTTAACGTAGGTGAATACTTACTTTAACACAGTTAGTAAATTCTCTGTTTCTTCGTAAGACATACTTTGGAGAGCGTCATTGAGAGTTCTCTTACAATTTGTAAAGTCCAGGGAAAATTTTTTTGCTATAGAGTTTAATCTATTATAGAGGAGAGGGCCGAGGTACAGATAAAATTTGGATGTAAAAGCATGTTTTGTTCTGTTTTGTGGACAGACTATATCGTCACATCCACGGCAAACTTACGAATCTGCAGAAAATGTATTTTACAGGGGAGCGTTTTGAAAGTAAACATCAACGATTTCTTTTTTTGTTAACGGGTATATAGGTACCATGGTACATTTTGGTTTTTAAAATGGTACTTTTTTATATAATGAATAACGGATTTTCAATATTTTAAACATTACGAACAGATTTTCATCACAATATCGATTTTACCAAAACTGCAGATTCGTAAGTTTGCCGAGGATGTGACGATATCTTTACGTCTTTTATTAGTAAATTCAGTGCTGTAGGGTAGAGCTGCGTGTTGTTTTAATACAATGCCCATTATAAATAGCTGTCGAACTGTTAATACTTCACAAGATTTGTATAGTAGATACAAGATATTTATTTTGTTAAAACATGAGTGTACACATAAATGCAAGATGTTACATAAAGTTCGGTCAAGTCGCTGTCATGTTTTGCCTTAATAGCGTACAAAATATAAATGATTAAGAAAAAAATCATCACAACACTATTTACTCATACATGCATTATTTAACAACAGTTATTAACGGTCAAAAGGTTAGTAGGGAAAGGTAGGTTAGTAGGGAAAAGGAAAGGGCGGGAAGTAGACACTTTGAGTATCGCTCTCTGAGCTCTCTCGATAGTTAATAACAATGTTTTACCCGCTCCACCCCATGTGGTAATACAGTAAGTTAATATCGATTGACATAGAGCAAAGTAAACTTGTCTTATTATTTTTGGGTCAGCAATATGGCGTAACTTTTTAAAAACAAATATCAACTTGCGAATTCTGCTATTTAAGGCTTCTATGTGTTTTTTGAACGAAAGTGATTCATCGACTATAGTCAACAAAGATTGCCTTATTCACAACGCATTGCTATTTAAGTTTTGGTCCCCTAGAAAACCAGTTCCGTCATATTATAATTGCCGCCATGGAAATCTGTCATTTTCACCAATATTTGGCATTAACGTGTTAAAAAATGTTCCGACAGCCGTATTGACCGTTTTTTTGGAAACCAAAGTATTATTTCAAAGGTGTCTGTGCTGGTGCAACCTCCCTACACCGCCATGCATCTTCTATACATATTATGTAGAACAAAGTGGCTTGTCTTGCTTACATTTGTGTGTGCGCTTAGGTCCAATAATATCTCGCGGGAACGTACTACTGGGATAAATATACCCTGTGTGTTAATCCAGGTTTCAATTTAAATAAAGTTAGTATTAAAATCTGCCTAGCCTTTTCCAAACTATATTAGCTCGCAGAAGGGATGGCCGATGGGGCCGGAAGGTTCTGAAGTGGAGAACGCGTACTGGAAGACGGAGCGTTGGAAGGCCTCCCACAAGATGGACCGATGACCCGGTGAAGGCCGCAGGAAACCGTTGGATGCGAGAAGCACAGAACCGGTCAAAGTTGCGGTGCTTGGGGGAGGCTTATGTCCAGCAGTAGACGTCTTTCAGCTGAAATGGTGATGATGATGATGATTAGGTTGGCTTCCAGTTCAACTAAATGCAGCTGATTACCATGCATTATACATGAAGCGACTGCCTATCTGACTTCCACTATCTAGTTACTGCGTAATGCAGTACTCCTTAATAAATAAATAAATAATATCTTAGGACAACCAACACATCTTTATCTGATCACAAACTAGGCAGACCCTGTACTATGGTAACCATACAACTGATAAACATACTTAAATATTTTGTAAATACATAGATATCATAGATAAATTACACCCAGACACAGAACAAATGATTGTGCTCCTCACACAAAGATTTGTCCTGAGTGGGAATCGAACCCACGACCTCAGTCTTCGCAGTTTTTCAGTATAAGACTGGTTGTCAGACTATCACGTTTGTGACGATAAAGACTGTGAAAGATCCAGGAACGCCAGCCGTGAGCGATGGCTTAACTTGCTTTCCGAGGTACTGAGGGGTATTGATATGAAAAAATGTGACCCATCCAAGGATCATCCGTGGCAAGCGTAGCTTAACCTGATCGAACGGCCAGGGCGAAATTCCTCAACGAAAAACCCCTCTCAATACTTTTTATGATGTATAGTCTCCAAAAGAGATAAGTAACGAGTGTCGTGGGATATAGTTGGAGTTTAGTAAGACAACAAAGGATATTTTCGAATGAAATCTATCTATATATATAAAATTCTAAGTCCTGAGTGACTGACTGACTGACTGATATATCAACGCACAGCCTAAACCGCTGGTCCTAGAGACATGAAATTTGGAGGGTGTATTCTTTGTGAAGAGTAAGTATCCACTAAGAAAGGGTTTTTGAAATTCCATCCCTAAGAGGGTGAATTGGGGGGTTGAATTTTCACGCGGGCGAAGCCGCTGGCGGAAGCTAATTTAAAAGATAAATGATTTGTTGCTTATTATTAATTAAATTATACTAAAAAACTTCCATTAGTTCTTACTAAACTTGTTTACCTTGGTTATTTGTCTCTTTTGGTCACTGTACACCATAAAACTTACGGATATAAATAACATACTATAAAACAAAATCGCTTCCCGCATCTATACGATTAGATCTTTTACACTTCGCAACGGATTTCAATGCGGTTTTCATCAATAGACAGAGTGATTCAAGAGAAAGGTTTATATGTATACCTAATCCGCTGCAAAAGCTAGTAAATAATAACATTCAAACAAAACTTGTATCCACTGTATTATCTATTACCATAGGTCTATTACTATAATATAAGTTGTAACTGCTGATATAATTAAAACATTTTGCTGACACAGCGCTTATGAAGGTCATTTCGTCATTAAGTGAGAGTGCCGTAACTGCACTCGCCATAATAATAACTATTATAGTGACAGTATACTATATCGGGGGCGTAGCTCAGATGGTAGAGCGCTCGCTTAGCATGCGAGAGGTACCGGGATCGATACCCGGCGCCTCCAGTCTATTTCTGCAAAGGAATATTTTAACTCTCTTCATAACTTGTTAGCCTTTAGATCTTAATCCAAATATATTTTGTATTTGTTTCTTTTCGAAACCATAATGATTCTAGACAAGTCTTTGGACTACGTATACCTTTAATTACAAAGAAAATTTATTGAAATAAATCTTTGAGTTTAATCAAAACATCCAGAAGAAATCCTGTATTGTACTTACATAAACTTACCTTCTGTATAAGTTTAAAGTTATTTCCGAAAGTACGCATTTCGCTTACAAACCCTTACAATAGTCATTTCTTCATTGAATAAATGCATGCTACTATTTCATCGGTTTGCTAATGGGAGGTAGCTCATTAAAGTGTGCATTCGGTTAGTCTTTTAATTTTTTTTTTTTTTTTAATCCTGGGAATATGCAAATAATATGGGCTTACCTACGTGTGTAGCTGCAAAAAATAATATTGTTTGCCTTCGTTAATCAATTATAGAAACGCAGGCTTTTTCGTTGCTTTTCGCAGTAGCTGTTTCCAATACAAGAATATGTTCGCTTATAGCTGTGTACTCGTTAATACGCTAGCTGTAAGTTTCCCGTTAAACTTTAAATAATATTTTAGTGTTGACCCACCAGGGTCCGTCGAAAAGGACAATCATACCCATACCATGATAAATAAGTATCATGTCATTATTACAGGTGGACAAGTACGGCACTCAACAACCCATAGCCCTGCTGAAACTACTGTTTGAAAGGAAAGGATTCTATGACCGCGGCAAAGATCTGACTTGGAAGAACGTCAAAGATATTGGCTTCTTAGCTTCTATGGGCAAGGCTGGTGGCGGGAGAAATGATGTGAGTTGAATATTATTTTTATTGGTCTTTAAATGAGTGGTTACGGGAAATGGCCTCCCTTTCCCTTTTTGCCTAGCAGTGGGACATTAGAGACTAAATAGATAGATTTGAGAGTAGTCGTATCAGTTCCTTCCAGGAACAGAGACGACTAAGTTGCTAATTCTAAAATATCAAACCGGCTGAGTGATAAGGAGCCTTCCTAGAATACTATTAGTATGTTGCTGAGAGAAAAAAAAGATACAATAAATAGTTCACATTTTGTTTTGTCTGAATTCATATTCAAAATTAATTAATTACTCATAGCTTTTAATTTACTGATGCAAGTCTAAATTAAAGGAGCATTAATATAGTTTATTTAATAATGGCGAAAGCGTGTCACGAAAATGCGGTGCCTTCAATTAGCGTGATATATTCCATTATGTTGCATAAAATACCTCCCATCTCTTTCCCTCACCAGGTGGACCCCCGCTTCATCTCAATGTTCTCGGTATACAACCTGCAGTTCCCATCAGAGCCAACACTACGTCATATCTACGTGTCAATCCTGAAGGGACACTTCGATATCTTCCCCGAAGAGATTCAATTAATCGTCGAAAAGCTTGTGCAGATGACCTTGGAACTATATAAGGTAGGAATACTTCGTAATGGGGGCTGATTCACCGACGAACTTATCTGGACAAGTAAAAAAAAAATATCCATTAGGTTTTTTGTATCGAAAAGACAATGAAAACATAGGCGTGTTGGTGTAAACACGTTCGCTTAAAATATAAAAGTAATTACTGGCCTGTTAGTCTAGTGGTTAATGACCCTGACTGCTAAGACTGAGGTCGTGGGTTCGATTCCCACCCAGGATAAATCTTTGTGTGATGAGCACAATCATTTGTTCTGTGTCTGGGTGTAATTTATCTATAATATGGATGTATTTAGAAATATATAAGTATGTTTATCAGTTGTCTGGTTGCCATAGTACAGGCTCTGCCTAGTTTGGGATCAGATAACATTGTGTTGGTTGTCCTAAGATATTATTATTATTTTTATTATTTATTATTTAATTGTTATTTTGATTGAATAACCCTGGTCCTGTGGCGACTCGACTTTGTCCGTGTGGTGCCGGACGTGAAAAAAGCATCACCCCATTTCTTTCCGTGGGTATTGTAAAAGACGACTAAGGGACTTACTAGAGAATGGGCAGCAGCATTCTCTATGCATTTGATCACCATACTACGATCACCAACCCGCTTGGCAAGCGAGGCGATTATGGCAATGCCCCCCAAATTTGGGGAGGCCTATGTCCAGCAGTGGACGGCTCGCCCCTTGCCCTTAGCAGAATTGGTGGACTAAGTGGTATTAATAAAACTTGTAATCGTTGTTATATGTTCATATAAGAGTACCTTGCCAATTTATAAACGTTTAGTGCGAAGCATTTGTGTGCTAAACTCGAAAAATAAAATCAGATAAAAAATAAAAGAATAATTTTGGAGGCGCCGGGTATCGATCCCGGTACCTCTCGCATGCTAAGCGAGCGCTCTACCATCTGAGCTACGCCCCCCGATATGTTCCTTTCAGTAAATTGCTATGTTATACAGAACGTGGTCGTTTGACCATGATTTAAAGCTGTCCACAATGTCACGTTCGGCAACAATCTTGTTACTTGAAACGTGTTTTTGTAGCTCAGTATCCTCTGCCCGCGATTTCGGATTTTGAAATTTCTTTTTAAGGTTGAGGTGTACCAATAACTGTACTCCGACATTTCGCCGGGTAAGTTGAAAGTCCCATGTAATAGGGCCTGAGCACAAATCTGGACTTTGGGTTGCTGCTGAGACATTCCAGATAGAAAATCACAATAACACTTTTCCCGACCTGGAAACCGACCGACCGACCGACCTCATATACCGGATGACATTTTTTACCGTCTCGACCTTCATATGGTGGTGTTGTGTAATTAGAATAGAAGGCAGGAAGGCCTTCAGATTCATCGCAGGTGACTCAAGGAGCGCGGGACGCGGGCGGACGGGGATGCGTGTGCGGCTCGTGCGCCTGCGAAAGATCAATGAGGCCGCCTATCGGCCGGCTTCGAAGGGTAGGACCGCGCTACGAAATCATTGATACATGCCGCGCATTGAGAAGGGTCCGTGTAATTTGAGTTTTGATAGGTTTTTAACTGTTTTTTTTTTTCTAAATTTCTGTTTTTGTTGTTCTAGTATGAAAATGTTACTTTAAATGTGTAGTATTTATTGCTAGATCAATTTCATTACATGTTATTCAAAAATAAAAATATAAAAAATTGCTATGCCCCAAAGGCTTCTACTCCGTTCACCTATTACCCCCATTTTTTTTCAAGACGTTAATAAATGTCACCCGGTATACCTATGAGGTTCTGGGTTCGAATATATTGTAGCGTGATGTTAAATATCTTCTTCAAGAATCGGGTTATAAAATGAAAAAATATTTTTTCTAATGTGACTGGTGGTAGTTGCAGAGAATTACTTCCTACAAAAAAATAAAAAAATGTTAATATTTATTTCATACTGGATCGGCTTAAAGTATTTTAAAGATACTTAAGTTGTCTGATCTTTTGATGCAGTTACATAGTAACTGGGTTGTGGAAGTAAGATAAGCAGTCACTCAATATAATAATGGTATTCAGCTGCATCCAGTTAGAATGGAAGCTGACCCTAAAATAGTTAAAAAAGGCAAATGATGATTATGTTAGTTGATGCAGAAGAGCGTTGTGACATCGTAGAACCCATTTTTGAGCTATCTTGTTTACCATTCACAGATAATAATAGTAGACCTACCACCAACGCCAGCAAAGTTTCACTATATCTTCAATCTACGTGACCTCTCCCGTATAGCGGCCGGCATGTGTCTCACTCACCCGAACTACTTCAGTGAGAAGCGCTGCGTCGTGCGCTGTTGGCGCAACGAGTTCATGAGAGTCATATGTGACAGACTGATTAGTGTACAAGTAAGTGAAGTCCGAGCTCGCTCTCTCTGTCCCGTGTAGCGGCAGTTATGTGTCTCACTCACCCAAACTACTTCAGTGAGAAGCGCTGCGTCGTTGCTGTTGGCGCAACGAGTTCATGAGAGTCATATGTGACAGACTGATTAGTGTACAAGTAAGTGAAGTCCGAGCTCGCTCTCTCTGTCCCGTGTAGCGGCAGTTATGTGTCTCACTCACCCAAACTACTTCAGTAAGAAGCGCTGCGTCGTTGCTGTTGGCGCAACGAGTTCATGAGAGTCATATGTGACAGACTGACTAGTGTAAAAGTAAGTGAAGTCCGAGCTCTCTCGCTCTATCCCGTGTAGCAGCCGGCACGTGTCTCACTCACCCGAACTACTTCAGTGAGAAGCGCTGCGTCGTGCGCTGTTGGCGCAACGAGTTCACGAGAGTCATATATGACAGACTGATTAGTGTACAAGTAAGTGAAATCCGAGCTCTCTCTCTCTCTCTCTCTCTCTGTCCCGTGTAGCGACCGGCATGTGTCACACTCACCCGAAGCACTGCAACGGGAAGCGCTGCGCCTTTCGCTGCTGGCGCAACGACTCCGGGAGATTTATATGTGACAAACTCATTAGTGTATCTACAAGTAAGTGAGGTCAGAGATCACCAGGAAAATTCATACAACAACGGGGAGTACAAGTCACTTTTGGTTTCATTAACACGTTATATTCGAAGAAATTCACCTGTGTGAATTTTCGCCAGCTAATTTAATTTGTTTATGTAGATCTACACCCTAATTGCGAAACGCACAATTTATCAGAATCTGAATGGGATTGAAGATTATTTCTAAACCATTACTTAATTTGTTCGAATAAATTGTCGGCTCAGCAACGTAAATAACGCAATGAATGTTGTTTAACTATGAATATTAAACCAATTCCTAGCGATAAAAAGTTTCGCAATTACCCTGGTTACACTTCGAAAATCATTATCATCATCGAGATGGAGCTATGTATGACTGGTAGAACCTTTATTATTTCGTAACTTAATCGTCATGAAATTAATACCAAGTTAAGCTTCTGTTCTTCATACACAGGATAACGAGCTGATGCGCAACCATATTCACGAACAAGTGATGATATACTTCCCTGAAGAAGAACCCGTCGTTCTTGAGGAGATCGTGATACCTGAAGAAGAAGCCAAAGTGGAAGAAGAAGAAGCAGACGGTATAACCCTTGCCTCTAGAGAAACCAATTCAAAATGGCGACTAAACAAAAAAGCTTATCATGCTCTTTCACTTACACAGACTTAATATTGGCATAGCGCCACTATTTTCAGTTCGTGTTTTTAAGAAGGATGCGCTACTTTTTAGCATTGAATATAGGAAGTCGAACATTATGTTAAAGTGGAAAAAACCCTTTAAGCGCGAGTCCAACTCGAAGTTGCCAGTTTTTTTTTTTTTTTGCTTCTTAGACGTAAATAAAACCATATTACTGAAACATTGTTGCGCAACTTTTTTTGTTCAAAATTAATAGGAACCATAACAACATCGATGAAAAGAGTCAGAAACCCAAATGTCTGGCAGCTAGTCTTACCAATGGATATAGTGTTATCCAGTAAATAAGTAAAGGAGTTCAGATAGGCATTCGCTCCATATAACATACTGGTATTCAACTGCTTGCCATTACACTAGAAACAGACGTCGACATAGTTGGGGAAAGGCTAAGTAGATAATCACATCGAATTATCTCGCAGAGTTTGGCATGATAGAAGAGAAGGAACACGAGGCAGAGGAAGCTGCTGTTACTGAGGCAGTTGAAGAAGAGGAGGAGGTGGAACCCGAACAAGAGCTCACGGTGAGTACCGGCTTTTGTGTAGTCACTGACAGAAGACAGAAAATAAGCTAAGTTTTCAAAGCTTCTCTCCTACTATTTTGCTGGGCCCGATAAGGTCCATAATGCATGACAGCCTAAAATGTTCCCACTACTAGGCCAATGAATTAGTACGGTTTTACCCATACACAATTACTTGAATGCAGATGGAGGAGTACGTGTTCCGTGATCCGCTCTTGTTCGGTGATTACCGCAACGCGCTGGACGAAGAGGAGGTCAGATACTATGAGGATCTACTCGACTATGAAGCTGTCTACTTCCTGTTCCAAGAGGTACTGTTGAATTTTACTTATTATAGGTGTACATACACTATTGGACAGTTAACGTTTGTGAATAATGGGGATAGTGATTATCCCCCTTATATTCATATACGTTCCTTAAAGTTAAGAGATATTTAATCGTCAATAATTTGATTTATCGTCGTTTTTAAGCAACGTATATAATTAAGCGGGAAAATAGATTTTGACAATACAAGTTCAAAGTTATTAATTGTATTATTATAATAAGCCAGTTACTTACTTAACCCTCAATAATAATTGATATTCAGCTGTTTATTTTTCTTTGCAATTCCAAGATTGATCTCACCGTGAAAGTTGTATTTTAATGTCCCCCCTGTTCAATGGTTTTAATCATAACTAGCAACAAAAGTTTATCTGGCGCAGGAGTCGGTGAATTCCATATTTTTTGTAGTTCTTGTTTTATGTTACTCAATAATTGTATTAATATTTTGCTATCATATTTATTAGCTTGGCTAGTTTAGGCTGTATTAACGGGCTCTAAGTACCACTTATTAAATAGAAATAAAAAATCAGATCCTCGACGAGTACAACGACCGCGTGGGCAAGATGTCAGTAGTCCTTTTCGAGGACTGCCTGGAGCACCTGACGCGCATGCAGCGCATCCTGCGCATGGACCGCGGGAATGCTCTCATCATTGGCGTGGGCGGCTCCGGCAAGAAGTCCATCTGCAAACTCGCGGCCTTCGCGGCTGGTAACACACGGCTACACATTTATTTATTAAAACTTTATGCACAAGAAAACTACTGTACAAAGGCGGACTTACAGCCTGAGGCATTTTCTACCAGTCAACCTTAGAGTGATACAGAGAAAATCATACAAAAAAACCTTACAAAAACGTTGAACACTTTGACTTTGTCATATTAAACTTGTTAATTGTGGAACGATCAGTTTTCATCGCCGTACAGTGGAAACCTCGTGATGGTAATGAACGTTATAGGGGTTGGTAGAAACTGTCTTAAGACAGTACGAGAATCTCGAGATACCTCAATGACGGCTATTTTAAAATAGCCGTCATTGAGGTATCTCTAGATTCTCATTTTAATTAAAAGAAGGCATTAGAAGCATCTTAGAGACAAATATACAAAACGGGGTTTTCTAGCTAATAAATAAATATAAATGAAAGGAATGATTTTTTGCTTTTCCTGGTTGGTTTTCACTGTACCTACTGGAACGTCACTTTAAACTCGTTAATTGTTAATTAATGTTTGTCGTCACAATTTAGGATCCAGAAGAGTTAAAGTTTGAGATCTATCTATTTAGACTTTGCTAAGTAAGCGTTCCATACGAAAATGGAAATGCATTCATTTGTCCTGCCCTTATCCAAATTTGTTTAGGGTTGTTGCAACTTGTATCTATGTTCCATGCTCATTTCGGTAGTCACCACCTTTCTATCCAGACCATCTTTCACACAGTCCATCCATCGTTTGTTTTGTCTTTCCCCTACTCTCATAGCCATCGTCATTAATACTCAAAATTATTCGTACTATGTTAATGTTAATATTTTTGTGACAGGCTTGATCACAGGATAATGAAAATTAGTCCAGCGGGGTATTTGCGTAACACTATCCCAAAGGCTTTCATTTTGACGGTTCAACAACTTTCATCGCGTTATTTACAAAATTTTTCAAACATGTGAAGCAATGGATTATCAATATCTTTCCAAATGGTTCAGATTGATAATGTGTTACACTATTAGGGTAGTAACACGATTAAGGTTCATATTCGTATTAATTGCTGACTTTATTAGCAAAGTAAAGCCTCAGTACACTTTATAGATCACAGCCTGAGATCCCCCAGTCACAGTAGACATATATCTAAGTATTAACTTATAGTATTTCAACTAGGTATATATGTGCTTATTTTATATAAATAAAAACTGTGCTATCATGCAGGTTGTGACGTGTTCGAGATCGTGATAATGCGTAACTATAGTGAGAACTCGCTCAAAGATGATATGAAGAGGCTGTACAACGCGCTGGGCGTCGAAAATAAGAAGACTGTGTTCTTGTTCACCGCCGCACAGGTAATGTTTGTACATTGTATAGGCGACCTCGTTATTATATAGAAGATTCTCCCTTCGAATTTCTGGCCGCGTTAGAATATATCAGGTTTAGATTTGTTACAAAACATATACAAAGTTGATAAAAAAAATGGGAACACTGTAAAAATTCCCCACAAAAGTAAATATTATTCTACCATTTGCATTCTTCACAAAAACTTCCAGTGTATTGAATCTTCACTTTAGTTGAAAGTTCCTAACTGTCATAAATTAGTCTTAAAGCATAAATAGTAAATGACCGATTAATGAGACATTCAACCGAATGGCTCAATAGTTGATAACTCGATCGATATACAAGGATGCAAGGATACCCCGCTAGCAGGATAATTACTATTTACAGAAGCAGTTATTTTTTAATAATTTAACTAGATTTGATGTCTATAATGCTTAGTTACACCTATATATATAGACAAGTAAAATTGAATCCGGCATCTATTCCCCTAGATCATCGAAGAAGGTTTCCTGGAGTTCATCAACAATATTCTGATGATCGGCATGATCCCCGCGTTGTTCGGCGACGACGAGAAAGACGCCATTATCAATGCTGTGCGCGGTGACAGCACCGAGGCTGGATATGGGATTGGCAAGTTAGTATGCCATGCTGATTTGTACGGATTTTCAGTAAATAAGTAACTATTAGGAGTAATGTTAGGAAAAATCGTCTACGGTTACAATATTTTTAAATACTTGATCATCATGTCTCCATCAACATAATTAGCGTTCTTATACTATGTACCTAGCGCCCTACGCCTGATCTCTTCCCGGCCGTGTCGGATTGCCGTCCCATCGGACTATTAGAGTGAGGGAAGAGTGAGTGCCCCTGTGTCTGCGTACACACTTGTGCACTATAATATCTCCCGCTCCGATGGCTAATCTCCGTTGAGATTGGCCGCCGTGGCCGAAATACGGTCTGGAGGGACTATACAGGGTAAGTTTTTATCCAGTGCGCAAATTGTAACCATGAATTCAGCATATCATTCTAGACACCCTTGCGCAGAAATTTTTCGTCGGTTTTACAAAAAAAAATCAGCTGTTTCATAGAAAAATGCAATACCTACAGGGTCAAAATGTATGGAACAGCTGACTTTTTTTTACGCAGTGGATAAAAACTTATCCTGTATATACCTATTTAAGTATAGTAATTTAGTTGGTATAGCCCAAGAGGTGGCGAGACGACCTAGACCACGGAGCAAATACAAAGAGGAGATGTAATTAGATTTTCCTAAGAAACAACGCGTGACATTTTGCGGGGTGCGCGGTGTTAAATCCCGCCCACTTCTTTATTTTCCATCTACCGGTTAATAGCAAAACTAGGAGCTCGTACCGTCAATTTTCCTTTTGTAGTTATTTATCTATCTCATACTAGATGTCACTAAGTGCAGGAGGCAACAGGGTCGTACTCAGAATTTGCGTACCAAGGAGTACCCTGTTCTTTATTTACTTATCTTAATACGTGTTTTTTTACGAAAAACAATAATTTTAGAATAAAAATATTTTTTATGCAAGACGAAAGAAGCCAATCAGGGTGTCTCTTATTTTTAAATGACAAGCATTAAACATAAACATTTATTTTTCAAAACATCTATATTTCACACACAAATAAAAAAAGAAACACATTTTATATTCAACTAATTGACATCAACAATAAAACAAAGAAAGCAAAAAGAACACACGAAATATAGCGATTAAAATAATAAGAACCGGGAAGCCCTGTCCGCTGCTCATAGTGCAATATGTAAACATATCCAGTGGCAAAGCAGTGGAGAGACCCACCTGTCCGAGAAGACGCTTGTTATAATGTTGCTACTGAACCTAACACGACCGTATCATCGCATACTGCCAAAGTCTTAAAATTTCAACCAGACGCAAAATGTCCACTTCTCAGAATGTCAACTTCTTAGAATGTCCAATCCGCATAATGTCAGTTTCTCAAAATGTCGATTTTTCACAATGACAAACTCTTATGAAATAAAAATCAAAATACACTTTTTTTTTTTTTGATGTGAAATTATCAAATTACTTCTCCCGCTCTGAGGGCGTGTCAGACTTATACTGACTAAAACCCACCCGTGTTCCTTCAGTTGCCCATGTGCCAGGGTCACGGTATCTCTTTCGAACAATCTCGCGACCCTGGCAGGCATCGGTCCTGGCAGACCCCTTCAGTGCTGCTAACATCTCTTTGAGGCGCGCGTGGAACACTACGCGCCGTCGACCCGAGCCTGGTCCTTACCGGGCGGCGAGCTACCCATTGCCTACGGTGGCCGGGAGTCCGCTATAGACTCCCGACTTTTCACTTTCCATTTATAATTAGAATTTGATTACGGCCCTGTTTATTTTTATAATCTTGTTTGTTGTTCATGGTTGACGATAGATGGCGGCCTGTTGACAAAATGATATAAAAACCACGATAAAAACTACAAAAATAATATTTAGGCGATTGGAAGGTTTTTGGGAATTCATCTATACAAATAAATAAAATTGGAGTGTCTGTTTTTAATATTAAAATAACTTCTTTTTACTAAGTGTATATGAATGTATACATGGTACATATACCAAAACAACATTTTTTACAATTTTTGTCTGTCTGTCTGTCTGTCTGTTCGTTTCGGCTAATCTCTGAAATGGCTGGACCGATTTTGACGGAACTTTCACTGGCAGATAGTTGATGTAACAAGGAGTAACTTAGGCTACTTTTATTTCAGAAAAAATAAATAATAGTTAAAAAAAACTAAAAACACGCTGAATTTTGAGACGTATGTCAGCGTAGTTTTCAAAGACAGTTTTTATGAAAAACTTTTTGTTAAATACCACGCGGACGAAGTCGCGGGTAACAGCTATTACCTATAATATAACCTGAATTGACACATCTTACCGCGGTAGTACGTCCTCCTGCGTTAATTTCCGACATCCACGCGGGCGAAGCCGCGGGCAAAAGCTAGTGTTGAATAAATTTCAGTACATATAATTATTAAAATATATTAACACTGAGCTCTACGTGCCTAATTAATTTTAGTATCCATATCACAAAGTGTCGCCATCTAATGTCGGGTAGAATTATATTTGGAAACACCGAAATTATGACATTTTTCTAGAAGATTTTTTATAAATTACGGTTAAAATTACTTACAAATGAAATGTGATACCATTCATAGCATCAGAAGTTCTATCCGAGTAGTTTTTACAAGATAAAACACAACACTTCATTCTTGTTTTTGTCTAGCGCGAATATACTGAACTTTTACTTAGTTGTGCACAGGACGAACGCCAACAATACACTGACTAAGGCCACGCCTACTTGATGACGTCAGGACCTAGTTGAAAATCACAGTGCACAGTTGCTTAGGCCGACTCCTCTTTGTATTTGCTCCGTGACCTAGACGCATACTGTAAGGGTTGGATCAAGGTGGCCCTGAAAAAGGATGCCTGGAAGGATTTGGGGGAGGTCTTTGCTCAGCAGTGGGACAGCATATAAAAAAATGGTTGGATTGAGGTGGCCCTGGAAAAGGATTCCTGGAGGGATTTGGGGGGTCTTTGCTCAGCCAGTGTAGGCTAATTAAGAAAAAAAAAAAAACAAAATCCAGCTGCATCGTCGTCACATATAATTAATAATTTAATGTATACAAAATATTGTAAAACATGTTGAAAGACTTCTTGTCCGTCTTCTTGCATGGATCTCACAACACAGGGAATCCTAGTGTCAAATCTAGAAATTAAATTCACTTGAATGGAAAATTAGCAAATAAATTTAGTCATATTCTTGTCCAATCTCCTCCATACGCCACTATTTTTTGCCTAAAGATAACACAAACAAACATTCTTCTCATAAAAATTTCATACATTCTGACAGTATCGTCATCCATTCTTTCGATTTCAGGGATGCGGTGTGGAACTTCTTCTGCAAGAGATGCTGTGAAAATCTGCACGTGGTACTGTCCATGTCTCCCAGCGGTGATATATTGAGGAACAGGTGACATTTATGTTATCATTATTAAATATAATTGCATTATGAGCTTATGAACTTCCCACAGGCCCACACATTTGTTCTACTACAAAAAAAAAAAAACAGTATTATTGTTTTTCTTAGCATTATACTGACTAAATTTTTTTTAATGTGATTTGTTGTTAGTTCATAATGATGTTATAGCGTTAAAGCCTTCATTTAAAATTTGTACACAAGTTTAATGTGACAAAAATTTGTCGTATTCTTGCAAATAAATGGGTAGGTACTATTCTATACTGTTCCATCAGATGTCGGAGTTTCCCCGGGCTGGTGAACAACACTACAATAGACTGGCAGTTCCCGTGGCCGAAGCAGGCGCTATTGGCTGTGGCCAATGTCTTCCTTGCTGACGTATGTATTCTTCAAACTTGTGTTGAGACTGCATCCTTTTTTTTTCGTTGGGTTATCTTCAAATGACGTTCTCGCTCTGGGCGGATCGAGAGGGCATAAACCACCTGTTATTGTTTTGAGACAACGGGACTGGGCGGGACTGTGGCCATAGGCGAGCCTTCAGTCGTGCACAATCACCAGGATTGAAATAAGAGAGTGGTATGGAAGGAAAACCGGTATGTACTCACGGATCTGCACTTTCGACGGCTTCTCGTGGTATCATTCTAGTCCCACCCACAGTTCAGGGACGTCCCTTTGACACACTTATCACTTCACAGAATTTTTATAAGTCTTTGCGTAGGTAGGTTCGTTAAAACGTGGTGGATTATGTTAGCCGGCAGCGGAATCAGGCGCCATGTTGATCGCTTGTTATTATATCTATTAACAAGTGCTTGGTAAACGCTAATGTAATTAGCTTCAGAAATTGGAAAAGCTCTAAGAAGATTAAGTGGTTCCCCTGAAAGGGAACTTACAAGATATTGGTTTTTTTTTATGCATTTGCGAGCGCAGACAACAGCATCTGTTAATCGTTTGTGCGTAATGTTACGCTTTGATTCATGATGAGCGGCCATAGCTTCACTCATGATGATAAAGTTTTAAAATCGTTAGTTAAATATGCTAATGTTATGTTAAAAGTATATTTTCGCAACCACAATAAGATAAAATAAAGTTTGAATTAGTTCAAAATGTTGTTTGATGACAGATATAACTCTGTTACACTACGACAATAATGACAGCAAACATTCACTGAAAATTATGTTAAAACTACAAAATTCTCTAAATATGGTAACATTTTAGAGCTGACGACACTGAAGCTTGCCTATGCCAGGGCCACGGTAACTCTTTCGAACGACCCTGGCAGGCATCGGCCCTAGCGGACCCTATCTAATAGTGTTGAATTTAAATAGCATATATTCCTGGATTCTAAAAGTTGGCAACGTCGCAAATAAATAGCAAATATTTCGCAGTTTTGATTAATAACAGTATAGATAGTTTCAACGCGTGCATGAAAAGTTTTATTTTACGAATCGGATAAGATTTTCATTACTAACTATGTTTAGTATGATGAGTACCTAGATTCACCTTCTATACGCAGGTGACTAAATTATTTAACCAATTGCAATCCATACAGTTAAACTTGCTTTTCTAATTAATAAGTATATGCTATAAGCCTATAATGCTATATGCACAAAATTATAATTTTCAAAAACGAGATAAATTTTACGTTATCTCAGGTGGCGAAGATCCCCGAAGAGTTCCGACCGATCATAGTGGAGCACGTAGTTCACGTGCACATGTCGATCGCGCACTACTCGCTCGAGTTCCTTCTGCGCCTGCGCAGGAACAACTACGTCACGCCCAAGCATTACATGGACTTCCTCACTAACTACCTGTCGTTGCTCAAAGAAAAGGACGCTTTTATTGTGGCACAGGTATGTATAATTTATTTATTTGGAAGACATGTAAATACCAGAAAAGGAGATATTTTGTTGTTATTTATTCCAAAAATGAATCCGCGCCTATAAAATAGCAATAGCAATCTGACAAATGCTACCAAAAGCAGAACTTAAAAAACACAAACGACCATCTATTCGCAATCGGTCCAACAAACATCAAATCATAATGTAAGACCAATTACCGGCAAATTGTACCCAGGATTCATCATTATGTCTCAGGCGTTATATACGCAAGAAAACACATTTTGGTCGGTGACTGATTTTCCTACTAAAGTAAAAGTACTTATTCTAAATAGAAAATACAAGAATGAGAGATAAATGATGATTTTGTTAATTCCCTGGTACTTAGTGACAGGCCTACACCGTCCACCATGGACACCTAATAACACTGTTATTTGGAGACATTTCTAAACTCTATTATTTTTAAAAGAGTAAGCCTAGGTAGGCACGAGCGATCTTTTCCTGTTGTTATTCTTATCCAGCGACCATATAACTCATAGACGCCTAATAACAGGCGACCGATGTCTGACAATACATCAGACTTATAGATCTGATACAGGATACCACTCAACAATTTCATTTCAGTATTGACCAATACTGTGAGCCGTAAATACTTCCGCGTTAGTAAATTAAAATTGGTGAAAATAAATATTATAATGGCCCCTTGCACAATACGTTGGTGTGGTAACAATAGCCAAACTTCGAGTTTCCGTAAAGATGGCATAACATTTCATCGGTAAGTCAATAGTTACATAATCATGATTACAATTATTTTTTCATATTGTTTATCGGAGTTCATCTTATACTGGTCTTACTTGTAGGTGAAAAAAGGTGCAAGGACTCTCGTTGATGTCTTTTATGGTTGCGTCTCTTTCTTCTGAATGTATTTTTTTAGCTATCTCTTTTCCTCTATTATTTGGTAGACATAACTAGTGATGCACCAAATCCTAAGACACAAATATAATTGTTCGATAAAGCAAAATCCTATACATACTATTTATACGAAGATCTTTTGAATCACTAATTACAATAGACATTAAATTAATTGTGAAACTATGATTGATTTTAGGTACCCACAAGATCCTGATGTAAAAATAAATGGGTTATTGCAACCAAGCGAGAGAACTGGTTCTCATCAACACATAGTGTAATATGTTGTCATTATTGTGGTTAATGATCTACCTGAGGTTGTGAGCAGTGCGAGGTGTTTGCTATTTGCAGATGATCTTAAAGTATTTATCTCGGTAGCGAACACCTCGGATTGCGAGCGACTTCAGCAGAACCTCGATAAGTTGGTACAGTGGAGCCAGTAAAACAAACTGGCCTTCAATGTAACCAAATGTTGCGTGATGACGTACAGTCGCGCGCGCGTCCCGCTACATAATCACTATGAGATGGACGGCACAGTGATGCCGCGGGTCACGCATATGCGTGATCTTGGGGTTCATATGGTAGCCGAGTTGACGTTTCGCCACCATATTATAGATTTGTGTAGCAAATCCTTTAAAAATTTAGGTTTCATTTTAAGACAATGTACGGATTTTAAAAGTGTAGCGGTAGTAAAACTACTTTATAATGCATTAGTTCGTAGTCATCTCGAGACAAATGCCGTTATATGGAATCAGCATGAAGAAAAATATAGTCTAATGGTTGAAAAAATACAAAATAAATTCGCGAGGTATTTATATTTAAAGCTTTATGGGATTTACCCGTTCTACCCGTTGATGTATCCGAGTCTGTTTGTGTTGGGCATGGTCGGGTACACTAGGCTAGCGGTTAGGAGAGACATCGCATTAGTAAAATACAGATGTGCTGGAGGCGCTGCGGCTGCGCCTCCCGGACGGGTATGTGGGAGCGCGCCGCCGCCCAACTTTATTAGATGTACCATGGGCTAGGACGAACCTACTAAAGTTTGCCTCTTTGTCAAGGGCCGCACGTCTTATAAATAATATGCCGTTAGAAGATGTGTTTGATAGCCTGCCGAAATTTGTATTGGGAGCACAAAAGTGCATTGAAGAAGGCATTCAAATTTGAAATAATATTTTTATTTTATTTAGGTTTTGTGTTTATTATTCAATTTTGTGTTTAAGTATATTTTATAATATTTAGATAGTTTAATTAGTGTGTATAACATCGTATTGGAAAACTTACTGTAAGATGTTGTACTTATTGGTGTAAATAAATAAATAAATGTTAAGAAATATAAAAAAAATATATGAAGAAATAGGAAGATAGAAAGCCAATTCAATATAGGTATTAATAAACGTTTTACTATTTACAATACAATTTTAACACAAACATCGATACCTTTGTGTTTTATTTAAACCTGTCCCATCTCTAGTGATACGTAATGATCATGGTAGGGCCAATCAGAATGCAGTATCCCGCTTCCTCATACCTCAGCTAGTTGACAGAATTGTTTTGGTGCGTTAGATATCAAGCATTAGGCGTCTATGGGTTATATGGTCGCTGTTCTTATCACACTGGATTTTCAACGCTCTGCTGAGCGCCTAGGGTTGAAAACCCAACACTGTTTTTTTTTTTTTTAACACGCTGAGTTGCGTTCGAAGAGCAGTGGTGGCCCAGTGGTAACGACCGCGACGTTGAAGTAGTAGATCGTGAGTGCGAACCCAAGCAAGCACTTTATGTAAATTATTTCATCACCACTGCTCTCAAAACAGTGAAGGAAAACATCGCGACGAAACCGGCATGTCTTAGAACCAAAAATTCGAAGACATGTGACATCTACCAACCCGCACTGGGCCCGCGTGGTGGATTATGGCCAGCTCCCTCTCACTAAGAGGAGACCTGTGTTCCAGCAGTGGGAACGTTATAGGCTGCTAATGTATGATGTATGTATGAGATGCGTTCTGTTGGATTCTCAACGCGTACACAATATTTTTAACCGACGAAAAAACCGGAGGAGGTTCTCAATTCGAAACGTATATTTTGTTTTGTTTTTTTTTTATGTATGACCACGCATAACTTTTTACAGAGGTGACCGATTTTGATAATTCTTTTTATTGGAAAGGGTATATCCCGAAGGTGGTCTTATGTAAATTTGGAATGAAAATTCTAACCCTAAGGGTAGGAAAATAGGGGATGATTGATTGTTCACTCATTGATTGTAATGCATAACTTCTTACAGAATAGTCCGATTTTGCAAGCATGTAGTAATTAGTAGATTATAGCCACAAAAAAATATGAAATAAAATGTTTTTTTTAAATAAATAGTTTATTAAACGCACACGTGTGCTAACCATGGATTTCTTTGTCGACGCCTCTCAATATTTCGGCCAATTGGAATCGTTAACCTAGCTTCAGACGTTTCGTAAATGCCCATGTAGGTTGATGTGACATAAAATATATATAAGTACGTACCTATTTTTTTTTCTAAACAATGCCTAAAGAATCATCATCATAATATTATTATTGTCTCAGTGCGAGCGTCTAATAGGTGGGCTGGCTAAGATAGAAGAAGCAAACGTTCAGCTCGCAGACCTGAACGACAAGCTGGCGATACAGAAAGTCATCGTCGCCGAACAAACCAAGGAGTGCGAGACTCTGCTCAGAGAGATCACCAAAGGTTAGTTACTTGTTACTGTTATAAATAGTAGTTAATTTATTTAAAATTTCGTACATATATCCTAACAGCTATAATGTTTGTTTTGCTGAGCATGATGTTCTGGGTTCGATTCCCAGGGCTGGCAGAGCGTTATTGGATTTTCTGTCAGGAATTTCAGATAGAAAAACCCAATAGCTCTTCATTCATTTTAAGACATATGTTTTTTTTTTTACACCAGAAATTCCTGGAATTCCAGATATTCATCCATTTTAAAACATTAATATTTAGTATTAATTTGAAAAAATGTAATGAATTCAAAACTGTTTAAAACTCAGTGACATAATTTATGACTTTCTTTGCGGTCTTACTAAACAACAATGTTACGATAGACTTCGAATAGCATTTCATAACGACGCCCCATCCCGTGACACTGTTTACAACCGGTTTAATGAGTTTAAACGTACTCGAAGCATACTCACTGCTGATTCACGAGAAGGACGTCCTTCTACGGCGACTATTGAAGATAACATGAGTTCTTTACGGCTTATGATAGAGGGCGACAAAAGGATGACATACCAACAGATTCACGCAGCTTTAGGCATTGGTATGAGTCAAGTACAAAAAGTCTTACATGAGTCTTACTAATTACATTGGTAGGAAATAGAGCTCGAATAGTATGTATACGTAAGACCTTTATTGTAATACCGGTTTACACAAATAAAGATTGATTGATTGAACATTTAGACGTCGGAAAGCTTTGTACTAGATGGATACCTGATGATTTGACGGAAGATCAAAAACGCCGTCGTTTAAATAGTGCCGCTCAATGCTTGAAAAATATGACGGAGGTGACTCGAGTGCTGCATATGACATCGTCACAGGTGATGAAAGCTGGATATATTTTTGAACCCAAAACCGAAAGACAAACTGCGCAATTGATGTTTCCATCCGAAGACTTTCCGACAAAAGTAAAGAAGGTAGACGTCAAGAGAAAAAAAAAACCGGCCAAGTGCGAGTCGGACTCGCGTACCGAGGCGAGGGTTCCGTACAAACCTGTAGGTATAAAGTTTAAAAAATATTTTTATTATATGATGTAACTAAAAATTTACAGTTTTCGCAATTTTCCTTGTATCTGTGCTATAAGACGTTGCTTCGTACCAAATTTCAAAATTCTAGATCGACTGGAAGTACCCTTTAGGTTTTGATTCCCTTGCGAGTTTCGAAAATTTGCTGAAATTTGCGGCATAAACGGCTATATCTTTTGATTGCGCTAGCTTAGAGGTTTGATTTTTTCACATCTTTAAGGGACAGTAGACTTGAGTATTTGATATAAATTTCAGCTTGATACCTCTACGCGTTCTTGAGAAAAAGGGTCTTGACAGACGGCCGGACGGCCGGACTGACGGCCGGACGGACGGACGGACGGACGGACGGACAACAAAGTGATCCTATAAGGGTTCCGCTTTTTCCTTTTGAGGTGCGGAACCCTAAAAAAGATTATTGCGTCATTCTTATTGACGGACGGGTCATTTCGCAACAATTATCCTAGAAGGTAAAAGGATTGTTACTGCAGATTGGTATAAGGCCACCTTATGACTTTTATTTATATCCAATCCAGAAGATAAACTTAGAGGAATTCGTTTTATGTATTCTGAAGATACCGTAGCTGCGTTTGAAAAAGACGTGGAGGAGGTCCCTAATGAAGAGTGGACCCACTGTTTAGTCAATGGTTCCATCGCATGCGTTGTCGGTGCTGAGGAAACAACGGAGGCTACTTGGAAAAGCAATAAAAATTATAACAGATTTCTGCATCATTCCCTATTTTGTTTTTTTTAAACTTTCGGTATGTTCCGGTTTCATGCAAAAACGACCGAAAATATTTTTTATAAAATTTGACACATAGATAGTTTTTAACGGCTTATGTTTAACTTACCACCAGATATAGTAACATATAACAGACAAAAATAGTAAATGATCACCAAAATTAAAACCCGCATTTTAATGTAAAATTATAACCAAAGTTTTAACATCTCGCTATCCTATTTAAGCAAAATGACTCCAAATAAATCATTGTTAATCCAAAAGTAGAAAATGATCACCAAAATTAAACCAGCGTTTCAATGTAGAATTATAACCAAAGTTTTTACATCTTGCTATCCTATTTAAGTAAATTGACTCCAAAAAAATCATTGTTAACCCAAAAATTGTTAATGAACACCAAATTATTAAGAGTGAGCTCGACAAATGGATGTGCGAATAACACTTGAGCGACAAAACTGTATTGCGACTGACATAGTTCGAATGCACGCTTGTGCGGCACACTGAATCAAGTCGTTTCTAGCACTCGCCGGCCGCTGCCGCGGCACCGCTTCGCTCGCTCGGCTCGTGCGTAGGAGGTCACAGTTTTAACCTAACCTAACCTAGTGTACTATGTGAGCTCGAGTGTGTCGCACAAGCGTGCATTTGTACATTCATTTGTCGAGCTCACGTAGTACACCCAATTATTAAGATTTGGTGATCATTTACTAAATTTGGTGGTCGAATACAATTTAAAGTGGAGTCGTGACTAAAATAGCTGGTACTATTGTATTTTTAGACTTTATTTTTCTGGTGTTAAGTAGATATTTTTGGTTACAAAACTAAGGGTATCAAAGCATTTTATGGTGGTCATTATATTTATCCCCGTTTTTAACCTGGATGGCAGGGTACTATTAATCCCGGTAGTAAGTTCTCAAAGCATATTTTCAGACAACCATTCGGGCGAAGCCGCGCGCTAAAGCTAGTTATAAATATTTAAAAATAACTACTTTTCCCAACAGCCACAAACGCAGCAGTAGCGAAGCAAACAGTTGCTTCGATAAAGTCAGCGGAGATCACGGAGCAGAGTGCTATCATCTCTGAAGAGAAAGCGGAAGCTGAGGAGGCTCTGTCAGCTGCTCTCCCGGCCCTGGAGGCTGCGAGACTCGCTCTTTCAGACCTTGAGAAGAATGATATCACTGAGATTAGATCCTTTGCGACGCCGCCTGAGGCTGTGCAGGTTAGTGGCTCAAAGGTTCTGTCAAATAGTAAGATGGAAGCTTCAATCAAGAATATACCAAATTAAGGGTTTGCGCCCTAAAATGATGCTATATTAGCCTTATTTTGAGCGATCAAAAACAGAATATCATCCATTTCATTTGAAATATTTTGATATTTGTCTCGTGGCTAAGTAATAACCCACAGCCACACAGGTCCATCAATCAGGTTAAGCTACGCTTGCCGCGCTTGGCCCGTGGATGGGTAACCATCTTTAAATACCAAGGCCCTGTTTTCAAATGTCAAGTTTCAAAATGAAAATTAACTCCTACTGAACACTTCTATTGTCCTCCTTTGTTCACACAATATTCATAACTAGCTTCTGCCCGCGATTTCGTCCGCGTTAAATTTCTTGTTCCCCCGACCCTTCCCGTCGCGTCGAATCGCCTACCCGTGCGATTTTTCCCGATTTTGCAACATTTTTTATTACTGCTCCGCTCCTCTTGGTTGTAGCGTAATGTTATATAGTCTATAGCTTTCCTTGATAAATAGCTACCCAACACAAAAATATTGTTTCAATTCAAACCAGTAGTTCCTGAGATTAGCGCGTTCAATCAAACAAACTCTTCAGCTTTATAATATATTAGTATAGATGTCATTGTCATGCATGCATGCCTGTTTACATTTGAACTAATCAAATGTAAACAGGCATGCATGTATCTAGTAACTGAACTGAAATGACATTTTCGGCTATTCTTTATTTGGATTTGTAAGCGACTATGCTGTTGGTGTACTTATTATAAATGAATAAATCCCACATCCCTTTCTAGAGCTACCTCTGTCCAACTCTGGAATAGTGGTGTAGGTCGTCTCCTCTTCTTGGGCTGGCCTCGGTGGCGCCGTCCATCCTCAGGCACGGTGTGGACTATTTGCCCAGCAGTGGAAGGGTTTGGGCCGTTACTTCAAATGAAAAAACAAACTGTCATATTATAATTTACCAAACTTCCATTTCTATCCATCAGATAGTTTGCGAGTGCGTGGCCATAATCCGAGGCGTCAAGGAAATCAACTGGAAAGGCGCTAAGGGTATGATGGCCGACCCCAACTTCCTGCGAAACCTGCAGGAGATGAACTGCGACCTCATCACGCAGAAACAAGTCAAAGACGTGAAGACGCACATGAAGAAGAGCAAGAAGTTGGATACTATGCAGCAGATCAGTAAAGCCGGGTAAGCGAATGTGAACGTTAAGCATAAATTGTTAAGGTTTAGTTTTGTTTGCACAGAACGTGAAGGTTGCTCTAGCAAGAAATTGGACACCATTCAGCAGATCAAAATGCCGACACCAAGCCGTCTCTTATTAGTAATTAAGTCATAATTTCGTTGAAATTGAATTTATTAACAAAATTAAGAATACACTAAAAAAAAAGTAAAAAAGAAAAATTTGTTGTTTAAAACAAACAAAAAACACGCTTTAATCACCTACAATCATAAAATAATTAAAGTTACTTGTATTAATATGCAGAACGGTTAAGTTACTTCAAATTAGACTCCCTGAAGCAGCGCAGGGTTTTGAATGATGTAACAACACTATATAAAGTTGTGAACGGGATAACATCGACTCCAGATCTCCTTAATAAAATCAACTTAGATGTACCTCGTCATTCTCATGTCCGGTCCAAGCGTACCACTAAGACGTTGGCCACTAAGCCATGTCGCACAAACCTGGGCCAGCATGCGCCCATAAATAGAATGTTGACTTTTTACAACAATGCCTGTTCAGTCAACAGCAATATTGATATTTTCTCGGATAGTCTGCCAATATTCAAAACTAAAATAACTAAAATTTGTCTGTAATCAGCTGCCTTCATAAATCATACATACTTATTTTAATTTAATAATGTAATTTTAATTTAGTAATGTAATTTTTAATTTAATAATGAAATTTTAACTTAATAATATAATTGTAATTTAATAATGTAATTTTAATTAAATTTTGTAGACATTTAATGTATTTATGAGTTCAAATTTTAATTTTAATAATATATCAATTGCATGTAGCTTAATTAGAGTTAGAAACGACATTGTATTTTATTTTTATCTTTTATACACTTTTCTATACGTTATTTTATCCTATATTCAGTTTTTTTTCCGTGTGTATATTTAATTTAATTTTATGGTTGTATTATCTTAGAGTAATGTGACAAAATCTATATTTTTTTTGTTCCATAATCTGTAATTTTTAATTTATCATTTAATTTCAATTTGTAATATGTTTCTTAGTTTAAAAATGTAATTGAACAGTATTTTACCTTTTAATAAGAATGTTGTGCACGCCTTTAAGTGATGTATTTACACAGAACAAAAGATCCGTCATCACCTAATGTTATTATGTTTGTAAATATGTCGTTGGTGTGCCTTGTTTAATAAATAAATAAATAAATTAATTAATTAATTATGATAAAACTACCTATGCACCTTGTCACGTCTTTTATATCCAATGATTAATTCTAAAAGCGTGGAGCGCTTTTTGTTGTATTTACTTTTAATTGATTTAAAAAGCGGTTGATTTTTTGTTCTTTCCTCAATTTACGTGGTATTTTACGAAAACTACAAGCTCAACTAAAAGCGCTTCAGACACCTAGTCGAATTTGACGAAAGTTTTGTCAGCTTACTGTTCTCTAAATAAAAATTGGGATTTGCATGAAACTCTTGATGATTCTCATGCAAAAATATTATTCTATTGCCCTTCCACAGCTACGGTCTACTGAAATTCGTGATCGCCGTACTAGGCTATTGTGCCGTATATAAAGAGGTAAAACCCAAGCAGGACAAAGTGGAGGCTCTCGAGAAGGAGTACACCGAAGCGTGCAACTACTTAGCGTCACTGAACCGCGAGATCGATCGGCTGCAGAAAACACTTGACGGGCTTAATAATAAATATGAAACTGCCATGTTGAGGAGGCAGGAGTTGCAGGAGGAGACTGATATTATGATGCGAAGGTAGACGGTTTTTTTTCTATTTATGTGTGTAAAGGCCGATTTTTTGATGAGGAATAAGTACTTATGGCAACCTACCACACTTACCAGCTTCAAAAGCACCCTTAGTTGCTGTTCAGACAATGTTACCAAAATCCTTAAATGGCAGTATTGAAACGTTTAGATGGCCTATTTACAAGTACATGCTCCTCATTCATTCTATATTTGTTTCATACCTCAATGCTATGATTTTCATGGCTTTTTATGCTACTTTTTAAGATTTAATATTCTAACTTTCTTTCAAGATTGGTCGCCGCCGACAAACTGATGTCTGGCTTATCAAGCGAACAAAAGCGCTGGACACTAGACCTGGCAGCGCTTTACGTGGAACAATCCCGCTTGATCGGCAACTGTTTACTATCAGCTTCGTTCCTCAGCTACGCGGGACCTTTCTCGTTTTCGTTCAGGCAGACAATGATATATGAAGACTGGTTGGGCGATGTATTAGCGAGAGGCATACCATTAACTCAACCTTTTAATATTGAGAAGAATTTGACCAATGAGGTGGAAATTAGTGGGTGAGTTTTACTTTTTTATTGTTAAATAGTTACGTCCCGCGCTTTCATTTATTTTTAACCGACTTCAAAAAGGAGGAGGTTCTCAATTCGGATGTTTACATATTTTATTTTATGTATGTTCGGCCATAACTCTGTCATATATAGACAGATTTGCAAAATTCTTTTTTTTTTCGAAAGGGGTTTATTCCGAAATAGTCCCATATAAATTTCATATAGATCTGGTGTCGAGTTCCGGAGACAGACACCGGAACTCTTTAAAAAATGACAGCAAATCAACCGCGATTTCTGCTATCGCATAAATATGCATTGTTTGTTTGGAATTAGTGCGGGGTGGATACCATAACTAAAAATTACAAAATAAAAACTTTTTTACAAAAAAAAAAAAAACAACCGATTTCCTTAAAAACACTGCAAAGTGAAAAATAACTTTAATTTCGGAAGTCGGTGGCAAAAAAACCTTAAATACAAATCCTAAGACACCGACTTCCGAAATTAAAGTTATTTTTCACTTTGCAGTGTTTTTAAGGAAGTCGGTTGTTTTTTTTTTTTTGTAAAAAAGTTTTTATATTTATTTCTTTCTTTAATTAGAATGATTTAGAACCTATTACAGAAATTAAAGACACTGTAAGTTACACATGCAAAAAAAATTTTTAGAAAATAATGTTTTTTTTTTTTTAATAGAAAGATAACATAACAACACTTTCATACATCTCTCTCGCAGTACTTCTGACATGCCGATAAAACCTTTGTTCATTTGCAAACAGTAAACAGCAAACAGAGTGTTGGGTTAACATTTGTTGGGTTAGTGTCCAAGAAATCATTAAGTGCGGCCAGAGTATGTGGTACTGTGGACTTAGCACGCGCAACGTTACGGCATGGAGGCACAGCAAATAGCCTGTGCTTTCATCCGCATGCGTCTCCTGTTAGTATACACCGTGACATTTTAGTCGTCTTATAACGGCAGCTCACTTCATGTAACCAATGACTACTACACATCCATAAGAAAAAAAATAACATTTGAATAACTAAAAAAAATAAAAATATTATTCAATATGATGACGCATGACGTGGTTTAAATTTGATATTTTGTCTCATGGAAAATGGAGATGGAATGATCTAGTCGACTCGTGCACTGGGTAGGTATGTTTTCTACCGTATGATACGTAAACATTATTAACAGGATGTTTCATAATTCTAATCCATTACTTATTTTTCTTAGTACCTATTGTCTTAATTAATGGTAACAATTTTTAATCACGTCTAGAAGTATATTATGTCGGATACATAGAGTGGACAACCTTTGTAAGACCACTAAAATGCCACGGTGTATAGAGTTAAACAATATCCTATATCCTTATCTAGGTCATGGTCTAACCGTGTGCCAAATTTCATCCGTTCAGCCATTTAACGTGAAAGCGTAAGAAACTTACAGAACATTAAATCTTTTCTCACCGGCAATAATGTCGAACTTCCATACAAATTTTCACATCAAACCCGATTAGAAGACGAATTTTCAAAACCCTTCCTGTTCACTTTCTGCACAACTTCTTGCTTCTAGACCGAGTGGTTATGGCTGTGCATTGTCTGCCAATTAATGAAATTAAGATTTTTGTGAAGTAGATTTTATTAACTTTTATTTAAATGCCTAACATACATTTCAGTTGGAACTCCGAAGGTCTACCTCCAGACGAGTTGTCTGTTCAGAACGGCATCCTCACAACGAGAGCGTCCCGGTTTCCGCTGTGTATCGACCCGCAGACACAAGCGCTCTCCTGGATCAAAAAGAAAGAGACGAAGAATAATCTTAAGGTACGTAGTTTTGTCTTAATTTACACTTCATTTATTAGAAGACTAGAAATTAATCACTTGTGACATGAGAACAAACAAATAGTTCTAGTTTGTTTAATAACAAGGCTCTATGATCCTCTATGGGTAGGGACAAACAGATATGGGTTCGACTACAGAGAGAAATGTATCGTGGATATTCAAAACCATGCAAAATTAAGTGTTATTGTGTACTAGCTTTTGGGTGTTGTTTTGCTTGTTTCGGCTTTGCCCACATGAATGTCGGAAAATATCCCACAGGAATGTAGTACCAATATTAAAAGAACCCTATGTGTTAACTCATTTGAAAGATTAAAAATATTTTTCCAGGTGTTATCATTCAACGACCCTCAATTCCTCCGTCAGTTGGAGATGGCCATCAAGTACGGCATGCCGGTGTTGTTCCAAGATGTCAATGAATACATAGATCCCGTCGTAGATAATGTACTCGAGAAGAATATTAAGGGTATGCAAAATCAGGGACATTCGTTATGTAGCAAATTGTTCATTTATTCAGACAGTTTAGATTTATCTGTAGAACCAGGCTTGAACCACCGAGATTTTTTTTGAATTTTGTACTTTATTTCAACAAAGCTAAAGTTAAAATAAAAATACAAAAATTTGAGTCAAATTCGTTTTTACAGTCTATCCACAGTAATTTTACCTCTGAAAACTTGCATCTCAATGAAAATCGAGGGTGATCTTTATTCACATTACAATAAAGTTGTACTTGGGTTGCACCTGTCAGAGGTAAAATTGCTGTGTACGGACTGTATATTAGTTGTCAATCACTTTATAATGAGTTCACAATGGTTTCGCCTGTATTTACTGCTATAAGCTATACCTGATTGATCTACATGTTTCTAGTGGAAAGTGGCCGTTCATTCGTGATGCTGGGCAGCACGGAGGTGGACTACGATCCTAACTACCGCATGTACCTTACTACTAAGCTTGGGAACCCGCAGTTCAACCCTGCCACCTACTCCAAAGCAGTGGTCATCAACTACACTGTCACCGTGCAGGTTTGTACGCATACCTTACACCAGGCATGAGTACGAATACCTTACAGTTACGCAAATATCAGCGTTAGAAGGCCTCCCACAAGGTGGACCGAAGACCTAGTGAAGGCTGTAGGAATCCGTTGGATGCGACAAGCACAGAACTGGGTTCTTACTCTCGAATATAATTCCAATAGATCGACATTGGTCAAACGTCAGTTGGTTGAGTTAAACATCAGTGATTGGCTAGACTCAGTGAGTCCAGCCAATCACTGACGTTTGACTGACAATTCCAATGTCGATCTATCGGAATTATATTCGACAGTAAGCACCCTGGTCGATGTGCCGGAGCTTGGGGGAGGCCTATGTTCAGCGACGTCCTATTTTTTCGGCTGAAATGTTAATGACGCAAAAGTAAAAAGCTTCGGGAAATCAAAATTGCAACATTGAGAAAAGATCTATTTACTCTATAATTTTTTCAAAACCATAAAATTAACCTCAGATCTTTAGAAGTTCGCTTTTGAATCTTGCGTTAGTGTAAGGTATATTTAAGCTTGTAATTTTTTGAATATTATCAAAATTCGGTTTTCTATTAAAGTAGTTTATGCCACAATTTTGGATCGGAATGACAGTTTGTTTCATAAATGCAATTTTTACTAATTTTTTTGGGAATTAAGAAGTAACTTACATTAAGTATACTGAAAACTAAATGGCAAATGACCACATCTTATAATTGCAGCCCATTAACATGTTTAAATGTACTTCCGCAGGGCTTAGAAGACCAGCTACTAAGCGTAGTAGTCCGCTGCGAGCGCGCAGACTTAGAAGAACAGCGAGAGAGCCTCATCATAGAGACCAGCGCCAACAAGAGTCTACTGTCAGGCCTTGAAGACTCTCTACTGAGAGAACTGGCCACCTCCACCGGCAACATGCTGGATAACGTCGAGCTCGTCACCACGCTAGAGAATACCAAGTCCAAGGCTGCTGAGGTAAACATAGAAACAAAAAAAAACTTATTCATTGGTACTCGCGTAGGAAGATTCAATAAACTAAAAGGGTTGTATGTGATTCTAATACTGTAAAGCCATGTTTGTAACGGTCGCGAATCATATTTTAATCAAATACAACCTGTCACTAACCTGCAAATTGTAAAAAAGAAGGTTAATATTTCGGGCTACATTCTCCTCTAGGGTGATAGTAAACACGTTACGTAAAACTTAGCTGCTAATCAAAGACTATATAACCACTTGACTGCGCATACAGTGCCCCGACGCTCGAAAACTATTAGTATTTTGTCGCCTATGCATAGGCGACGGTTCCAGTAACCATTTTAGTTATGACCAATTGTTAGACCTCTGTGCACGCAAAATTAATCCAAATAATATAACTTTATCTGCAATTATAACGCATCAAAATGCCTTCATGCGCGGTGAAGTTGTGTGGGAAACATTCCAAGACTTCTAGTTACAAAAAGGATCGCATAACTTTTCATCGGTAAGTAAACAGTACGAAAAATTATTTTGATGTAATCCGATTATGATCCACCGTAGGGGTCTATTTAAAATGGTGGTTGTGTAAACCAGCACACTGACGAGTCCCGCGTTGATGTCTTTTGGAAAAGTCTCGTTCTTTCATTAGACAATTCTAATGCATCTATCCCTTACTTTCCTTTTGTATTTTTATCGCAAAAATTAGTGTTGTTACCTTTAATCGCTGAAAGTCTATATCGAAAATCAAAATTAATGAAAATTTTATTCAATTCACATTCTTTAGCTTCGTCTTGACAATCCGTTTGCAAACTGGCGCAAAAACTCACGTGAAATAGTACCTTCTGCCTTGGGGATGATATTCGACACCGCATCTGATTGCCATTTCGTCGAATATGATAGTGGCGTAAATTTTGTTTTTGGATTCTCTAGCTTTCATTTTATTAGTGATTGATTTTGATTAAATATGATTTCTTTGATTTTAATTGAGTATTTGTCACAATTTTAAAATCCATTTTATCGATATCGACTATTTTCTCTTAATGAAGTAGAGCAGCCCTACGATAGGCATACCTACGCAACTTGACCTTGAACTGACCAATTGCAGCCGCGCATTCTTCCTCGTCCCCCGGCCCGCAGTGGTGAGTCGTGTGCTAAGAAGAAATTGGCCTATACGCTCTCTAGTGGTTATATTCTCTTTGCTGCTAATAGACCGTTTATAAAAATGTATTTCGCGGGCTACAGTGACGGATTCCCATAACGTGTTTTCCGAAGCACGACTCTCCGTGCTTCGAAAGGTGAATCTTTTAATCTGTAATAAATGGAAGACAACTGTTAAATTATTCTGACTAACGGTAACATGCCGAAGATGCTTGTGGTCGCGATCGCTGTCTCGATACCTCAGTTCAGTCGCACGTGAAAGTAGCGATAGTTGATCAGTCCGTGTTAGTGCTATACTTACCTTTACCTACTCCAAAAGAACATGTTAGTACGATTTACCAAATCACATCGATGCTTGCCGTCAACCGCGATGTAAAAACAAAATAAATGTATTTTGTTTTCACGTATGTATCGAAGTATATCTCAAACAGTCCGAGATATATCGCAGTAAGATAATTATCCATCGACATAATCGTGCGTGCGGTGCGTGTATTAGCATGCATTTATTATACATGGAGGTGACATCAAGGTAACGAAGTAAACTGCGATCGCGAGGTATCCCAATGAAGCATCTTCGGCTTGTAAATTACTCTAAAACGGGACCTTAACGGCCAGAATTCCTCAATGTTCTTTCCAGGTGATGGAAAAACTTGAGCTAGCAGCATCAACAACGCAAGATATAGAAGTATTACGTGACGGATACCGTCCGGTGGCGAAACGCGGGTCCATACTATTCTTCGTGCTGTCAGACATGGCCGGCGTTAATAGCATGTATCAGTATTCACTGTCTTCATATCTTGATGTAAGTAATTAAATAGTTTTTGTGACTAAACCATAAACAAAAGAAAGACCCGTGCTCTGCAAGTCGAAACATATGCTGTCAAGAAGAGCTATAAGTGGCGGCAACTATCGTTTCAAGGTCACGCACATCGACAATGAGAATGTCAGAATTGTCATCACCATGAAAGTAAAAACTGCAAGAGAAAGCATTCATCGAAAATCATCATCATCATCTGCCGAGCCTTTTCCCAACTTGTTGGGGTCAGCTTCCAGTCTAACCGGATGCTGCTGAGCAGCATCCATTGATAATATTCAAGTAAAAAAAACCCACGTCTTGCGATGTTCCCCGGCGGTCACCCGTCCAAGCACTGACCGCGCCCTATGTTGCTTAACTTCGGTGATCGGATGAGAATCGGTGTATTCAACGTAATATGGACGTTGGCGATGTTATTAGTTGAATTTAATACTAATATCCAAAAAACTACAGATTTGATATACGTTTAACATATTTCTTTTGCTTTCCATAAGGTGTTCTCGTATTCGCTGCGCAAAGCGATGCCAAATGTAATGCTAGCAAAACGTCTGAGGAACATTATAAGCATGCTCACAAAAAATGTCTACGACTACGGATGTACTGGTAAGCCTCTTCTTCTCAAGAATATTCTGTGAGCAGTCCACATAGTATCGTCAACATACGTTGACGATGGGCGGCGCTGGCGCTTCATATGCTGGCGATACTACGTCCACTGCTCAGTACCGATCCCTGTGGGACACCGCACGACATCTCTCGCCGGTTCCATTCTCCCTGGTGACCGAGGTAGACGACAGCCCTATCCGTCAGGTAAGCCTCGACCACGCGACAGAGGTAGGTCGGCATCCGGTGATACCGGAGTGCTTCCCTGATGCGACTCCAGGGTGGGTATTGAAGGTATTGGCAATGTCTAGAGACACCGCCAAGACGACACCACCCCGGGCCACTGCATCCCCTGTCGTGAGGGCTCGCACACGCATGATTGCGTCCACCGTAGAGCGCCCCTTGTGGAAGCCGTACTGGCTGTCCGCCAAATCCGGCCCCTCCCGCACCAGCCACCTGACGAGGCGGTCTGCAGTCACTCTTTCAAAGAGCTTGCCCACCTCGTCGAGCAGTACGATGGGCCGGTGAGCAGACGGAGAGTTCCCAGGGCGCCCCGGCTTCATAATGAGGACCAGTTTCCCCGTCTTCCAACGAAGTGGGAACTGGCCCCTCTTCAAGCATGCGCTAAGGAGCCCCCTTAGGCGAGGCCCGAGAACCTCCAAGGCCAGCACCCAGGCATTTCCAGGCAAGCCGTCGGGTCCTGGGGCGGTATTCTTGGCATTAAGCTTTCGTACCGCCACCCTCATCTCTACCTCGGTCACTTCTGGAGCACCGTCGTCGTCGTCAGTGATGTGGTCCGCATCGGGCACCGCAGTAAGCGGAGCCACGGTTGGGAGGACGATATTCCCCTCGCGAAGGGAACAGAGCGTTCACCACGCCTCCACGAGTTGGAGCCGGAGACTCTGCGTTAGCGGGGGAGCCCATGGAGTTTGTCCCCATGGGTCCCTTTTCAGAGTCTCCAGCAATGACGTCAAGGGTTAGTTGAAAATCACAGTGCACAGTTGTTTAGGCCGACTCCTCATTGTATTTGGGGCTCCTCGTGGTCCAATCCCACTCATAGAGAGATACCTGTTGCCGGTCTGTTGCCTCCTTTTATTAATGCCAGCAATAATAAAAGCATATTAAATTCCAGGTATATTCGAGCGCCACAAGCTGTTATTCTCGTTCCAAATGAACATAAAGCTGGAACAGAGCGAGGACCGCGTCAACCAGATACAGCTGGACTTCTTCATCAAAGGCAACGTGTCGTTGGAGAAGTCGGCCCGCGCCTGTCCTGGGACGTGGATACCTTCACAGGTCAGATACTGAAGTAAAGTTTTAAAGTCATCATTGGTCTGGTGCGAGAGGGTGATGGAGGTATGCAGAAGGGATAGCACCATCTCTTGCGCAAACCTTTGTTAAAGACAGTGCATTCCAGAAGTTGGCACGTTTCAATTAGCTGTTAAATAGTTTACTGCGTTGCACCATGTCGTCATCGCGGTAATCACTTTCTTTCTAGCCATGTCACCTTTTACTCAGTCCAGCCGTCGTATATTTAATCCTACTCTAATACATACTTTATTGACACATTTACCTGTCTAGCTTTTTCCCAACTATGTTGGCTTGGCTTCCAGGCTAACCGGATGCTGGATATTAGTATTTTACATGGAGCGACTGCCTATCTGTGCTCCACAACCCAGTTGCTGGCTAATACGATACCCCTTGGTAGGATTAGTTGGCAGCAGGGGCGGCTGGTAGGTTATGGACCTGGTGGTGCACTTTAGTAACTCACTAAATAATTATCAGGATTCAAAGTTGCAATAAAACGACATTTTGTTTATATTATATGCACTAACTTACCTACTACCTTACTAACTTTTTTATAAATTTCTCCAATGGATTGAGACGCTCACATCCACACATTCACATCTATTTCTTTCTATTGTAAAGACGCCAGCAAATCGAACTACTACAATCTGTCAAATTTCTTTAATAGATTTTCAACTTAATCGCTATGGCATTAGGTTCAAAGTTAATTGGGACAATTTGACAGTTTCGGGTACCTTGATGTGCTGGCGTCTGTACATTTAAAACTTAAGTACCCATGTTTTTTGCACTTTTACTAAAATTAAGAAATGTGCTAGGTGGTCCATCAAACTACGCACACGCGCGCACGAGAAGAACAAATTATCCATACAGTTAGCTTCAAATGCCTCGTCTCACGCGCTAGGCGTTTTAGCTTGTATCTCATAGAAGTTGTATGAGCATTCGCCGTGCACTTCGGCCTAACGCACAAGCAATCTTCTTTAGAGCGAAAATAATTCTTAAAAGTTCAGCAAAGAGCTTATATTCTTGCGTCACAGTTTTGTTAGTATTAAATAGGTAATTCAATGCATTAAACATTTTGTGTTTCTTTTTACACTTGTTAAAATTTGGTAGCTCAGCGCACGAGTACACTTCAGGGACAGCCGCCCCTGGTTTCCAGACTTCCAAGCTTCTGACGACACGTTACGCCTGTTAAAGGTCCATGACTAACAGCTGGTACCAACGGCTTAACGTGTTTTCTGAGGCACGGAGGGGTTAGTACGTAAAGTGGTCACCCATCCATGGACTGGCCTGTTAGTCTAGTAGCTAGTGACCCTGACTCATCATTTCAGCCATAAGACGTCCACTGCTGGACTTAGGCCTACCCCAATTTGGGGGGCTTTGCCATAATCCCCACGCTTGGCAGGCGGGTTGGCGATCGCAGTATGGTGGTAAAATGCATAGAGAACGCTGCTGCCCATTCTCTAGTAAGTTCCTTAGTCGCCTTTTACGACACCCACGAGAAGCAATGGGATGGTGTTATTCTTTACGTCCGGCACCACACGGTACCCTGACTGCGAAGACGGAAGTCGTGGGTTCGATTCCCACCCAGGACAAATCTTTGTGTGATGAGCACAATTATTTGTTCTGTGTCCGGGTGTAATTTACCTATAATATTTATTTATTTAGAAAGATATAAGTATGTTTATCAGTTGTCTGGTCGCCATAGTACAGGCTCTGCCTATTTTGGGATCAGATAATGGTGTGTTGGTTGTCCTAAGATATTTATTATTATTATTTTAATATGGATCAGTTTTTGGGAGAGATGGTCTATAATGATGGTCCTATCCACGAATCAACCGTAGCAAGCGTAGCTTAGCCTGATCGATCGACCCGTGCGGCTGTTAATACTAAGCCACAAGCTCCTCTTATTCACACAATTCACTCTATGGATTTCGTTTTACAGGGTTGGCAAGATATAATGAAACTGAGCATAGACTTCCAGAATTCCTTTGCATCTTTGCCTGATGATATCACTAGGAGACTGGCCGAGTGGCAAGAGGTATGTTTTAACTATAGCATTCTATACTTAGTATCCTATAATAGAAAGCATTAGTTGCCCAGTGGTATCAGCCGACTTAAGTTGACGGTCGTGAGTCCCAACCCAGGAAGGCGTTTGAGTATTTGATGTCATCACCACTGCTCTCCAAAGGAAAGTGAAAGAAAACATCATGAGGAAACCGGCATAATCATATCGAAGACGTGTGCCATCCACCAACCCGTACTGGGTCTGTGTGGCGAGATTACGGCAAAGCCCCCCCCCCCCCCCCCCCTCCCGAATTGGGGGAGGCCTATGTCCAGCCGTGGACGTCTGTCGGCTGAAATGATGATGATGATGATCTTTCCCTCCACCTCGCAGTGGTTCGACAGCGACACTCCCGAGTCGTCCGACATCCCGGGCGGCTACCGCGACAAGCTGCAACCCTTCGAGCTGCTCATGCTGCTGCGCTGCTTCCGCGTCGACCGCATCTACCGCGCGCTCACCGACTACATCACCACCACCATGGGCGAGGAGTATATCACGCCGCCCGTAATCAGGCAAGTAGCAGTAGAGGTAGTCTCACTCGGGCCGTTGTGCGTGCTGTGTCCTGGTTTAGCCAGCCTAGCTCCGGTCTGAGGCATTAGAGCTACACAGGCTTCGCCGACCGACCTTAATGTTCCAAGGGTTAGTTCTCGTTGGGAATTCACGGCCTCGCATTCCAGGATGTCGTAGATTGGTTGTTTATTGCTTGTTTAAGTAAAGGGCATTTAGATTTATATTAAAGCGAAAGTATACATACCGATGGTTTCGTTTGTATAATGATGATTTATACAATCTGCCTCCCATAAAATCTATAAGCATTCTTTTTGTTCCGAGTGGGGCCGGAGTAAAGAATAGCCCCATAAGGACTAAAAAGAGAATGGGCAGCAGTGTTCTCTATGCATTTTACCACCATCCTGCGATCGCCAACCCGCCTGCCAATCGTGGCGATTATGGCAAACCCTCCCAAATCAGGGGAGGCCTATGTCCAACAGTGGACGTCTTTTGGCTGAAAAGAAGATGAAATTCATTAAATTATTATACTTGTCTACAGGTACAGTCAGCATCAATAAAAACGGGATGAATCATCATTCTCCTACCCTTATCCCAATTTATATGGGGTCGGCGCAACATATCTTTTTCTTCCACACTTCTCTATTAGTCGTCATCTCAGTAGTCAGCCCCTTTCTATCCATCCACACAGTCCATCCATCGTTTCTTTGGTCTCCCTCTACTCTTAAGGCCATCGACATTCATACTCAATACTTTCCTCACGACATTTTCCTCATTCCTCCGTATCTCGTGACCATACCATGACAACCGATTCCCGCACAACTTTTCCGTTATTGGTGCCACTTTCAGACTTCCTCTTACGTACTCATTTCTTATTGTATCCATTCGTGTAATACCGCACATCCCTCTTAATATTCTCATCTCAGCTGCATGCAATTGCCTTTCATTCATCCCTTTTGTGACCCAACATTCCGACCCATACAAGACAGCAGGTCTGACCATGGTTTTTTGTATCTTCCCCTTTAGTTTAAGGGGGATGTAGGAGTCGCAGATTGTTCCTGTTACCTGCTGAATAGACTTTTTAAAATGATTCAAACAACTCAGGACCAACAAGTCAGGAAAGCTAAATATTACCGCCATTTTAGAACTAGGCTGATTGAGTTACTAAACACTACATTCTTTCGGACGATTTTTTTGCAAGGGTAGGTACAAACTATAGATTTAATGAATTAATACTCATTTTATAATTTCCAGTTTGGACATGATATTCGAGCAAACCACTCCATTTACTCCAGTGGTGTTCATTTTGAGTCCCGGTTCAGACCCCACAGCTGATTTGATGAAGCTTGCGGACAGATGTGGCTTCGGGGGTGGCAAGTTCAAGTACTTGTCGCTTGGCCAGGGACAGGAAGGGGTAAGGAATAACTTTGCATTATTTTGTTGATATTGTTTTAAGAAAAGAGTTCTTGAGGGTTCGAAGATAATGGTCACGTTCTAAGTTTTTCGTGTAGTGCTCCATATATTAATTCTGTAAGTCCATGAATTATAATATTTTTGACAAAATGAAAGAGTATTTAAGGTTGTTGAAACAACAGTACCTTCTTCTTGGACAGGAGCAAACGCAAGAGGTATATAATTACAACCCAAATCACGATAAAACGATTATTTGGAGCTTAATCGTAAATGTAATAGTTGATTTGCTTTTGTTAGGCAATACATTTATATTACTAACAGTGTTATTTAAAACGGGCATTAGGTTAGACATACCGCAGCGACTTTGTTTAGGTGATTGATTGAATTCATGACCGTCAAAATTAAACGAATATTTTGTGATTTCCAGACAGCCTTAGCTCTCCTGGAAGGTGCAATCTCCCACGGCCAGTGGCTGATTCTACAGAACTGCCACCTCCTGGTCTCCTTCCTGCGCGAGCTGGAGAAGCAGCTGGAGATGATGTCGAAGCCGCACCCGGAGTACCGGCTCTGGCTCACAACGGACCCCACGCCCACCTTCCCTATTGGGATACTGCAGAGGTCTCTTAAAGGTAGCTATTACGACCTTATGGTATTTCTCTTATCCGCTTGTTTGCTGTAGCTTCGTCACGAGAGAACACTTGAGTTATTTCGACAAATCGACGACGAACACAAGTGCCGTCTCCAAGCAGTCTTTAACAAGGAACTGAAATAATAATAACAGTCAGCGCCATTTCGACGGAACTAATTTGATAGTTATCTTGTTCATTCTTAACATACATAGGCACAACGAGATCGCGCTCGAAGCGCCACCTCAATATGCTTTTGTTTTTAATCGACTTCAAGAAATGAGTTTTAGTATTACCTACAGTGTAATCTTCTTTTATTTGTGTAGAATAATACCATTTTCTCTTTCTATCTTTCTACAGTGGTAACTGAGCCCCCTAACGGCTTGAAGTTGAACCTTCGCAACACGTACTTCAAGATGCGCCACCATGCCCTCGAAGAATGCGTCCATCCGCAGTTCAAGAAGCTGACATATGTGCTCGCTTTCTTCCACGCTGTTGTACAGGTAACTTACCTCCAGATTTTAAAAGCTACGTCATTGCAGCCGAGAGACGTCTACTGCTAGCAGTGGCGGAACTTGAGTAAGGCCCATATCTAGATATGGGCCTTACTCAAGTCCCGCCACTTCTACCGGTTCTGTGGATTTCACACCTGTTTTTTTTCTTTTTGATAACCGACTAAAAATGTCTACACTAGAGGCTTACTATCATGTGCTGTATTCATGGTTACAGTATACGCTTCGATAGCCCTACCACCCTGCATAAAGCAACATAAAATAATGTATTTTATGAGCAGAATAAGTATAATTTATTTTATTTTAAAAAGAAAGTGCTCTTAGTGTGATTTTTTCTTCTTATTTCTTATATACATACTAGCTTTTTGCAGCGGCTTCGCCCGCGTATTATACTTACAAACCTCCCTCTTGATTCACCCTGTCTATTGGTGAAAACCGTGTTAAATCCTTTGCGTAGTTTAAAAGATCTAAGCATGTAAAGAAGATTATCTAGAAATTGAAACCCACGCCATCTATTAGGCATTCATATAACTAACCAATGAACACACACATTGTCCTATAAAAAAAACATTTAATTTGCAAATATTGAGATCAGTAATTGAGATAAAAACTATCCTATCTTTTAAGTTGGATCAAACTGCACACGTTATGTAAATTTAATTAAAATCGGTTAAGTAGTTTAGGAGTCCATCCCGGACAAACAACGTGACGCGTAATTTATATATATTAAGATTGTAAACTAAACAATGGATTTAATGCATTTTTCACCATCACTTAGATAATTATTTTGGAGGGTTTAAAGTTAAGAGCTTGTGGCTATGTAACAACAGCCGCACGGGTCCGTCGTTCAGGTTAAGCTACGCTTGCCGCGGTTGGTCTGTGGATGGGATTTTTACATACCAAGTTCCTTCCGTGCCTCGGAAAGCACGTTAAGCCGTTGGTCCCGGCTGTCTTTCGTAGATCTTAGACAGTCGTTACAGGTTGTTAGAAGCCCGAAAGTCTAACAACCAGTCATACCAAGGGGTATCGTATTACCCAGTAACTGGGTTGCGGAGGTCCGATAGGCTGTCGCTCCATGTAAAATACTGGTACTCAGCTGCAACCGGTTAGACTGGAAGCCAACCCAACATAGTTGGGAAAAGGCTAGGCCGATGGAATGTTTCATTAAGTCATATAAAACTGTACGAAGAAGGGCCTGCACCCTAATTGCGAAACGCACAATTTATCAAAATCTGAATGGGATTGAAGATTATTTCTAAACCATTGCGTCATTTGTTCGAATAAATTGTCGCCTCAGCGATGTAAATAACGCAATGAATGTTGTTTAACTATGAATATTAAACCAATTCCTACCGATAAAATGTTCCGCAATTACCCCTCTGGTCGCTAGTATTTAATAAATTAATATTAATTTCATAAAACATTTTCCAGGAGCGTCGCAAGTACGACAAAATCGGCTGGAACATATCATACGACTTCGCGGAGTCTGACTTCACGGTGTGCATGCAGATCCTGCAGTGCTACCTGGACCGCTGCTACCTGGTGCGCGGGCCCACGCCCTGGGCCACGCTCAAGTATCTGTTTGGAGAGGTACGTGTTTAATGCTTGCACTGACTGGACAGGTCCACTCAATCTGTGTGGTCCTTTCCTCAAAAGACCATTTCAGTAACCAATCTACATGGTCTTCACATGATGTGACCAAAATTATATCTGGACTTTAAAACGGTGACCTCTGAATTTTTTTTCAGCCTTTCTTCTGAGAGTTGTCAGTTAGGAAATGCCGACCTCATCTAGTTTAAAAAATATCATTGACGTGTAAAAGTGTTTGTACAAAACTACTTACAGAAATAAAATCATTTATCATTTTCAAAACATAAAATAAATATGTGTTTTTGGAAAATCCAGACAAACTTCAAGTTGCTTTTGAGATATTCTTTATGGAAAAAAACAATCCCCACGTTCCACCACAAGACCAGTGAAATTATTTTACTCTAATACCATTCAGATCATTTATTTAAAAAAAAAATCTACGACTACAAGTCATACAAAGAAATATTGTTAAGTACACGAGTTTACACTTGTACATAAAATTCGTATTTTCGAACTAAGAAGATTACCAAACCGCCTACCTTTTCTGGATTGAGGAGGATGCGGTAAGGTAGCCCACGAAATTAAAATTTTCTTAAGTTTTGATGACTTTCATGAAAAAGATATTTAATAGAATTAAATGAGGATTGAGAGAGGTTTGTTTGATGATTTTAATGATTATAACTCTGAAAAAACATATGGGTTACGGGTCGCGAATTATACACGATGCAGTTTTGAAACTGCAAAACATTTCAGGAGGTTGTTATGAGACTCGTAAATACCTAATCATATAACAATACGATACCAAGTCAATAATCAATAATACTTATTATTTTAGATTTTTCAATTTTATTGTTTTTCACAATAACTCTGGATGGGGAGCGCGGCTTTGGATCTATGGAAGAAATGTCGGTTGCGTTTTTTTGTGTGTGTGAAAGCGCAGTTTAAGGACACGTACAGACTGGCCGCGTTTTAAAAAAGGGAGTTCACACTTACCGATTTCCGTAAATAAGAACAAAATGAAAAAAAATACCTGCCCATTTTATTGTTGATTCGGGTCGAGACTCACTAACATAATTACCTCCTGAAATGTTTTGCAGATCTAAAACTGCACCTTGTATATTGCTCAACATACAACCTGACGATGACCTGCAAATTGCAAAAAACGCAAGAATATTTGAAATTCGCGGGCTTCTCTGGCCCTTTCCCCTTAATATAAACTCTGTTCGGCAGGTGATGTACGGCGGGCGCGTGATCGACGACTTCGACCGGCGCGTGGTGAGCACGTACATGGAGGAGTACCTCGGAGACTTCCTGTTCGACAAGTTCCAGCCCTTCCACTTCTTCCACGACAGCGTGTTCGACTACGTCATCCCGCCCGACGGAGAGAAGGAACAATATATCGGTAACCTATGAATTTGAGTAATCTGAGATATATGTGAATCAGTTGACGTCGACTAAGACCTCCACAAGAGATGCTTAAACCACGTTCGCACGTACGTAAAAATGTTTCAGCGGAATTTAATCGAACACTGGATTTTTATTGGGAATCCAACAGAGTACATCCTGCTTATCGAGAAAACAAACTCTTCGATTTTGTATTCTCGGCGCTGCGCAGGATCCAGTGCGTGAAAAAACCCCGTCGCGTTGTGTTTACGTCCGATTTAACTTGAACTTATAAAGACAAGTACTTGAATGCATCATCAATGAAATGAAGGTGACAATAACACTATGCAAAAGTGATTTATGTTCTGTACAAAGTGAACACTAACACATATAATTAGGGTATATTTTGTTGTATACAAATAATGCGAATATTTGGACAAGAAAATACCAGTATGACGATGGGCGTAGTAAGTAACCGTAACTGTTGAGAAACTGACAGTTTTGCACATATTGTATATTGATAAATTGCTGCCCACAGAATTCATCGACACGCTGCCGCTGGCGAACACGCCCGAAGTGTTCGGGCTGCACCCGAACGCGGAGATCGGCTACTTCAGCCAGGCCGTGCGCGAGATGTGGGGACATCTTATAGAACTGCAGCCGCAGACAAGTTTGTATCCTTCTAGAACTCTTGAGTTTTGACGCCTAACAAGCGAAAAAACTGGAAAAAATCCACTTTTGCAAACTGTCACTTTGATATTATCGATCAGTAGGCCTAGCAGCAGGAACACACGGAGAAAACTGAACTTTTTTTTTACTGGAATTATAACTAATCCATAGCATTTTCACACATACCTACTAAGTACCTATATAATTAATAAAGCTTTTAAATGAAATAAAAATAGCCAATTCAAAAATCGTTCGAATTCACGTGACGTTTACTTCGCACGTTAGTGTTAGGCTTACTAAGGTAGACATTCAATCTTTGCCATTGTTTGCTGACTACTCGGTCAGCCTCCCATATGGAATTCTACATCAGACCGATAATATCTGGTGTCGGATGGGAGAAGTGGAGAAACTTTGTAATGTAGCAAAATAAAAACAGAGAAGGACGGGCCATCGATTCTAGGGTTTCAGGGTTTCGTAGCCAATAGGTGGCAATCGTAACCTTGACCGAAGGATGCCTCCGCTGTCTGTTCATCCATCGATCTTTCAGCGGGCTGTATCTCACGAATCGTTATAGATAGACATTTGAAATTTTCATAACAACAAGTTAACCAACATAAAGTAAAAAATTACAGCATTTTTTGTCTTGTGGCACGGTTAGCGTCCAAAATATCGGGACGAAAACACTGTCCAAAATGATCTCAATAACTAAGAAAATTAAACTTTATTTGAATTGGATAAAGTTCTGGTCAGGATGACAGTTGTCGTGTAATGTCTGAATTCTGAACAATTATTTGCGTCATTGAGTTAATATTCAATTTTCATAGTTGTTTAGATCATTTTGAATTGTATGTTCGTCCCGATATTATTGACGCTGACTGGAGAACCCATCGTGTGCGAGTCCGACTTGCACTTAGCCGTTTTTAAATGACGTAATTCTAAGTAGGTGTCTATGTTTAAACCTCATATTAAAATTACTTTTTTCTATTTCCACGCGGCTTTAGCAAAAGTATGGGACCGTAAGTATAAGGAAATGTATGAATGAAGTCGTTACATTATTGTTCTTTATTTTAGTATGTGATCTAATATCAAATTGTTTGATTTTTATGCTGCTAGGTTTTGTGAAAAGTAAGTTTACTACCACATTACTATTAAATAATCTCAGGTCAAAGTTTTCATTTGTAAAACTTAGCTCGGTATAGAAGCAGGTGCAGTAAACAAAATATGTATAGGTAATTAGGTACACTATGTTTACGGCGAACAAATATCAATAAAATGGGTATCTAAAATTACATTTATTGTTACATAAGTGTACGAGAAGTAACTTTTATAAAAAATAATGACCAGATCTATCCACACTGTATAAATTACATAAAACTTATCGTAAACAAAGTTGACAAAATTTCAACAAATAGAAATAATTAGACAAACATTTCGCCTACATTACCTACTAAAACACTAGTATAAAGTAATAATCTATTATTATGGGTAAAATGATTGATATAAATAAATAATAACAATAAGGAAATGTGTTTGTTATAAGAAGTAAGTTTTCGGCTTAGTTGTCGCCAACGTCCATACTACGTTGAATACACCGGTTCTCGTCCGATCACCGAAGTTAAGCAACATCGGGCGCGGTCAGTACTTGGATGGGTGACCGCCTGGGAACACCGCGTGACGTTGGCTTTTTTATCATTTCAAGTTTTAATTCCTAATCGATATATTTTTATTAATAACCAACTTTTATTTAAGGTCGCCACTCATACTAGTTATCTGTCAATACTACCTATACTTATATATACACATACAATATTTTTATAACATAAATTAGGTGAAATTAGATAATATTAATAACAAGATACTCCAAGGAGATTATACTAAGAGTGACAATAGACTGTAATAGAGTTCAGTACTAGCGAAGATGTCTGAAGATTCGTCATTTTGCAAAATGTTTTTGTGTGGGTGAGGGCATGGTGTAATGGACTGGTCTGAGGTATTGAGAAAAGGTACAGAACGTTGGCGAGGGCGAAGTGTGTGGCTAATAGGTGGTGGGACGTTTAAGGAGAAGTAAGCGTATGAAATTAATAATTAAACAGTGAGTAGGTACTTACGCGAAGAATATTACAGTCATCTTTAGAGACAAGTCAAAATTATCAATCTCTGTCGATTTCTGAAAAGACATATTGATAGACGTGTAGGGATTTCTTCTCAGGAACCCAGGCGCCCTCTGATGGGCGGCCGGGTAACCACTCTAGATAGCCATGATAAGGTCTACATTCTGCCGCACGCATTTATTTTTACATTTATTTATAGTTAACCACAAAAATACATAACAAAAAAAAATAACACTACAAAATATATGTATATACAATGGGCGCAAGGTATGTATGTATTTATTGCAAATATACCTAAATGGTAGACCATACACCACAGACTACCTGCAGTTTTGTGTCTCCAGTTTGTCTTTAAAAGATCGCTACTACCTAGTGACTATCATTGTATCACCCCATGTACCTACAATTCGTACAGTTATATCTATAATCCATATGAAGTAGTGTACATAATAAAGACTATTCTATCGAAGACTTTTCCCCTCATCAGGCGAAGTTGGCGGTGCGATGAGTCGCGAAGACTTCATCGACGGCACTGCGGTGGACGTGTTGGCCAAGCTGCCGGCGCCCTTCGAGATCTGGCGCGTGCGCAAGCAGTTCGAGATGAATATCACGCCCACGCTGGTTGTGCTGCTGCAGGAGCTGGAAAGGTATATTACACGATAGGCCGTGGAAGGGACTTCGTAATGCCAGCACTTCACTTGATTTATTGGTCGCAAGAGCGCACTGATCTAGTGGTCGCAAGCGCCGGACAATTAATGGGTTTCCATCTATTTTTCTCAGTAGCAGCCTGGATTCCGATTTTTGCTGGAATTTTTATTTTTACATGGAATTTAAAACACATGGCGAAATGTAGATAAACTAAAGATTAAGCCTACCTTCACCACTACCTAACGCATACGTACTCAGCCTATAATATTCCCACTGCTGGGACACAGGCCTACTCGGTGAGAGGGAGTGGGCCAAGTGCGAGTTGGTAGCTGTCACATGTCTTTGAATTTTTGGTGTTAGGACATGCCGGTTTCCTCACAATGTTTTCCTTCGCCTTTTTTAGAGTAGTGTTTTACTACAATGTACTATATAATAATAATTAAAACGAAGCAAAGCCTGTCTGGGTTCTGTACCTACGACCCATAATCCTTCAAGTCGCGGCCGCTACTAAGGGCTACCACTGCTCCTGTTATGTTGTGTATTATTTACCATTATTTTGTTCTTTATTCCGGAAAATCTAACTCCCAAACGTTCCCCCCAGATTCAACCGCCTAATCTTAAAGATGGGCAGCACTCTGTCATTACTCCGCAAGGCCTTAGCTGGCGAGATAGGCATGGACGCGGTGCTGGACAACGTGTCGTACTGCATGTTCAACGGCCAGCTGCCCGAGGTGTGGCGCGCCCTGGCGCCCGCCACCTGCAAGGGGCTCGGCGGCTGGATGGACCACTTCACGGCACGGACTAAGCAGTATAGTGACTGGGTTTGTACTTTTACACACTTATATTAGCTTCATGCGTATGTTAGTACGTAATGAAAGAAAATTGCATGCAGCTGAGATGAGAACGTTAAGAGGGATGTGTAGTGTTACACGAATGGATAGAATAAGAAATGATTACATAAGAGGACCGTGCCGTGTACCGTGTAGTGCCGGACGTAAAGAATAGCATCACCCCATTTCTTCCCGTGGGTGTCGTAAAAGGCGACTGAGGGACTTACTAGAGAATGGGCAGCAGCGTTCTCTATGCATTTTACCACCATACTGCGATCGCCAATCCACCTGCCAAGTGTGGCGATTATGGCAAAGCCCCCCAAATTGGGGGAGGCCTATGTCCAGCAGTGGACGTATTACGGCTGAAATGATGATGACATAAGAGGAAGTCTGAAAGTGGCACCCATAACTGAAAAGTTGTGTGGGAATCGGTTGTCATGGTACGGTCACGTGATACGGAGGAATGAGGAATATGTCGTGAGGAGAGTATTGAGTATGAATGTCTTAAGTGTAGAGGGAGACCAAAGAAACGATGTATGGACTGTGTGAATTATGATATGGATAGAAAGGGGGTGACTACTGAGATGACTAATAGAGAAGTGTGGAAGAAAAAGACATGTTGAACCGACCCCAAATAAATTGGGATATGGGCAGGACAATGAGACGTATGTTAGTATGTGCCTATGTAACGGAAACTTTGAACATGATTTTGACCCCCTTCAAAACGTCGGATTAAATCGAAATTTGGCATACTTATCAAGGACCTACAATAAAATAATTTCATAAATACACTTCACACAAAAATTAAGGGAGCAAGAAAAAAATCCAAATTTTTGGGGGATTTTCAACAGGCTGTAACTTGTAGAAAAATGGTCGTACAGAGGGCTGGCCTATTTTTAGGCCAAAGAATCAGCATTGTCATATAACGTGGCAGTGCTGTCAGCCTTTTGGGCACTTTTACCACAGACAGCGATTTTTTTTTTTGTGGGTGGGTAATCATCAAATTACTTCTCCCGCTCTGGGCGGAGCGGGAGGGCGTGTCAGACTTTTACTGACTAAAACCCACCCGTGTTCCTTCAGTTGCGCATGTGCCAGGGCCACGATGTTTCTTTCGAACAAATCTCGCGACCCTGGCAGTCTCGCGACCCTGGCAGCCACTGACAGCGATGCGGACGAGTTTTAAATAGTACCGTGTGGTGCCGGACGTAAAGAATAACACCACCCCATTTCTTCCCGTGGGTGTCGTAAGAGGCGACTAAAGGACTTACTAGAGAATGGGCAGCAGCGTTCTCTATGTATTTGACCACCAAACTGCGATCGCAAAGCCGCCTGCCAAGCGTGTCGATTATGGCAAACCCCCCAAAAAATATACCGGCCAAATTGGCGGTGCATGGGGGAGGCCCATGTCCAGCAGTGGACTTCTTACGGCTGAAATGATGATGATGATGAGGTAATTATCAATACTTCCAAGGTTGTTTCTATTACGTAATTCACAGACTACATAAATAGTAGCTAGGTATGTTATTGTCAAATTGGTTGTCTGTCAGTTTTTCCACAGATTACTAAAGCTGGCGGCGCCTGCGTCAGATTGCAGCCGAGACGGAATGTTGCCACTTTTGTTCTTTTTTTATTTTTTATATATTCATTACATCTAACAAGTGTTTTTAGTACTTATGTTACTGATTGTTGGCTGCACCGGTCGACGTTATCACGTCAGCGCCGGCTGTCACTGAAAACCAGCGCTGGGGCTCTGTCTCGCATAGGGTCACAGCATGATGCTGAGTGATGGCCGTTTTGCGTGGATGTGACGCATATTTTCCCACCCCTTATTTTTTATTTCTGTATGTTTCTGGGCTTTCTGTGCGTCATGTTTGCCGCAAATAAACGTATTTTCTTTCTTTCTTTTCTTTCTAAATAACTGATAACGTTTTAGGTGGTTATAAGAGTATTATCCAAATCATGTTCACTAGACAGTTTAATAAAACGTCTGCTGAAACGGATTCTGCCTGTACGCGGACTTGGAATGTGGGACATGCAACGACGTAGTTTTGTGAATAATATCGCAGCGTGTAACTAATCTTAATGTAATGTTATGCGTTCCTGTGGTACCGGATGTAAAGAATAGCATCATCCCACTTCTCGAGGCTGCTGTCGTAAAAGGCGACTAAGGGATTTACGAGAGAATGTGCAGCAACGTTCTCTATGCATTTTACTACCATACTGCGAACGCCAAACCGCCTGCCAAGCGTGGCGATTATGGCAAACCCCCCAAATTGGGGGAGGCCTATGTCCAGCAGTGGACATTTTTCGGTTGAAATGATGATAATGATGTGTTAACAATGATGAGATTGTGATGCAGGAAGGGTTCGCGAAATTGTACCTGTCGTCTGAGGCAACATGGCGCGACTATAGAGCGCAATAAGTAGTGTACAGAATTTAGTGAATCTTAAAAAAAAATGTTTGGCAGGCATCTGGCTATTTTATTTGATAGTTTGAACACCAGTGTACTTTATTGTGCTATTTTCTATTAATATAACGTATCGAATATGACTAGCTCAGATCAGTGCTTCCGCATACCATTGGCTAATATCACCTGAAGAGGTTTTCAGTTACCTCATTTACACCTTAGATACCTACCTAACACTGGTTCTCTTGTTTCCGCGCAGGCGACTATAGAAGAACCAGTAGTGATCTGGCTGTCAGGTCTACACATCCCGGAGTCGTACCTCATAGCGCACGTACAGATCGCGTGCCGCCTCTACACGTGGCCGCTCGACCGCTCCACTCAATTCACTCGCGTCACCAAGTGGACCAACGCCGATGAGATTGAAGAGAGACCAGTCTGTGTAAGTAACAGTTATTTACTCTTTGACGCGGTAAACGAAATGTTTAAACTTTTGACCAGTGGAAGTGAGATCTCGACAGCCGGCGCGACCACCTCAAGAGTCAGTCAGTCTCTCCGGACCGTATTTCGGCTATGGCGGGCAATCTTGATGAGACTAGCCTTCGATGCGGGAGATATTATAGTGCACAAAGTGTGTGCGCAGACACAGCTGCACTCTCTGTTCCCTCACTCTCACAGTCCGATGGGACCACAATCCGATACGTCCGGAAGGAGATCAGGCGCAGGACCAACGGCTTAAAGTGCTTTCCGAGGTACGGGATATCATACCACAAACTACAAACTCCGGGCTGTTACTAAGATATTCCTAATGGAATTACCCGATAACACATTGCCCGACCTGGGAATCGAATCCAGGACCCCACGCTCAGAAGTCGCGCTTGCGACCACGAGACCAACGGGGCAGTTTAATCCATACACCTACATTACTACAATAGTGTTCTAACTTGTCCACATTGTGCACGTACATTTACAGCGAAGATGCGAACCGTGAGCCCTGACGGTCACGGTCACGGTCGTAACCTTAATCATTCTCCCTAACCTTTTCCAAACTATGTGAAGGTTATCTAAGTCTAACTGGGTTTAGCTGAATACCAGAGGGGTAATTGCGGAACTTTTTATCGGTAGGAATTGGTTTAATATTCATAGTTAAACAACATTCATTGCGTTATTTACGTTGCTGAACCGACAATTTATTCGAACAAATGACGCAATGGTTTAGAAATAATCTTCAATCCCATTCAGATTCTGATAAATTGTTTCGCAATTAGGGTGCAGTAGTTTACATAGAGCAACTACTTATTTGACCTTCACAACTCAATTACTACGACGCCGTTTGGATAAGATTGGTTTCTCACACTTTTGGGCTTCTGACGACCCGTAACGACTGTCAAAGATCCACCGTGCTTACCGAGCCACGGAGGTGGTATGTAAAGATGGTCACCCATCCACGGTCACACCGCAGCAAGCGTAGCTTAACTTATCGGTAGACCCGTGCGACTGTAATCACTTAGCCAAAATCCCTTCACCTTCATAGTTTTGACATTAGTATTATTTGCTATCTGAATGCTATCCAGATTCATTGTGACACCTAAGAAAGTAAGCAAAACCGTGAGATTGTGCCTGTACGTGGAAACGGCAGAATATTATGAACTTTAAAAACAATAAACCATCTCTCTCAAATAAATGGCACTTTTACTATTACTATTATTAACATTATTTTAAACTTATATGTTTTCTCTACAAGTGAATGTATGTATATTCTTTTGAGAAATAAATATCTTTAACCGTAACATTCATAAAATCTTTGCCTCTTTATAAAATGATTTAGTTGAGACCGGTTTACCTTTCGATTACAGTAACGAACGAACTAATCTAAATACTTACACTCGACAAAGTAAATCCTTAGCATTCCACCTGTTTGTTTCTTTGCTTGGAGGTACCTATGTAGGTCTCTCAATAAAATAACTGGGCATCTTAGCAATATGTAGTTTTATTTGTAAAACTAGCATACAAAAAATATGAGTTTCATCAGTGAGATCAACATAAAAACATAACTATCATTTGGCTTCATTTCTTTCTTCTTCAAAAACTAAATACAATAATAAATGGACTTTAGAACAGTTAACTGTTTAAGTTTAATCTCAGTTCTCGCGCTTGTTTTAATTCTAAAATTTCTCGTTCTAGTGTGGCACTTTTTAGTTTTTCTAACTGTATTGCAATTTTAAGTGAATGTTCTTCTTCTGCCATTTCTAAACGTCTCCTGTGCTCTTCCTCTTTTAGCGTTTTTATATGGCTTATTATGCACCTTACGTGGTCATCGTGGTCCTGTAGAAGACAATGTCGTTAATAAGCAATGATTGGTTTATTGAATAACGAAGGAAGACTAGCATCTAAGTAGGCATTTCACGAACGTGCGTCAATCATTCTAATTTATACCTTACTAGCTAACCTGACAGACATATATAATGAATAGTTGTGTCTGAATTTGAAAACGTTCTGGAATTTTTTTCCTATTTATCATTCATTAAAAACCTAATTCGGACTATTACGAATATGTTCAGCAAAAAAAACGTAAACGAGGTGCAGGCGTTCTCAATTGATGATTGCGCTTATATTACGTGACCAGCATGCGTAGCATGACCACCGTAGAAAGGGGTTTTGTCGACGGAAGAATAGACAAAATTACAGATTGTAGAAAGATTTAAGACAGAATTAAATTTTGTAGAAAGATTTGTATCGTTTTATGCTAGCGTAGCATGACAATTCTATCTCTATTCTACCAAAAATAGACAAAGTTCTTTCTATGGTGGTCATTCTACGCGTGCAGAGGGCTACTTCTTTAGCCAAATAATTAGCATTGCCATTCAACTTGGCAATGCTGCGTCTTCTGAGCACGTTGGCGATATTGATGGAGGGGACTACTTCGCCACCTAAGTGTCGTTTTGTTTTTGTATAAATATTAATATAGTTAGTGATTTAATTTGGTATTTAGTGTAAATAGTTAGGTAGTTGTATAATATTGTATTTTTGTTTATAATCATTAGAATAATGAAATGACATTAGAGTCGCGTGGCGTGCCCTCGTAAATTACACTATTTATCTATCTCATACAAAAGTAAAATGGTATGGTACCTTGTTGTGTGAACCATTCTCGGGTATTCCATTTTGTAAAGGAACCTGCAAATAAAATAAAGAATTAAATTCATAAGAAAGTTTTCAAGTTTGCATTGACAAACAAAAAATAAAAATTCGTACATATACTTTCTTTGTTGGAGTTGTGCCCATACTTTTTTCCATCTGAGGGGCCTTGAATATGTCTTTAGAGACCTGTAAGAAAAACAAGTAATAAACACAATGTAGTATGTCTATACAAAATATGATAGTCATATTTTGTATAGACATACTACATTGTGTTTTAAGTATTTTATTAAACTCACTCTTAATAAAGGAGTATATATTCTTTGATCATCTAATTGTGCATCAATATTCTCAATTCTTTCTATACAGTCCTAAAAAAAAAAGTTGTAGAATTGTAAACATGATTTTTGAGATATTACTATCATATACCTGATGTGCATCCCATTGTTTCCCATATTACTATTCTAAGCTATGTATCATAACATCATTTTAATATTCAGGGTGCAATGTTTTCTGCCATCATCATCATCTGCCTGGATTTTTTCCTAGTATTTTGGGGTCGGCTTTCAGTCTTACCGGATGCAGTTGAGAATCAGTTTTTTACATAAAGCTACCTATCTGACCCCCACAACCCAGTAACTGAGTAATATGATAAGACTGGTGGTCAGGCGACTTCTGATGACCAATAACAGCTGTCAAAGATCTAAAAACTATAATGTCTACCTACAATGTTTACTGCAATATAAACTCATTAATTAGTAGGCACTGTATTGAACTTACCACTATCTGTTGATTTGCTTGGATAATATTATCATTTATGCATGAATTCACAAAAGCCATTGGTTTCAAATTCTGAAACAAGCAACCTGTATCTCACCAGTGTTAAGTATTCATTATTATTATGTAAAATGTTGATGAACTTGGGGAGCTATTATTGTTTGCACGATTAAATAGAATAGCAATGTAAGTAAAGTATGCATGGCTACAGATTTAGTTATGTTTCCCCTATAAACTGACTTCCCATTGTACGAAAAATCTACACAATGCGAGCTCAGCTAAAACTGCAAATGTTTAGCATGAGGTGTCACCATGTGTACTAAGAGACAAGGGCAAGAATTTGTTGAACAATTTTATAATTGAAGCCTTATTTACACATTGCCATTTAACTGCCTGTGGCATATCATTATTTGAAGCAGCAACAAAAGTGTAAAGATGATGCAGGTTTAATTGATAATTTCAACTTATAAAATACATATTGCACCTCCGGTGCAACAACGTCACTTATGCAAATTTTGTCCAAATTGATCTGACAATGAGTATGAGAAAAAGTAGCTAATGTACCCCTTTATTAAATGTTCACTTTAACTTTAATATGAAGTTCAAAGTTGATTGACGTTTAAATGAATTTATCAAATTTATCTATTTATTTATCTTACAATATTAACATAATTTAAAATCTAAGTTTAAATCCAAAGAAAAAAAAATATGTACATGTATAAAAATTAATAATTACAAAGCATCAAAAAATTCTTCTGCATCGTTGTCAGCAGGAAACGTGCCCAAAAGGTTGTATTGCAATGCTGATTCTTTGCCCAAAAAATAGGCCAGCCCTCTGGTCACGTGAAGAGTCGACCAGTTCAAAGTTGTAGTTTAAATATTACCAGTTAATTTCTTTAGTCAATACATTATAATAGGATGTGGAAATTTTCAAACGTTTCTCCTGAATTATTAAATATTTTGCATAAGTGACGTTGTTGCACCGGAGGTGCGATATGTGTACTATAGCAGAACAATTTTCAAAAAAGAACTAAGTATAGTTACAAGTTGTTCTCACAATTTTTTTTGATGTGTCTGCAGGATTTAATATATCTTTGATTTCAATCACTGCATCATTACAAGTAGCTGGGGTTGCCTCACTGAGTTCTCTCTTTATCTTCCTCTTCTTCCGAGCTTTTAACTTCATTGTTTTCCATTGAATTTTCAGCTGGATTATATTTCGATGTCGAATATTTAACGCATTAAACCTATTAAAAGACGGTGGAATAAAAGATACGATTTTTAAACACTGCTTTAAGTTTTAACTTTACATATATTTCATAATCAGCCTATATTGTACCCACTGCTAGGACACTGGCCTCCTCTCAGCGAGGAGTGGGCCGTAATCTACCATGCGGGCTCAGTGCAGGTGGGTAGTTGACGCATGTCTTCGAATTTTTGGTTCTAGGACATGCCCGTTTCCTCACAATGTTTTCCTGACATTTAAACATCAAAAGTTATTGTCATAAGTTTTATAAAATAAATCCCTTTAATTACTTTAATTACAAATTGTGCTTATATCAAAACAGATTTGGATCATATGGCTGAAATATTTATAGGTCCTGTTCAAGAAACAGTCATACATCAGACAGCAAACGTGGGTAGATAGAACAGAAAACCAACACATCTTACTTTTTGTAGACTTCCTCCCAAGCTTTATTTTTGAGCTTAATTGTTTTGTTGTCTGTCGCTTTATTTTCAATAACATGCGTATGGTCTCTCAATACAAAGCGTAGTAATTGCTGAAACAGTAGTTTAAATTCTCATTAACAATAAATTATTAGCAATAACTCTTGTAGCTCAATAAATAACCACATAATTTACCTTTTCTGCTTCATCCCAGTTTACGGATCGACTGCGTTTTTTGTCCATATTAATAATCAAAGTATTTTAATTCTACAAAGAAGATCCCTACGAAATTTTATTAATCTTGATTTATTTTTCTTCGCGCAAATAAATAAACAAATGGACTATGTATTTGTCAAAAAGGTCAATATTATTATTATACTCTTTGCGTCAACCTCAAAGGGTGCTTTCCGAATAAGAAAATATCGCTCACGGCGCTAACAGCAATAAATTGGCGTTTGGTTAACACGATTATGACAGTTGAGAACCGTCACAATACGGAACGCTTGTGAACGCGCTAACGGTGCTCACTCGACGTCAAACACCATATACGCCATTTAAAACTTGTTTAGACCACAAATTTCTTCTTCTTATTTGGTTTGATGGCGACTGTAGCCAGAAGCACAATTTCTAATTAATCCAAGTTAGTTTAACATAATATGATGCGACGTAAAACCAAACAGTACAACTGTCATTTTTGACAGCGCTCATGGTGATGATATCGGTTTAGGGCATTGTCGGCGTTATCGCAAGATGGCGCCTGTCATGACGTCATCTATGACGATTCACGGGACTGCGTTATCGCGCTCACGCCAATTCGGTACGGACGTTAGCGCGCTCAAATCGATGTGAGCTTAATACGGAACGCGGCGAAAATGTTAGCTGTCAGTGTCAGATTCCTTTTTTCTTCTATGGTGTCAATGCACAATGCAATATCTATGGTATAAATACGTCTCTCAGGAATGGTGAAACCCAAAAGGTTCATTGTTCGTAGATGGTTGAATGTGTCCGAGGCCCGGGTGCTAAGTTACTCTAACAAGCCTTTTCATTTTCTATCCTCGCAAATATTTACATTGCACTTCTTTATAAACAGCACCTAGATGTACTAAGTTAACCGCTTGAATGCTACGCGCGCATCTTCTTATATAAGAACTTTTTCAGTTAATATGTTTTTCCTTTTTTCCCTCTTACCTTCTCTGTGATGTCATTGAACTCCTAAACGGCTGAACCGGCTTCGATGTTTTTTTTTTTTTTTTGTGGGCCTGGTAGGTTGCACTGTGATAGAGTTCTAAGAAACCAAAGACTTAAGGACGCTATAACATTTTTGAATCGCTCAAGTTTAGGTATCTGAGTCGCTACACAACAACATTACGCGCACGCACACATTGAAACCATTGTCTGCTCGATTTTAAACATTAGGTAACTAATCTTGATACTCGAAGGTATTATTTATTTTATTTTACTAGCACTGTTGAGTAAAATTTGTAGTAAAGTAACTTTACTATCTGAATTTAGTGACAGTAAATAATTTTTACTACCATGATCATCAATATTTTTGGGGTAACGTATAATTTGACAATTAAAAAAAAACGAGGTGTAACAATAAAATACTTTAACAATATTTTTGGATAATAAACAAATATAACTGATAGTGATCGTAGAATATCGTTGTAATCGTTGAAAATATACAGGATATTCCTTAAAGAAAACTAAGCAAAAATTGTGTGACGCGCGACCCTCACCTTTGAGATTGCAGCGCGTATTCAGAATTTTTTATTTATGTAAATAATTAAAGTTACGTTAAATATTGTGACATACTGCATATGTGTACATACTAGCAAAACCCCCAAAATTGATACCCATGTCGACATTTCATCATAACAGTACATCCGCCATTTTAAATTAAAAATCGAAGATTTTATAATCCCTACTCCCAATATGGATAAAGATCTTTTTATAAAAAAACAATACCCGCCGTATTTGGATCAAATTTGGATGAATCATTCGTAATAACTATCCTAAAATTATCCAAATTTGAGAGCTATGCCCACTTTTTATTTAAAAAATTAAAATATTCGTCGTTTTGAATGAAAAACTTGTGGGGTCGCCTTTTTTTGGCTCCAAATGTAATTTGTATGGAGTTTTCGGCTTCAGCACCTTCGAAAATCTTGAAAACGACACCCATGATGAAAATTTTGAAAATTTTCGTAACCACCATTTTTGATTTTGAATCAGATTCAGCACCCTTGTTTACCCCTACCGCAAGCTACATTAAAGAATTTCGTTCCAAAAATGGACGACACTTGCATAATTTAATTACCACGTTGAAAATATAACTTTTTATTGAATAATTATCCGCCATTTTGAATTCTTGAAAATTAATACATAGTCATAATTACCCTACCTCAATAATCCCAATAGAATTTGAGTTATTTATTTCTAAATCAAGTTCTGATAATAAGTTTGGTACTCATAGTTTTGGTCCGAAATGTATCAACATTTTTCAACCACAGTATACAGCACGGCACTCACTTTATTATTATTTTGATCGTATTTATTTTGTACAAAAAAGCGATAAGCCCGTGCTTCCTAGGGCGCGTCTGAGCGCGGAATGAGAAGCCGCGAGTTTAAAATGTATGAAGAAAGTTGAGAACGTTCTTTATTTTTCTCATAAATAAAAAAGTTATGTATTTAATTACAAAATATTTAGGCAAAACGTAGAAGATTATACTAGCCACAATTTGTTGTCATTTTGAAGTTAAAATATGCAGTTGATCTCACTATACAGGTACCTTTCCAGACCCCATTATTTTTCATTTTCTTCGATTATTGCGGTGGGGAAAACGTATTTTTGTGAAAATATTGTATGGGACTATATAATTTTTATGCTACCATAATGGAGATGAATAAATTATCTTTAATTAGAGACCATAATTGACTTCGCAGTTGTGATTCCTCTTGATGTAATTGGTACTGGAAAACCACCGATATTTGTAGAAAAATGTTATAGCGTCCTTAAGAAACAAGACAACGTCTGTCGGGTCTGCTAGTACCTATACTGTGTTCTCTCACTTGTAGTTTAATAGTAAACTACAAGGTATACATAGGTATAATCAATACGCTCGTTTCCATAGCTTTCTGGTATATTACTATCTGTGTGTGTGTTATTGTCGTATACGTACAATTCTGAAAACCATAAATGTGAGACGATAGGACCTATATGTATCAAGCACGCCTTTTAAGATTTTTTCGAGGGCCCAAAATCCTTCCAACTCATCACTACCATTTGTTCAACGGATATTTTTCACTCTACGTGATAATGTTTCGTCATAACTTCTGTTATCCTCATTCGCAGGTGAAATAAGCATGTCACATTGTCAGTTAAATAGGGCCCTGGGGATCGACCCCAGGACATTATGCTTAGCAGTCGCAACTGCTACCATGAGACCAGAGACATAAAAAGAAGAATGGAACTCTTTCAGTTTTTAAGGAAAACCTAAAATAATGTTGTTTTCTAATTGTTTCCTTTGACCACTCCTTCTTTCTCTTAATCCTTTTAATTGTTACGGCTATTTCCCAGAACACAACATTTGCTACACAGAAAACCAGCTAAAAACGGCAATAAATGTTTTAAACCTTATTTTCTGACTAGGGTTGCTACGTGCGTGGTCTATACCTGGAGGGGGCCCGATGGGACTTGAAAGATACCTGCCTGAGACGCTCGCATCCCAAAGTGCTGGTTACAGAACTACCTATCATGTACGTCATACCCATAGAAGCCCACAAACTGAAGCTACAGGTAAGTTGCTACTACTAAATACAGTATGGCAGGGTCATCTACGAGCGAACTACAACCATAAATTGATGATCCTAAACGCCCTAGAAATTTTTCATGGGTATATATTTATACTCTATTTAGACTTCATATAGATATTAAACTTTTCTATGATTCCGTTTTAATTTTAACCGACCACAAATTTTAACGCAGGCTTGTTCAGAATTAAGTGCTGAATCCATGATAACAGGTTCGTGTGGATGTCCCTGCCACCTTGTAAATGTTTTCTATTTTTGTTTTTTGAATTTTACAAAAGCCAGATCTAGAGGAAAAATATAGAAGAATCTAGAGGTAAGTCAGGAATGGTTAGTATCTTTAACAGTAAGTGTGCCTGTGGACTGCATCTAGCAACCTACATCTTGCAGTAGGCGCTTCGTCTATACTTAGGAACACTTGCACCACTAAATGAGTACATTTTACGCTAAACATATTTAAAACACAATTCTGTCCCTGTTTACTTGGAACAGGTTTGAGAAATATAACAATCTTTTTGATTTGTTACAACGCTAGTCGTATTTAGTGATTTGTGGAGCAGGCGAGCCAGTGATAATGCACACAACAGGGATGGACTTCCACCACCCTATATCAATTTAGGAGAAAGCCACAAACCATCTGCGCCTGATTCGTTCGATGTTCTTATCGAAAAGATTCGAGGCTAGACAACTGCCTACTATAACCTTGACTATTCGGCCCAGACGGCGACATTCCCGATGATGACTTAACAAATTGTTTATTAAGCAATCAGTTTTTGTATGTAAACAATAAAAATAGTACAATAACACGGATATTCCTCATTCGTGTTAGTGATTTTTTTTTTTTGTACATAGATAAAGTACTTAAATGTGACGCAAAACGACATCCGAGTATTGTTTTGCATGATTGCATCTGGAATTAGGTGTTATTTTAAGTGATAGTCTACACGGCTACATATCAAGCTTTATTTCCAGTTTAAGCTGACCTCTCATTATACGGAAATTTCATACAATGTGAGGTCATAGTGGTTTATACTGGAAATGTATAGCTTGATGTATAGCCGTGCGTACAGATATCATACGTTTTCATTTCAATCGATTATAGTTCTGTTGCTCCGGCAAGTCCACCAACATAGCCCGAAGAATTGCCAAACTAAAGTGATTACGCAGAGCACATTGCTCGTAGAACAGATGTCCAATAGGGCCGAAGGGTTCTGAAGTGGCGACCGCGTACAAGGTGGACCGATAACTTTGTGAAGGCTGCAGGAAACTGACTGGCTTTAGAAGAGACCCTGCAGTTCCGAAGATTACCCCTACATAAACTCACAATTTTTACCTCTTTATAGTACCTATTATAATTAACACATTTATTTAAGAAACCAAATTATCTAACCAAAATCTTCTAAGAATACCAGCGTCATGATAAGTAATAATAAATGTTTATTTAAAATCCAAACATTAGGTACATACATATTTGACGAAATTTCTTGTCTTTATTATTTGATCGTAAAGCCTTGGATTCACTGTGGGCACTTACAAACCTATTAATACAAATTCCTACCTGTTCTATCTCTGTTGGGGCTTGTGGGCTTGGGCCACCTCTTGGCCTGCCTTTTATAAACCTGCATATTCGTATTTGGTAGAAAAGTGACACATTGAGAACTTATAGACGACCTAAGCCTCTAGCCTTTATTTGTCCTCTTGTCGTACTGCCTTATTCGTAAGAATATTCTTACAAACAACGATCACTTTCACATTAACCGTTGGTTAGAGTAGGTATGCCACACAGAAAACTCGAAAAATAGATCCTATCTACCCACATTTTTCGTGGTTTCAGTCTGGCATTTTTTAAATAACGGAATGGATCTGCTCTTGAACTCGATCGTGCCTTATGAAAAGCGATGGATGAGGTCTATGATGGAACGAGCTTGCCCAGAAGATGCCTGCTTACTCTTGATGTGAAGGCAACTGGGTTATCATGTGGAAAGTAACACAGAATTTTACTCTTTGTTTATTAAAAAGGGAGCCAGTGAGTACGAGACTTAAGCTACTTCACTGTGACCTCAGTAGGTGCTGATAACCTACATTATTAAACAATATTCAAGGCCAAGAGTTTATCTGATATTTTATTTATAGGTAGCCATTTTGTTTGTCCACAAACACTTCTTTACATCTTATCTTCATTAGTTTCTGAAATTTGCTTCGTGTGTGATAAGAAATTGTTAATTAAGTAGTATGAAAATGTATTGAATTTTAATGGCCGCGGGATTGTATGGAGGCGACACGATTCCACACTAGAATATAGGCCACCTAAGTACCGCCAAATACACTAAGTAGGTAGGTAATATTGATTATTGAATTTATTCTAAGCTCAATTTATATTTAAAAATAGATAATTTATTTTCCAAAACACTGCTGTCTTGAATACAAGGAAAAAGATACATTAATACATAGATCTAGTGAACAAGGATGCGACGGGTCATGTTATAGAGATGTGGTGATATCCTTATCTATCTGATATTAGTATAATTGATCAAGTTATTGTGACAGGCATTTCCGATATTGTCATCGCAATGTTTTCTAGAATATAGATACCTACATGCCGCATGTTTATATTTTGACAGGTAGTCTTTATCGATAGTGTCATCAAAGTCTTTAACATATCTTCATCTTAGTCATGTGTGTTGTTCATGATTTCTTCAATGGATGATTTCATTTGAAACTTTCTCATATTGGTACCTTTATACCATAATAATTATTTCTAGATAATTTCCATGTCAATTCACTCGAGACATTTAAAGCTATGAAACTCAAACTGTAAATATGAAAAAAAAAACCCGCTGTACCACCGTACTATATTTAACAGTATATATTTTTTTCGTTTCTTTTATGGGGGCTTACTATATTTTATTTTGTATTATTTGTTGTGATAGTGGCACTTGGAAATTTTCAGGTGTCTTTCTATTCAAAGGATACAATCCACAGACGGGTAGTGGAGACTTGGTAATAGGGTCCCGTTGGCACCCTTTAGGTACGGAACCATACAAACTATTTACTTAATCCACCATTTCTTTCCCCAGAACACCCTCCGTACGCCAGTCTACACCACTTCGCAACGACGCAACGCAATGGGAGTGGGTCTAGTCTTCAACTCAGACCTATGGACTGCAGAACACCCTAGCCATTGGATCCTGCAAGGAGTCTGCCTTATTATGAATACCGACTGATCTAGGAAGCGAATCTTTTAAAGGCGCTGATGACATCTGCGCAAAAACAAAAAGCAATTTTTTTATAAGAACACGATTTTTTGGGGAGGCCTGTGTTCAACAGTATAACTCTTACGACTGTGAAGATGACACAGTTTATCATCACGAGTTTTCCAAAGGCATTCTTGCAATGAATGAAACATCTATTAATGTCTCACTTTGAAAATCGTGTGAGTCAGTACTCAGTCAAGCCATAAAAACACACGAGATAAAAATAATGTGGCTGGAGTTATGATGCTCGACTGTTAAGATTCTGATCTTAAATAAGAGATGGATCAGGATTTATAATCAGTAGGCATGCATGATAACTTTGTATATTAAGTTTCAGATCACGTATGCACGAACGTAAAAACCTCGCTACGGGATTTCTCAGCGCACTGGATTTACAACTGTAGGTGTTGAACCGAGCATTTAGGATCCAGGTCGTTGAAAAAACACATACAGTAGAGTCCGTTTAGTACGACTTCGCATGTAACGACCAACCGTTTTTAGCGACGTAAGTATAGGGGCATGTTTGGTTTTAATACAAGCCACTATGAAAGTACATCCGTTTATTACGACTCCGCTTACAGCGACCGACCGCTTTTAACGACGGAATTTCACACAAAATTGTCCGGTTACAACGACGACGAGCGTTGACGTGTTTACAAATAAATCGTAGGTAAGAAACTATCTCCGCCCCGCGCTTCCCCTTTGCCTGCACGTCGCTGATTCGAATGCGACTGTTGAGTTTACGGCGTTAATTTGCGGGTGATGCGTGTTTCGCGTACAAGAATGGCTTCCTTAACACGATAAAGTTTCTCTGTTGAAGAAAAAAGTGTCCTTATTATTATAGATTATATGTACATTACGTGAAATAAAATATTTTGAATTAGATTTATTTTTGACGTGACAACGTCTTATAATTCGATGGAGCCGACTGCACGCACGAAAAAACATGACTCATGCGGCGTTACCTCGCTCTGAGGCGTCCCATTTAAGGCTTGAAGTGCAAGCGAGAGCGCGCATCAGTATTTTCTTATGACGTTGTCACGTTCAACTATCGACAGTAAACCGACTTTACAGACAACCGATTTTTTCTCTTGGTCACGTAAATATTATTAAATACATAATGTATGTATGTGTATATATGAATGTGATTTGAATAAAAATCAAAAATTGTCTTTTCGTTTAGTACGACCTCCGGTTAGTACGACGTAATATCACCGGTCCCTTCAACGTCGTTATAACCGGATTCTACTGTAGTTCGTTTTTCAACTCTGGGTGTTAAGCAGAGCGTTTAAATTACAGTACGCTAAAAAAAATCCACCGCGATAAACTACTGTATGGAGTTACAATACCGAAGTTATTTCAATATGATTACCTAACAAAGCGCCAAAATGTCTCACCGCCTCATCAGTCATCTGTCTAGTCAGTACAGGACCTATTTCATTTTAGAATTATGTTTTATTATAATAATAATAATGTGTCACTATACCTTAGGTTTTTAATTAGATGTTAATGTTTGAATAAAGGCTGATTTTATTTAAATTATTGCTTTTTTATTGTCAAATACAGTACAAAAATACATTTATTTACGATTTAATACACATGTAAGAAGCATTTTAATTAGACAGTCAAGGTTGTCTGAACACAAACCTGAATGGTCTTGACCCACAACTACCTATTTATCTTCTTGTTATTTACCTATGTACAGGGTTGAATTAGTTTCAACATAAAGAAGAAAAAAACCTTGTTTGATCCCAAAAGCCTGTGTATTAAGAATTTAATATTTGTGGTCATACTAGTTGGTTATTATTTAATTTCTCAAGCATGGTGCACAGAGCACAAAATTAATGATTTTCTGATGTTTCATTTTCATTCAATTATAAACTTTATTACCAGTATGTGAAAATGCAAAGTACGCGTTCCAAATCTATGTTAGATGTTCAGACACCATTGCACTTTATGACACTGCCAATAAAGCATATTTTAAATATTATTAGAAAATCATAGCAGGTGGCGTTCTGTAGTTTCTGCCTACCCCCATGGGAAAAAGGGTTAAGTTTATGTATGTTTGTATTAGAAAATCCTTTGCTTTTTGCTCCTCTAGGTTTGTACATGACCTAACTCAATTTATCTTTTGCTTTTACTTGAGGTAAACATAAATTATAAAATGAGCTACTTATAAAATCTGACAGCCGCTGCCACTTCACCCAACCTTTGTTGAATAGAAACTCTCTTGATTGCTCCTTTCCTACGTAATGGGGATCCTGTAAGTAATTAAAACATTTACTAAATGGTATGCCCTTTATGAGACTTACTATGCAATCAATAAATAAAATATAAGGCCCATGAGTTTTAATTAAAGGAAATGTTGACCAAACATTTTGGACAGACCATCAAGCAGAAACAAATGTTAAGAACCACTTGGGTCTTTATGATATGCAACAACTAAAGTGAAATGGTCATCCTGTACTCTTAATTACTTAAAGAGCCACCTTCAGACAAACATTATGCATGATTTTCCTCAAGTTCCACACAAAAACCATTCTAAAATTAATTCTTACCACTACTAACAGACTTGCATCTCGCTGTCCAACATGAATGCCTACAATTCCTTTGGAAGAGGCATCAACATCTCCACCCATCATCACAGGACTGCCGAACTTCTCAAAATGGGTCACTAAAGTATCTACTAAAGTTGTGAGTTCATCGCCATGATTCACATGTAGTATCTTGCAGGGAATGTCATACAATTTGTCTATTACCAGACAGACCTGTAATTTGATAAAGAAGGATTTAATTGAGTAAGTTGTTCCGTGTGGTGCCAGACTAAAAATAACACCATCCCGTTTCTACTAGGATCCCGGATTTACTAGAGAATGAGCAGCAGTGTTCTCTATGCATTTTACCACCATACTGCTATTGCAAACCCATCTGCCAAGCGTGGCGATTATGGCAAATCTACCCTTTGCGGGAGGCCTATGTCCAGCAGTGGACATCTTTTGGCTGAAATGATGATGATGCTGAAGTTGTGATTGTGAAATAGAAGTAAAATATTAGGTACCTATATACTACTATAATACTACGTATGTATATTTTCTTAGTATTATTAGCCAATGATGAATTTGTTAAGTGTTTCAGAGTAGCCAACTGGGTTTAGCGAGAAATCGGCGTCGTAATTTAAATGCTCGACCAAGGCACCTTGTTTAGGTTTGAATAGGCCGGCCTTTGCATTTTATACTGTACTGTATACTTTAACAAATTATAGCATTGAAAAGGAACATAATTCTTACCTCAAAGCTACCAATCCATTGCCTTGAACCCAGAAATGCTTGGGGTTTGTCTCCTAGTTGTACCAAAATATCTTGAACCTCTCTTATGGATGGGACTTTGACATCACAGTTTTGATTATCACTTAACCAGGAACATACTGTTTGCAAAGTTCTATAGCCACATCCCCAGCCCTGTAAGGAAAATATTTGTTTACTCAAAAAAAATACACGTAAACAACCTAACCTCACTATAAAAACATTATAGGAGAGTTATTGTCTAAGGATTTATCTAAAAGTATCTTACTCTGTCGTCGAAACCATCGCAAAGGTAATGATAGTATTTATAGCTTCCAGAAACAAGGTATGTTTTTCCTGAATCCTTTACAATCTCAGCACTTTCGTGGACATTTGTCAACAAACCTGACATTTTAGTGGCAGTGTTGCTAGCTATTTACAAGGTTAAAGTTTTTTCTTTTTAAATTTACCTTTTTTCTTGACCCTTTTGCATGGTGTATAAAATTAGGATACTAACATTTGCTTACTTAGAGACATGGAATACCTGTCAGGCGCTAAGGCTGCACGGAATAAAAATATAAGGGGAGATACATTATTTAAATCAAACGCTGGATAACATCGCAACTAACTTAAAATTATGGCAACACCTTCACATTGTGCTACAGCCCAATGAGTGTCTAAGACAGAACAGAACTATAGAAAATGGAAATCCTGGTGCCGGTGCATGCCGTTCACGAAGAACGGCATACCCCGGCGAGTAAGTACCGTATTGGTAGTAGCTGGTAATAGCTACTCGAGGTATAGTAAGTTTGGCAAAGTTTCATAAGGGGAACTAAAATAATTAAAAAATATTATTAGTTCCGGATCACAGTAACTACTGCGGTCACTTATGGGTATTAGATACGGTACTCAAGAATATAATAAAAATAATAACATTACCATAAGAACGCATTTTTCATTTCCCATTATTTCGTTGTTTTTTGTCGGTTTATAAAATACGATACCTAAGTTAGTGTTACTTATATAATTTTATGCAAAAACAAGTTTTAAGAACCTCGTAAAGGTAATTTATGAACCTACTAGTATTATGTAAGTGGCTAAAGTAGGTACAGACGCCAGCACACAAAGCTGTTACAATCTGTCAAATTTCAATAGTAGGTTTTTAATTTTATGGCTCAAATATTAGGTTCAAGATTGATTGGGAAAATTTGACAGTTTCAGGTAGCTTGATGTGCTGGTATCTGTATTCAACCGCACGGCATTAGTAACACTGAACTTGATGTGGCCAAATGTAGTACAGAGTTTCAGTAGAATAAGAGGGCAGTTTACGTATAGGTACCTACCTACTGGTCTTTAGGGCTTCGTATCCAAAGAATGCAAATTGAACCATATACCAACCTCCTCCGCTGCCCGTTTGTTCGTCGTCTGTCTGTAAGCGATCGGTACCTATCTCATGAACTGTAATAATATTGTTGTTGTTATTTTCACTTGATATTTTCAGTTGATATTTTCACAGACTGTATGTAAATTATAATTTGTATTGCCGCTATAACAAAGAAGTAAAATAAAGTTAAAAAAATAAAATTACTTCTAAGTATGTTTCGGCATTTCTTCTCAGGGTCACTCCGGCAGGAAATGCCGGCGCCATCTATTTTTAAAATATTGACGTTAAAGTGTCTTAAAAGATCCACTTGCACAAATAAAAATTGCAATGAAATGTTTTCGTAAAATTAAATGTCCAAACAAGGAACGTGTTTAAAAAATATGCAGTGTTACATATTTTTCGGTGATGTTCTTCATTCCTGTCCGGTCCAGTTTTTATTTTAAAAGTGTAACCGTAGATTTTTTGCCGGTTTTTCTACACGATAGAAAATGAGCAGTAAATAAATAGATAAATAAATATGTTGAATTTTGTTACTTACAACTGTGGTGCGTCGACATTAGGTAGGTATGCTATGCAAATATTACGCAAATAGTCAAACATCGTTCATATGTTAAAACAGGAATATCCCAATAATATTTTGTTTCGCGGAACCACCTTAGGTTTGGTACTGTCAGTAACAATGGTCGGTTCAACACGAAACGAACCTAACAGGTTCATACATTTTACTACGAATATCGTAAATAAACGGACGCTGTTGGATTTCCAGTGCTTGGCTTGGCACCGAAATACAATTAGGTATTTAACAGCTCACTTGTATTTAGGCGTATGCATTAACACTGTAATCACTAGCCTAACAAGGCGGTAGGGGCTAAAATATCTGAAGGCAAAGTCCTCGCACAGTTGTGGGAGTGGCGCAAAGAGGTAAAACGGCCGGGTCGAAACTCCGCTGTCGCGAGAAGTCACGGCACGGCGGATAGAGCTCCGGTGGGATCTCATGGCGACATGATGGGTACGATTGTCGCAACCGACTGCTGGGCACGCCATAATTGCGGCGGTAAGTCTCCTCTTTGAGGAGTGGCTAGAGAGGCGCCACAGCATCCACACCTTTCGCCTTACGCAGGTCATAGGCGGGAGGAAATCATCTGGAAGACACGGTGGAGCATACGGTGAAGGTGTGCCCTGCCTGGGCGGAGCACCAGCGCGTCCTCGAGGAGGCGATCGGTGGCGGCGACCTCTCGCATCCGGCCCTGGTGCGAGCCATCGTACGGAGTGAGAGGGCATGGGAAGCCGTCATCTCCTTCTACGATGCAGTAATGTTCGCGAAGGAGGAGGCGGAGCGCATGAGGAAGAGGCAGCCTCTGCGCCCTTACGCCGTCGGAAGTCAATTGCGGACGCCCGGCCATCACAGATGCAGGTCATCAGAGCTTGCAGGTGGCGAGGAATGGGTAGATCGTCGCCCTGTAAGGACCATGCCCGTGTCAACGGCGCGTTGTGTTCCACGCGCGCCTCTAAGAGATCAGCTAAACTGAAGGGGTCTCCTAGGACCGATGCCTGCCAGGGTCGCGAGATTTGTTCGGAAGAGTTACCGTGGCCCTGGCATATAGGCAACCATAAACATGGTCCTCAAATGATCTGATCAAGATTATGTCTGAACTTTAAAAGAAGCGGTGTTAGTATAGTTCGTTAATTTTTCTCAGAATAAGTAGCTGGATAGGAAACGCCCGCCACAATAAGTTTTTATATTAAGGTTTACGTATAAAAGTGTTTCTACAATTTAGTTAATATAGTCCTCCAGACTGAATTTCGGCCACGGCGGCCAATCTCAACGGAGACTAGCCATCAGCACGGAAGATATTATAGTGCTCAAGTGTATGCGCAGACACAGGAGCACTCACTCTTCCCTCACTCTCATAGTCCGATGGGACGGCAATCCGACACGACTGGAGAGAGATCAGGCGCAGGACCAACGGCTTAACGTGCTTTCCGAGGCACGGAGGTATCACACCGCCAACTTCCAAACTCCGGGCTGCTACTAAGAAATTCCTAATGGAAAAACCCAGTAACACTTTGCCCGACCCGGGAATCGAACCCAGGACCCCACGCTCAGCAGTAGGGCTTGCGACCACGAGACCAACGGGGCAGTTAAAGTTGGTTGCATTTAGTTAATAATTAAGGTAATGACATCTATGCGCGACTTTATCCGCATAAAATTGTTTGATTTACTTAACATGAACTAATTATATCCTACGACCCTCGGCAAATGTTTCCTATTACCTAATGAATTAATTTTCGGAATCGGATCGGTAGTTCCGAAGATTACCACGAAGTACATACAAACTCATAAATGTTATCTCTTTATAGTATTGTATCTCCTGCCAGGGTCGCGTGATTGTTCGAAAGAGATATCGTGACCCTGGCACATGGGCAACTGAAGGAACACGGGTGGGTTTTAGTCAGTAAAAGTCTGACATGCCCTCCCGCTCCGCCCAGAGCGGGAGAAGTCATTTGATGATTTCCCATCCAAAAAAAAAAAAAAAAATAGTATTGTATCTCTTTATAGATCATCATCTATCTTTCCCCAACTGTATTGGCACCAGAATAGTTTACATGGCGACATAGTCATCATAATCATCATCAGCCTATAGCAGTCCACTGTTGGACATAGGCCTCTCCAATTGCACGCCATTCAGTCCGATTCTCGGCAACTCTCTTCAGCTGCTACCAGCCACCCTGCGAAGATCGTCGCTCCATCTAGCCTGAGGGCGTCCTACCTTACGTTTGCCGATTCGCGGTCTCCACTCAAGAACACGTAAGTCACGTCGTCGGAGACATACCTAGTAAGTCTGTGTAATACGCTACCCCTTGGTAGGACTGGTTGTCAGATTTTTGCACTTCCGACGACCCGTAACGAGGGTCAAAGACCCTCGAACGGCAGCCAAGGCCAACGGCTTAACGTGCTTTCCGAGGCACGGAGGGGTCTTGCTATGTAAAGGGAAACTTAACCTGATCGCTCGATCCGTGCGGCTGTTATTACTAAACCACCTCTTTATGGATATTTAAAAAACCTGAAATGTTAGCCGACTTACGAATACCGAATACCTCAACTGATCGTGATGTAGATACGTATTACTACCTATTTGCTAATAACATACAAACAATAGCGAGATGCTAAGTAAATGAAAAAAGACAAAATTCACATAACGTGTACTCGATACAAATGGCATTTTTTATGTTAGTCGACGTACACACGGACGTAATAAAATCACAGCGGGTTTTTCTAAGCAGTATCGAGTATACATGCTCCAATAAGTAATGAGTAATGACATAATACCTATATAAAAATAAATACAATATATAAGCTATTACAATGTACGAGCTAAGCATCTATCTCGTATATTGCACTTACCATGTTTTGGCTCAGCGTTACCCTATGGTTGACTGGTAGAAAATGCCTCAGGCATTAAGTCCGCCCTTGTACAGTTTTTTTTTAACATATAGTTTGAATAAATAAATAATGATTTTACAACGTTATTATTGAGGTATAAATTACATCAATACAATGCAATGTATTGACTTCTCTATTCTTAATATTACCTGTTCATGTCTGACTGAATGAATTAATATTTAAAATCCAGAATTGTTAACTGTCTTCATCGCTGACTGTACTGGAAGAATTGTACCTACCTAGTCTACAATTCTCTTAACGTTTAAGTATGTATGAAAACATATAGCATTTTGTTTTGACGAATTTAGCACCTAGGTACATAATATTTTGTGTACACTTTTAAGACAAATAGCAGTTATTTGTAGATACGTATATAGATGGCACATTACATGTCTGTTCCAGTGTAAATACTTACTTTTTGGACAATTTACTCCGGAACTGACGAAACTAGGTCTTTTATTTAAATATATATTTTATTCAGTTGGAGGTTATCAGTCTAGATTCTTAAAGTGGAAGAGGAAGCATTGCACTAACGCGTATGTTGGATTAGATTGAATTTGCTGCTGAAAGTTACTTGAAAATCTGGGTTGACATACCTTTTTTTTTTTTTTTTTTTTGTTTTCGTTGGCAAGCCTTCACAATGCGCCCGGTCTTCGGGGATAAGACCGGGGAGTGTGGGATTTTTACCTCACTAAAACCACCCCGGTGGTCACCATCTAAACATGGAAGGGGTACCGTTACCTCTCAAAATACCAATCCGGAACCCCCTCTGTGCAACGCCTGTTAGGGCACATCTCTGGAGAAACTGTAAAGGAGCCTTCTCTAAACCTAACTCAGCAATAGTGCGAGGCAACACGTAACCACTGTGCGCCCTCTTCCCTGAGATCACTCCGTGGGCGGATAGAGTCCCCACTCTGAGCGCCCGTGACCTCAAATTCCCGCCTGCCTTAAATTATGCAGGCGGGGTTTCGGCATTTTAGGCGTCGAGTCGGTTTATTCCCCGACGCCTTCTTCTCCGAGCGGAATCAGCTCTCTCACGATCCCGCTCTGCAGCCTCCTTCTGGACCATCACAGTTTCACAAAAGGAGACCATGTGCCTCCAGTTCGCCGAGTCCGCCAGCATAGACCCAACTACTGCTGGTAGAGACAAATCTCGCCCGATCGTGGCGACTAGGACCTGTCTTTCAGAAGCCCAGGCCGGGCACTCCTCTAGCGTATGCTGTGCAGAATCCAAGCTGCCTCCGCAGTGGTGGCAATTTGCCGTGGCCTCTCGCCCAATCCTGCTCAGGAACTCACCGAAACAACCGTGCCCGGTCAGCACCTGAGTGAGCCTATATGAAATGCGCTCCCCTCTTTTCAGCCAGGCGTCGAAGTGCGGTAGGACGGCTTCGACAACACGCTTACACGAATATTGCGGCTGTTGCAGTCGCTCGCGCCACCGCTCGAGCGCGTGTCGCCGTTCCTGCCGCCTCAGCTGAACAACAGCGATACCTGGCATGCCATTACCGCTTTGGCGGATGGCACGGATTCGGTCATAAACTCTCGCGTCCATATCCGCCAAGATGTCCAGCGGTGGAAAGCGTGCAAGGAGAGTTGCCTTAAAGGATACAGTGCGGTATCCTCGTGCAATCCGAATGGCCATTTTTCGCTGCAGGCTGTTGATTTTAGTCCTGCAGCGTCGGACGCCTGACAATCTGTTTGACCAAACAGGTGCCCCATAAAGGACCATCGATCGCACGACACCTGCATAGAGGCGGCGAACTTCTTCTCGAGGTCCACCGAGATTGGGCAACAGTCTATGTAAAGCACCTACTGCCTTCCCAACGCGGGGAACCAGGCGCTCGAAGTGCTCTTCGAAGCCCCAACGACCGTCTAGGGTTAGACCGAGATACTTAATGTATCTACCCACCTGGACTTGCGCATTCCCCACTCTCACTGACAAGCTGGGAGGTTCTCTGCTCCTCGGAAGTTTGTGGAACCAAAGTGCCTCAGTTTTATGAGCCGCTATCTCTAAACCCAGCTCGTGAATTGCTGCTACAACTTTTGCCACTCCGAGCTCGGCAAGCTGAATGGTCTCTTCAAAGGTGTCCCCGCCGGCTAGGACCAGGGTGTCATCTGCATAGCAAACGACATTAACGCCAGCGGGGAGGTCAACACGCAGGACAACATCGTAAGCGAGGTCCCACAGGAAAGGACCTAGAACTGAGCCCTGCGGAACCCCACACGTGATTTCCCTACGATGAACGCTACCGTCTCGACCCAGATAGCGAATGCGCCAGTTACGAAGGTAGGCCCCGACAATACACTGTAAATAAGGTGGCACTCTGTGATGTACAAGTGCCGTCCTAATTGCATCCCAAGGCAGAGAGTTAAAAGCGTTGACGATATCCAAACTGACCGCCAGTACCACCCCACCCCGGGACGTCACCTCTTCCGACAGCGGGCGGACGCGAAGGATCGCATCCACAGTAGAACGCTGCTGTCGGAAGCCAAACTGGCAATCGGCGAGGTCGGGACCAACGCGTGAGAGATGCCCCACGAGCCTTTCGGCAACTATTCTTTCGAATAGTTTGGAAACCTCGTCGAGTAGGCAAATGGGGCGGTATGCAGATGGAGACTCTGAGTCTCTGCCTTCTTTCCTCAACAAGACCAATCTAGCCTCCTTCCAACCAGAGGGAAACACGCCCGCACAAAGGTAGCTGTTGAATAACCGTCTTAGACGGTCTCCCAGAGCAGTCAAAGCCAAGACCCAAGCCCGACCAGGGATACCGTCTGGGCCAGGCGCGGTGTTACGAGCCCCCATACGTCTCACAGCTCGGTCTAGCTCGCTTTCAGTCACCCCCAACTCATCAGACCAGTCTGAAGAAGACAAGAGTGGTGAAGGACTGTCCCTAACTACTGGAAAAAGCGATTTACGACTTTCTCCAGTAGATCTGGATCCATGGTCTCTGCGATAGGGGGAACCCATTTCCGTAATTTGCCCATGACAAACTTGTAAGGTCTTCCCCAAGGATCTCTGTCCAGCCCCTCGAGAAGCTCCCTCCAGGATCTTGATCTGGCAGCCGCGATGGCGCGTTGGAGATCCATTGTAGTCTCCTGGTACTCTCTATAGCATCTGGCTATTTCCTCCTCCGTAGCTCTCGGCTGTCGTCTGCGTCTGGTGCGCAGATACTGGCGTCGAGATCTAAGACACAGAACACGCAACCGCGCGATATCTTCCGACCACCAATAAGCCGCACCAAAACGCTGGGTACACATGACCCGGGGCATGGAACTGTCGCAAATCAGCGTCATTCTTTCCCGGAACCAGATTGCCTCTTCCTCTGGATCGGGCGAATTCCCCTGAGAACGAATGTCTTCTGGCCATGCTGCAATGTTAGCAGCTGCGACGAGCATGTCTCGATTGAGCCGCTTGAGGGCCCATCGCCGCGCTGGTGGGCCAGAATTTGGACGTCTGCGACCGCCTAAAGGGGGGAGTGCCACATTAAATATTATGTGGCGATGGTCCGACAGTGTGACTATCTCCTCCGCTACTCTCCACTCCGTCACCATGCGAGCAACCGAAGGTGTTGCCCAAGATAGATCCACAATTGACTCCCCCTGCCACCGAACGCACGTGGAAACGGACCCCTGGTTCAGAAGTCGGAGGTCAAGGGACGCAGCCCAGTCTTGTACTGCGCGTCCCCTCGGTCTGTCCTGGATGCTTCCCCACGCTCTGGAGTGAGCATTGAAATCACCTAATACGAGCACCGGACGGGGTGAGCATTTGCACCTAATACAATTCGCAACACGGTCCAGATATCTCTCGAATTCGGTGAGGGAAATGTTGGGGGACACGTAGCAGCCCAATACGGCCAGAGGTCCCCATTCCACTGCAACAAATCCTTGGCCTCTATCCAGTAAGGAGCAGTGAGGCCCACCGCTTCCACTAGCCCAGTAAATAGCAACAGAGTCCGCGGTGTCCCTAAACCAGCGAGGATGATCCTGAAGGCCGTAGGGCTCTGCTACCACCGCCAAAGCAATCGACCACTCCGCAACAGTCTGCAGAAAGAGGTTCTGCGCATTGCGACAGTGGTTCAGATTGCACTGGAGTACTTTTAGGGCTGGGAAGGCGTGGTGTCCATTCCTCTGCAGGGCCTGCACCCACTGGTGCTTGCGCCAACCTTTGCGATGAAGTGAGGGCAATCGAGGCCTGTTTCTTGCGCGGAGCGCATTTCCTACCACCCAACCGATGATGCGCTGGAAGACCATGATCTGCACACAGCGGACAGTGCATGGTTTTCGACGTGCACTCTCTCGCTTTGTGATCTCCCCCACAAGTATAGCACTGGGTGCTCCGGTCAACTGCACTAGTGCAATGACTGTGGACGTGCTCAGGCTCGAAGCAACGGAAACACATCATGCGGCGTGCTTCCAAGATCTGCACCCTTAGTATCGTCCAACCTAGGCGCATGCGCTTTTCGGACGCCAGTTTCTTTATCGCCACTAGAGGGCCACGGACCCAGACGTGCCCCAAAGAAGCAGGTGGACGACGAATGTCACCCACTTTTACATCTTCGGGGGAACAGCCACCCACTTCGGCAATAGCAGCTGCCACTTCCTCAGGCGTGACGGCATCATCGAGATCCATGATTCTCGCCTCGGCTCTTTTGGTTGGGCGTGAAATCTTTACGTCGAATTCGGTAAGGACCTCACTCATTCGTTTGGCGAGACAGTCTGCCTTGATGGAAGAGTCGGTGCCAGCGACGCTAATAACCACACCGCCATTAACAGCCGTTTTCTGGCCGACAGTGTCAATGCCGACATCAGCTAAACGAATTCGCTGCCTTACGGCGTAAATAACCTCACCGATATTGGCAGAGGATCCCTCTCTTACCGAGACTGCAATAGCCGCCGTGGCGGGAACCCTAGGCAGTTTCACTGGGGGTTTTTTTTTCCCTCTTTCCAGTGCAGTGGGCGACGCCAACGTGGTATGCTTTGCTTTCTTAGCCTTTCTCCCTACCACCGTAGACCAGGCTGTCTCAGTCATTGTTGCATCTCGTGGAGCCTGCGCATCCTGCGAAGCATGCGAAGCTTGCGTGAGTGACGCAGTCACGGAGGCCAACTCCACCACGGGATCGACAACTTTGCGTTTGCCTTTTCCTTTACCTTTCCCCATTTTCTTATCTTGGTTTGGCTCCAAGCGTGGACCTTGAATAGGCTGCGCCTGAGCAACCGTTAGTGAAGGTCTCCTCCCATCCGCAGCGAGTGGCGGACGCAACGGCTTCTCTGGGGGCAACCTCCTCTCCAAGGCAGCGAGCTTGGCGTCTACCATACCTCCTATTTCTAGAGCTATAGAACGCCGAAGCTGGGCCTCCGACTCTTCAGATTGAAAAGGTCCGGCCACTGCAGCGACCTGACTAGTACTCATCGAAGAGGCTGCCACTATGGGATTCGCCATAATTTGGCCCTGGCGATTAAGCAAGGTGACCTGCGCTGCCAGCTTCTCGACCTGTGCGGAGAGACCGATAAGCTGAGCCTTCAATTCAGCGTTTTCGTTCTCTAGCCTTTCAACGTTGACTTCAACGGCCGATCGCGTGACTAACTCAGCCACCGCAGCCTGCACTGTGACTGCCGCCAACTTGAGGCTGTGGACAAAACTACTTTTTAGGTTGCGTGATTCGTTTGCAACCTCCTCTATTGTCCTAAGACTATCTTTGATGCAGGTATTTAGTTCCGCCGTTGGTTGGGCCTGCATCGACTTGGCTAACATCTCTGGTTTGGGCAGGGTCTGTTTTGCAATTGCACGAGACTTCGCCTGCTTAGCTGGTGGACTGGCAATCTCAGAGTCTCCACCATCCTCCCCTTTCTCAGCCAGTGGAATGCTAAGGTTTAACGGCTTAGCCGGCTTCTCCCTGGTAGTGCTCGGCTTGCAACTCCCAGGCGTCTGCGTTCGCTTACGCGTACTGGACCAAGTCGATCTTGTCGACGTTTCAGAGGCGTATGACATTTGCGAGCAAGAAGACTCGCAGGAGTCACTCAACACTTCGACGGAAGTCGGAGTAGGAGGGTGCACAAATTGTGCACGTGTTGGTACCTTCTTTGGCAATTTCTGTGCCTTCTTCCCTGGTGCATTTTTTGACACCTCTGAGCTGGGCAAATCGTGTGAGTAATGCCCTTTCTGATTAACAGAGGGCAAGTCAGCGAAAGTCTGCTCTGTAGGTTCCGGTGCCACGGATGTGCTAGGATTAATACCCAGCGACTCCTCATAACCGGTGAGTGAGCCACTCTGGCTCAGTACGCCCTTAAAGGGCGGATAAAAATTCGATTGGAATTTTAAGCGATCAGTGTCCCCCCCAGAATACGAATTGGGACTGATCGAGCTCCGCTCAGTGAGGGATTCTCTTGCTGCGGAGCAGCAGGTACCCTCCTGGGGTAGTAGTTTTGATTGATGCGCTTTCATAATGATTGCTGAACTCAGCTTTGCCTTTTTTTATGGGGTGAGGTCCCCAGATGGTCGATTTTTTTTAAAGGGGTTATCTCCCCACCTCTCGCCACAGTCTGCAAGCCATGCCTGGCAGGCAAACTTGTCACCTCGTTTTCACCGCGGGTGGCCTGCACGTCCATGACTTCTGCCCTGACCTTAAAGCCATTGGTATTCCTTCTTAGTTACATCTGATGACCAGATGCGTACTAGAAGTGAACCTCTCTTCCCGAGCTCGGGCCTGTCTAATTGGCCCTCATCCTCTGCGCTCACAGATGCATTCAACCCAGATTCGCTACTCGAAGAATTCGAGGAACGAATCACAAGTCCCATGACCGTACGTTAAGCCTGCTCCATGAGCCACCGCACGGCACATGACGAAAACCTATTCATATTCCAAATACTCGGAGAATGAATCGCACATCGTCCAGCAACAAGAACACTGTTCAAATCCCCGGACGGTGCGCCCCGCACTGAAGTCCGATGCAATGGACCCCGTCTCGTGTCTCTCTTAGTCTGGTCTCTCACTTGGACCTTTCCAGCATGAGCGACTCTACCGGCAAAGCTCCAAGATCATTGAAACACGCAAGCCCCACCACGACGACAACGTGAAGACACTCGGTGGAGGGGTTGACATACCTACTAACCTATGAATCTAATACAGGTCTCTACCAACCACTTTCGAGAATATAGGCGTGATGATATTCGTACTTCTGTAAATTTTATACACACATAATTTATGCTGAATTCAACATTTTTCGAACATAAATTATCCTCGCGACCGAGTTTTGGTGACGGCAGCGGTTTTATAGTACACTACTATTTGTACAAACACGGGTACACTCTCCAGTCCTTTTATTACATAGTCTGATAGAAGTAACGACAGGACTGGAGAGAATTCAGGCCCAGGACTAACGACTACCTACGTTCTTGCTAAGGCACGCCATTGTCACGACTCACGCCATCAAATTCCAAGTTCATGACTGCTAATGAGAAATTCCTTATGGATAAAACCATGAACCAACCAAACCCATTAGAAACCACACTCTTCAGTCACACTCGCGATCACGAGATCAACGAAAAATGTGATCTAGGTAGGTATGTATTTAATTTGTGGTTTAGGTATGTATTTACGTAGCTCTCCGCCCGGTAAAGACCAGGGTGAAGGAACACAGGTGGATTTTAGTCAGTAAAAGTCTGACACGCCCACGACAAGGAGAAGGTTAGGAAATAGAATAGAAAATAATTTATTTCTGACTATATGATACAATAAAATATTAAACAGGCTTCTGTTAAGCACATATTATAAAAAAGATGACCAAAAACGATAGCAGAGCAAACTAATATATTTTCAACTGACTTCAGGAAAAAAGATAATTTTCGATTGACATCAAGAAATAAATAACAGACGAAATGAATTCATAGAAATTAAAGAAAAACAATTCGTCTTGGCCCGTAGATAACATTTAAACAGATGAACGACGTCAACATACAATTACTGGAATTGTACAGGAAAACGTTTTCGAACCATTTGTATAGGTATCGCAACGTACCAAATATTTGAACGCTTCACTATTTGTACAATATTCGCTTGGGTCGGACAGGTTATCGGTAACTCACTATATAAGAGACAACTCTAAAAAAATTCGGCATACGCACTCGTCTGGTCTTATAGTTCTCTCTTCATCTGTGATATTATTAAAAAAAACAACAAAATGAGGGCATTTTCGGTGAGTCAACTATGATTAAGTTTTTGTTTCATTTACTTACCGAATTCTTGACAGCATATAAAATTAGATAAAAAAACAAAACAGGATTCTTGACGCTGTGATTTAGGCATTTCTAAATTAAATTACTTAAAGCAGGAAAAATATTAAAAAATACAAATTTTGGTGGCTGTCGTTTTTTTCCAGTTTTTATGTTTGCTAATCTAATGTGCACTTTAAAGATCTTGTTTTCTCACAAACGTGTTTAATTTTTGCTATAATTAACAATTTTAAGATATTTAAAATATTTTCCCGTCGCAAACTTTTTGTTATTATTAGGGTGGATTTTTACAATGTCAATATCTTTTTCCTTGGAATAACTCTGACGACTGACAGTTTCTGAAGGAAATCTGTCAGAAATATAAATATCTCGCTATATCTTTATCTGCTGTACAGATTTTTTTTGTGTGATATTAGTGTGTGTTTCTAAGATGGTCTGCTCGTGATTTGAGGTAGTTTGGCTAAATGTAGGTATCAGCAATTCTTAAATCAGACCGGCCCAGTATCGATCTCTGATCCCTGAATTGAGCTCCTTTTTTTTCTGGATGGGAAATCATCAAATGACTTCTCCCGCTCTGGGCGGAGCAGGAGGGCGTGTCAGACTTTTACTGACTAAAACCCACCCGTGTTCCTTCAGTTGCCCATGTGCTAGGGTCACGGTATCTCTTTCGAACAATCTCGCGACCCTGGCAGGTGAATTGAGCTCCTTAAGTTCTGAGTTGAGCTGCATGATCACTGATAAATGCGTCGTTTTTTCCTCAAAAGACCATTTCAGACACCAATCAACATGGTCCTCACATGATCTGACCAAGTTTATGTCTGAACTTTAAAAGAGACAGTGACCTCATAGTTTGCTTCGGCCTTTCTTCTCAGAGTAGTCAGATAGAAGACGCCGACCTCATCTACAATAGTTTTAAAAATATGATTGGCATGTAAAAGTGTTTGTACAAACCTCCTTGCAGAAATAAAAACATTTATCTGAGGAAGACCTCTAAGAGGGGTCTTAACACAAAAGTGTCACTATACGAACGCTTCTATGTGTCTCCCAGATCAGTATAAAATATCTGAAATAAACAAAAAATAAGACTAGTTACCTTGTAAACTTAAACCATATCAAACAAATATGTAATTGACTCAAATGGCTCTCTTAAATGCATTAAGTACAAAGTTATGGTTCTTAAATGGACTATATGGAAAAAATATCTTCCAAGAAGTTTTTAACTTCCCGAATTATTGCACTGCTTATAGATAAGGTAATCACTTTTATAAATAAAACAGTTTCAGTTCCTAAGTAAAGTACGATAACCCACGATAAGACAGACAGATTGAAAAGAACAACAAACTTGCGCAAACGCAAGTCATCAACTATTTATAATTTGTTAATATAAAATAAATGTAGAAGTGACTCTGTATGTTTATTTGTCTGTTTCTTTTTCACGACTAAACGGCTTCACGCGTGGCACACAACTAGATTATGGCCATCCAGGACATAGTATCGTACATACAGTCCCGGTCACTTGAATAGAACCAGCACAAAAGTATTGTGATTAACTGTAATTTTAAAAGATACAAGTAATTTATGATTACGTGTTAATTTATCTCCGGATGTAAAAACTGTACATAACCCAATACGCGCATCTAGAAAGATATCTTTCTAGAATTATCATGCTTGCGGCCGAAAGCGCGGTCACTTGAATAGAACCAGCCAGTTTAGATTGAGCTTTCGTCGCGAATAGATGATTGTATTTACAAAATCAGTTCGCTATCATATTGTTAACTCTTGTTAATAAATTTCTGTAGCAAAGTGTAACGCTATTCTAAAATAAAATGGGACGTGGGAAGAAGTTAACTTCAGAAGAAATGATAAGAATTAAAACATTAAAAGAAGTACATTATCCGCTGCGTGAAATAGCTCGACGACTGGGTAGATCGCATCATGTGATCATGAAATATTTAGAAGATCCAGAAAACTATGGTAAACGATATCAAGGAAGAACAAAACGAGCCACAGCAGAAAAAGAAAGGCGACGTATACTTCGTGAAGCGTCTAATTCTTCTCTAACTGCTGGTCAAATAGCGCTCAAGGTGGGCACGCAAGCATCTGTACGTACAGTGCGTCGTATAATACACAATTGTTCAACAATAAAACGTTTGAAAATTAAAAAACGACCTGTTTTAAATCGACGACATTATTCGTTACGTTTGGAATTTGCACGACAGCATATGACATGGAAATTAGAATGGTACAAAGTAATATTTACTGATGAAAAAATTTTTAATTTGGATGGTCCGGATGGCTATGCATATTATTTTCACGATCTTAGAAAGGAAGAAAGGTATTTGTCCCGTCGACACAGCGCTTTAATATTATATAATGGTGTGGGGTACTATCTGTGGTGAAGGTGTGTTAGATCTAGTTGTACTCGAAGGTAAACAAAATGCAGACAAATATATTAAATTACTAGAACGACAGAAGATAATTATAAAATCAAAATTAGAAGATCGTCACTTTATATTTCAACACGATAATGCACCTATTCATTCAGCAACGCTTGTGAAAAAATGGTTCACGGATAATAATATTGAAAATCTTGAGTGGCCTTCGGTATCACCCGATCTTAATATTATGGAAAATGTATGGGGATGGTTAACGAGAAAATTGTACGCAGATGGAAGACAATTTGATAATAAAGAAGCACTAAAATTAGCTTTAATGAAAGAGTGGTCGGCGATACCTCAACATTACATTCAATCATTGTACGATTCAATGCCTAGTCGATTATTTGAAGTTATTAGAAATAATGGAAAAAATACGAAATATTAATACACTTTTCATAATTATTTGTTGTTTTATTTTTTCAAATCAGCTAGTGGTTCTATTCTTGTGACCGGCCAAAATAAATAGTACTTCTATACATCCATTCCTTATTGAAATAATTAAATAGAGTAATTTAATGAACATTACTCGAAGTATAATATTTAAAGAGTACACGTAACCGTGTTTTAAAAACTGAGAAAGTCATAGCTTTTTCATTAAAAAATTATCTCAAATATCTGTAAACATCTGTGGTTCTATTCAAGTGACCGGTACTGTATATGTCCCGGTAGCACGCTCTCTTGGGATAATTTGAGACTTCCACGCATGCAAAGCCGTGGGAAAAGCTAGTACTATAAAAAAGAGTGACTGGTCAACTTGATTGCAAACTGATAACGCTATAATTACTTACATTCTTTTTTAATTGTGATTGTGTGGATACCTACCTATCAGTCTATTACACGACATTGTCTCTCTTGCTTGTGTAGTTAAATATACAATAATTCTTAAATTACTATTGTGATTCAATATTTAACAGGTAAATATACTTCTTTATTTTGTATTGACTTACGTATATAGGAAGTAATAACAGCCACATGGTTGGAACGATCAGGTGAAGCTTCGCTTGCCGCGGTTGGCCCATTGATGGGTGACCATCTTGACGTACCATATTTAAGTAATTTAACTTCATGCAAATCAGCTTTGTTTTCCTTTATCACAACTGACTCTACATATTCCACAGTATCCGCGATCATTTGCAATTTTTGATCAGCAAAAATATGCCTCGTCAATTTTATTATTTCCATACCACCATGTCTAAATAATTCAATGCCTTAACCAAATTGATCATTTTGTGCGCAAACAATGAGCGCCAAATCAAATAGTTTGAATAGATAAACAAACGGTCCGGTAGACAAAGCGAAGGCTATCTGTGTGATACCTTGATAAGTATGTAGGTAACTATTTACATATTATGATTCAAATCTCAGAAACAGGTCTTATTCAGCGGAAGTCCTTGACATCACAGATTCTTTGGGTCTTTTGTCCGTGTTTATATAGCTTCTACTTACTTATCTATTTTTTTATTTGCCTAGGAGCTAAATTATATAATCTTACTTATATTTTTTATTATAAGAATCGCGTTTGTAACTGACTGAGTTGGAATCGGAACTGGAATACTCCGACATTTCACTTTGTTTACGACTTCATGTGCAAGTTGACACTAATATTCAAGCTAGCCTGCCCTTAAATCAAGCATCGGTCTGCTACAGAGAAATTCTTAAAAGAAAAACCCATTAGCACTTGCTTGAGGTAGAAATCGAACCAAGGCCCCGTCTGCCAGGGTCGCGAGATTGTTCAAACGAGATACCGTGGCCTTGACATATGGGTAACTGAAGGAACACGGGTGGGTTTTAGTCAGTAAAAGTCTGACACGCCCTCCCGCTCCGCCCAGAGCGGGAGAAGTCATTTGATGATTTCCCAACCAGAAAAAGAAGGCCCCGTCTGCCATGCTCAGGTAGATCAACCTGATAATGTCAATTATGTATTTAGTAATATCTTTGCCCACATCCAGGGCGGAAATTATCCTTCCGGAACTTACCTACTAACAGAGTAAATATATCCTCAAATCTGACTCAGCCATGTGGGTAGCTGGGTCAGCTAGGTTGGCTAAGGTTCGCTAAATTGTATCCAAATTCCTTTAGTCGTTAAAAAGGTGTAAATGATAAATGATTTTATTTATGTAAGTAGGTTTGTACAAACACTTTACACGTCAAACTATTTTATTTTAAACTAGATGAGGTCGGCGTTTCCTATCTGACTACTCTAAGAAGATAGGCCGAAACAAACTCAGAGGTCACAGTCTCTTTTAAAGTCCAGACATAATCTTGTTCAGATCATGTGAAAACCATGTAATACTGCACTAAACAATATAATAGGTATTTTTGTTGCGTGAAAAGTAACAAGCAGCAAATAAAAAGTTACCTTCGCATTTACTTAGGTCTTTGTATAGTAAAGATGTTATTATTCATATAATCATTTATTTTAATCTTATTTAATCCTACGTCAACAGTTTTGACGTATCTGACTAGGCTAATAAAGCCTGGTCATCAGGGTAAAAACTGGTGATTTATATTGGCTGTCCTACAGCTACTAATCTTATCGACAAGATAAATTTGGTCCGTATCACATAAATACACGTATCTGTAAACATTTGGAAATTCATATATATTACAACCTTGCATCAGTGTGGAAGTGAATCAGTATTAAAATGAAGGTGTTTTTTGTGTTCCAGCTTTTCTTCGTATTGGCGCTGTTCGCCATGGCTGCGGCTCAAGGTTTGCTCAACTGTTCATAATTATTTATAAGGAATAATTTAGTAGATGATATATTCGATTCTATAAAATCTGACTACACCGATATATTGGATTTCATAGAAATTGTCCTACCCAAACAGCGCCATTTTAACGACCCACTCAAAACCACGCAATTTTTCTTAATATAAATCTTCCAGCCGCTGAGGAAAACTTCAGTGACAAACCCACGTATAGAAGAATCATATATAAAGACAGGTTTCGTCAGATTTTTTATTTGTTATGAACTTATGATTTTATGATGCAATTTCAGTAGTGATTGCAGTGGTTAGGTCACCGATGTACTACAGGATGAAGACTTAATTATTTCTTGTATTTTTGAAGGTAGATAAGTACAATAGTTTCACAATGTAGGATCTTCGATGTCATATTTACTATTATGAACCTCATTGTTATATCAGGGACCTTGATTGATAAACTAACTGACTATTAACTTAATTAATTTCTCTGACTCTACATTCATGTTCAATTATTGTGTCCTGCTTATTTATTAGATATGATTATAACAAAAGTTTTCTATTTCTATTCTGCTTCTTCTAAATGTTATTCTCTTTGCATGAACATAATGATTATTTTCATCTACAAGACGATGAAAACGCTTTGCTTATGTGTGCTTAATATTGTTTTCAGTGAATGTTGTCGACAACAACCCTGATGCAGGTGAGTCAAGTAGTTTTTGTAATACATTTTAGAAGGATATTTTTTGTAAGGAGAAAATATGATTGATCTTCCCCGTGTGGAGACAAAAGAGGGTTATATCTGACTTTAAGCCCTAAGGTTCCTCCTGTTGCGAAAAGATACAATACAACGAACCTGTCTTTAAAACAAATGCTATATTCTCAGATTTTTTTTAAAAAGTGAAAAAAAGTATAACATAAAATGTATGTTCATTAAATCTTCCAGTTTTTCATAATATGTAATTAAAATAAATGAATATCTGTAAACTTCAAAATAAGTACCAACTTTGGGTCAGTATACATTTTTGGCTCATTAGAAGTTAATCTTGCTTGCAGTTCAAGTTGTGGACAACAATAATCCTGGCCAAGGTAAGCCATTGTGACTAATAGACACCTAATCGCAAACTTGTTGTTGTATTGTAGTTAGATATTGGTGGTTGATACCCATCACGTCTGTGGAGTTTCACTAATTTAATGTGACCATGTATATACGGGATTCGAATAAGTCCACGTCTGCACTGACGTAAAACGATCAAGGCAGGATTTTTTGCGCATTGGATCTTAAACTCTTTGTTCAGCGCCGAGGGTTGAAAACGAACAGTGTGTTTTTTCGAACCGCTGGGATGTACTCTGTTGGATTCTCAATGTTCAGTTCAACACTGAGAGTTGAAAATCACGTGATCTAACCCACTACTTCTGCATGGTATACCTATTTATTTTCGAACCTCTCACCTACCGTTTACTAATCAATAACAACTTTATCTAATGAAAACTGCATGAGTGGGACACTCTTAGTTAGTAGAATAATTTTCCTCATCCTGTATATTTCTGTGGGTCATTTACCTCACCTGCACCTGTAGTTATAGTGATTGGACATTCTAGTATATACGAGATAAAATCACCATCATCATCAATTATTATACAGGATGGCATCTCATTGACGCGCACATTGCAACAATCAATGAATGAAATTATTAAAAGAAATCATCTGCTGTTTCATTGAAAAGTGGAATAGGTACCTACGCGGTCAAAATGCATGGAACATACAGCTATTTTGATATATTTCACTAATAAAACCGCTGCATTCGGAATTATACACATATTCTACGAGGTTGAGCGTTAATGTCCCTGCCCTCCTGTATAATACAATAAAAATGCCCATTCATTGTAAATGCTCACTTTAGAATACTTCTGGTCATTTCACAAACCCAAATGCTTCCGTACATCAGTTAAATTCTTTTCAGGGTATTATGGGGTTAACAGACCTACACCTGGTGAGCGCATTATTTAATAAAATATACATTTCAAATTAGAACATTCTAAACGTGAATACAAAGTATATGAGCATGCAGCATTATGAATAATAAACGATCAATATATTATCGAGCTTACTAAGTACTCATAAATAAATGCTTACTCTAGAGTGTCGAGCGATCTAGGGTAAGCATTTATAATGATTCACGTTATGAATGCTAGCTTTTGAATGATTTCACTTGGGACGCACTCACATTGTACATATTATTTTCAGTACAATTTGTGAACAACAACAGACCAGGCTATGGTGAGCACACAATCTTATTACATAATATTTTTAATCAAATGACAAGCAGTTAGATAGGACTATACAATACAATGTATAGTATAATATATTTGACACTATTACTAAACTGGAACTTGAAAATGAGTTCTTTTTCATAACAATGAATGCTCACTTTAGAATTCTTTTGGTAATTTCGCACGAAACAAATGCATGGCTTATTGTAATGGTGATATTATTTTCAGGCAACTTTGGGGCTTTTAGACCTCCACCTGGTGAGCATGTTGAACAATTAAAACAATTTATTAAACAATGATAAGAATTGTTGACATTTCTATCATTCTTAAAAAAGTATTATTCAACAGCTAAGATATTTAAAACGTTTATGAATTGAAAATTAAATAGTTAATTTAATGCTGAAGTCTACGAGATGTGAACAATATTTTTTTATATCACAAACATAGAGTAGCTTCTATAATTTTAATCAGCAGCACCATTCGCACATGAGCATTGAGCATTGCCAATGACATCTAGTATTTCCGGGAATGCTTGGTTAAATATTCACGTAGTCACGTTGCGAATGCTCGCTTCTGAATTATTCACAATGACACGCTTTGCTCATATTGGACATATTATTTTCAGTGCACTTTGTGAACAACAGACCCCCGGGCAATGGTGAGCACATAACATTATTAAATAATTAATTGGTACTAAGCACTTAAGGATTTACGTTCTATAACTGGTTTAAGTTATGATGAGCACAATCAGTTTCTGATAAGGTGAACATCAGTATGATTTAACTTTAAAGGTTTTCTCATTTTATATCAATATTTCATAAACTTTCATAAGTGCACTTTTCACATTGAGTATTCACGCTCTCAAATGCTTTTCTATATGTGGGCGTACTTGCAATGCTTTGCTTATAATGGGTCATAAATTATTTCTAGGACATTCTTTTGACAACAATCAATTTCAATATGGCAACCCCAACAACCCCGGCCAAGGTGAGCATGAGCATACTACATGAATAAATATCAAAAATCGCAGAAAGAATAGGATAAGCACTTTTTGGATATAATTTCATGTTTTCGTTCCGCAACGTGAGCTTGTTACATCTTACCTTTTATACTGTGATTTTCATTCACTTGCTAAATAATAATATGCAAGTAAATTATACCAACACGTGCTAATCTTTGCATTCCTTGACTATAAAACGTATGCAACATCAACGAACAAAAAAAATAGAGTGTGCGTCAGCTCCGACGCACGACTGGACTATATAAAATATATACTTAGATTAGAGAACATAACATACCGCAAAACGTTACGTAACGTAACAAAAAATGTTTAATTTTACTCCCCATACATTTTCAAACGCCTGACATATGAAACTCGATTCTTAATGAATAAACTCGAAAAAAAAGTCCCAACGTTTTGTCAAACTTTGTTGAATACTCCACATAACTATATTGTCATATCCCATCTTTGAGATGAGATACAGTTTTAGGTGTTATGCTTTTACTTGTTGTACTATTCTACAATACACCATACAAATGCTCGCTGTCGTATGTTTCTGTAGCTCGTACCATGCTTTGCTTATAATCGTTCATGTGTTGTTTCTAGTGAACTTTGTGAACAACAACCCCAGTGACCCGACTGCTGGTGAGCAAACTTCCTAAATTATAAATAAAAATACGTAAAATCCGGCCTTAAAAAACTCAAAATCATGTAAATTTGTGACACAGTTTCGGTCGTAACTACCTTTGATTTCATTATTATGAATTTAGATTTATTTTAAAAGGCAAGTAAACAATAATGAAGAGAATGAACTCTATCGCCGAAAGTCTTCATCAGAAAAAAATAAATAATTTCGTTCGTTCTAACTATTCAAAAATATTCACATTATGAATACTATCTCTTGAAATCCGTTTTTGCTGAGTAATGATTGTTCATGTTATCACTTTTAGTGCACGTTGTGAACAACAACCCCAGTGACCCGACTGCTGGTGAGCAAACTACTTAATTTTAAAAGAAATATAAAGTAACATAGTTTCAAATAAGATTGGAAGTGTACCTTAGCTTTTATATATATATTTTTTATTTTGATTTCCTAAATCTCTGTCTAAAGGTCTCGATCAATTATTCACTTAATGGAAACGGGACTGCCGACAAATTACACTTTTTCAAACAATAGACCTTATACCAAAGAAATTACGGAGGAATAAAGTTCAAAATTGTATGCTTTCCTCTTGAATGCTGTTGGTGGTTGTACCTGCCATGCTTTGCTTATAATCGTTTATGTGTTGTTTCTAGTGAACTTTGTGAACAACAACCCCAGTGACCCGACTGCTGGTGAGCAAACTTCCTAAATTATAAATAAAAATACGTAAAAACCGACCTTAAAAAACATGTAAATCTGTGACACAATTTCAGTAGTTACTGCCTTTGATTTGGTTCTTATGAATTTAGTTTTAATTTGAGAGGCAAGTAAAAAATATGCACTAGCTTTTACAGTAATTACGCATAATTTGCTGTCATATATTGAGGAGATCCATTCTCTATCTCCGAAGGTCTTCATCAGATCTCAACAGATAACTTCGTTTGTTCTAACTGTTCAAAAATATCCACATTATGAATATTGAATTGAATTCCGTTTTTGCTTAGTAATAATTGTTCATGTTATCATTTTTAGTGCACGTTGTGAACAACAACCCCAGTGACCCGACTGCTGGTGAGCAAACTTCCTAAATTATAAATAAAATACGTAAACGCGACCTTAAAAAAATCTAAATCTTGTAAATCAGTGACACAGTTTCGGTAGTTACTACCTTTGATTTGATTGTAATGAATTTAGTTTTATTTTGGCTGGCAAATAAACTATATGTAGTGACTAGCTCTTGCAGTAATTGCGTGCGATTTGCTGTATATTGAAGAGTTCCATTCTCTGTCTCCGAAGGTCTTCATCAGATATAAAAAAAATACGTTCTAACTTTTCAAAAATATTCACTTTATGAATAGTATCTCTTGAATGCCGTTTTTGCTTAGTAATAATTGTTCATATTATCATTTTTAGTGCACGTTGTGAACAACAACCCCAGTGACCCGACTGCTGGTGAGCAAACTATTTACCTATAAAAAAAAAGTAACAAAAAAACCTGAAAAAGTTCATAATATTGTCTCGAATAGGATTGGAAGTGTAGCTTCATTTGTATTATTTTGTTTGAGATTCTTGAGCTATCGCTAAAGGTCTCGATAAATCTTCACTAAATAAAAAGGGACTGCCTGCAAATTACACTTTTACAAACAATAAACCTTTTACCAAAGAAATTACAGAGGAATAAAGTTCAAAATTGTATGCTTTCCTCTTGAATGCTGTTGGTGGTAGTACCTGCCATGCTTTGCTTATAATCGTTTGTGTTGTTTCTAGTGAACTTTGTCAACAACAACCCCAGTGACCCGACTGCTGGTGAGCAAACTTCCTAAAAAAACATAAGATCCAACATTATAGTGTAAAATATAGGCATTGAAAAATTTCTAGGCAATACGAAAGTGAACATACCTTTACATCTTCACTCATTATAAATAAGTAAAGTTTGTTTGTAGGAAGTAATCTCTGGAACTACCACTTAAATTTGTTTTTTTTTTTTTTTTTTTGTTTTCACTCGCCCAGTTCTTGAGGAGGGTATATGCTACGTAACATCATGATAAGCATCATTATGTTAAGTAACAGTAGTGTGATGTCCGGCTCCCAAGCGGGAGCCGAACAAAATTAAAAGTAGTCAGAAACAACGCTAAGTGTACGACGAGTCGGGGCCAGTCGGTGGCAGATTAGCTAGATAATTAATAAGTAGTTTTATTCGCCTTAATCACTAAAAACAGTTTGGATCAATTTTAGATATTTTTGTTTTTGAGTAAACTAAATAAAAATATTGTAAAATTCAAATCACATCTTCCTATATAACACTATTCTCGTTAGATCTAATGTTTTGGCTGCTAAACAAACATACTTGAAGACTTTTTATTACTTTTCAGATTTTTACAGGGTAGAAAACAAATGAGGAAATAGATAAGTAGTAGAAAGTCTTCCCGTATATTAACATAGCTAAAGACTGCTATGTTCGGCTTTGCTTCTAATCATCATGTTTCATATTATTTCAGTGCATGTGGTAGACAACAACCCTGGACAAGGTTGGTACTGTTTCTAAGAAAACCTTTAAAGATTATTCAGTAAGGACAAAAAATTGAAATTGTAAAAAAAAACCTTAATAAGTTTGTCAGGATCCAGATGTCTAAATGTAGTCATAGCGTCGATCTTACCGTTTTCTATGGATATATAATACAAATCTATGCGGAAAAACGTGAATGAATTTCATATACGTCGATGGAATCGGTGACTACTGTGTTTACTGTCTGTATATTATGTACAATGAATCTAAAAATTTGTTACCTCAAGCTGAGAAACCAAATCTTAGTAAATAAATAAAGAGTGGCAAGGACATCGATGCACACTGTAACCAAAAATGATTCTGGAACCCTAACACAGAAAATTTCGTCGATAATAAAAAAAAAAACCAGCTGTTTCTTACATTTTGACGGCGTAGGTATTGTACTTTTCTATGCAATAGCAGATTTTTTGTTTCTTACGAAACATGTCTACGCGGCGGGGATCAGAAATGCGCCCTGAATCAGGTTGCGCGACGACCATCTTGTATACCTATTCTAAGTAAATCGTTATCTCACAAGTTTCTGACTTCTTTTTCTTTTGTTTCAGTTAACCTGAACAACCGTAAGTACCGAAACACTATTCTGATAAGTCTTCCACTGTCAAATTTTTTTTTTATGAATGAATCTTCATATTTCAGCTGCCGTACACCGTAGGCTAGAGTTATAAACCAATGCCTATTGAGTTAAAATTAGGAAAAAGAAAAAAATCTCTGCTACAATATGCCCTGATCAGGGTCACAGGAAACTCAGGGAACATGGCGTTCTATCAGAGATAGATTAAACACTCTAAGGCATAGAGTCTACGCGTAGAATCTATGCGATACCTTCATCAATGCGTAACTTAATAAAAGCGCACAGCACGCTTATAATGTTTTTTTTTTTTGGCAGCTCTTGAATCAAGCTAACTGTTTTGTTGTCCATAAATCTATGTGGTATAATGTGGTCTATTTAAATTGTCAACAAGATAGGTTACCATAGGTGCCTCAAGGTACCTTGTAGTATCTTGGTCTAATCGTAAATTCTGTGTTGACATACTTACTAATGAGATGTATTTATGGTTTTACAGCTGACCCAGCTTTCGGCAGGCCCACATACGAGACACCCGGTAAGACCATAATTCAAATATTACTTTCTTTCTTTTTTCTACTACTACATTACATTCTTACGAACTTAATGTGTCTTTGTGATACAATCACAAGCACTAATATGTATGCACTTAACAACTTATATACTCTTATTGTACTGATTGTAATGTTATGTTATTACGAACATCGTATTTTGGAACCCACACTATTATGAAATAGACCATATCAGCAAAGTTGCACTCATTATTTAAACACACACATCGAAACATCGACTTAGTAGCTATATTGAAAAAAGAGCATTTATTTCCATTTAAATCTATGTGACGGTGGTTCGTAAAAGGTTGATTACGTTGCGGAAACTGAATTAAGAAAATAACAATAATGGAATTTGTATTCATACAATGTTGCGATTCGGAATTACTATGACTTATTTTCAGTGAGACAAAATTACATACATCGTACTACCCCACTCACTCAATAATCTTATATATAGTGACTAACATTAGAGACCGAATTATGGGCGTGTTGGAATAAATTACTCTGTCTAGCCTTTTTCCTACCATGTTGGGGTCAGCTTCCAGACTAACGGGATGCAGCTGTATATCAGTATTTTACATGGAGCGACTGCCTATCTGACCCACTAATTTGCCTATCCACCACCCAGATACTGGTTAATAAAAATAACCCTTTGGTTAAGACGCGTTGTCAAAAGTTTAGGTTTCTGATGACCCGTAACGACTGACAAAGATTTACGAAAGACGGTTGGGACTAAGTGCTTAACGTACTTTCCCAGGCACGGAAGGGTATTTTTATGTAAAAATGGTCACCCATCTACAGACCAACCGCAGCAAACGTAGCTTAACCTGAACTGAACCCGTGCAGCTGTTATGCCACAAGCCATTTTGGCATGTTACGGTACAGCTTTAAAAATTCTCATTATATTTTCTTCTTCCTCAGACATTTCACCAGCTTGGGCCCCGAACAGCCGTCCCCCCTACCCCGGCAAGCAGTGTAAGTGTACAAACCTAAAGTCTAAAACTTTTCAAAAAATCATGGAAACTCGAAGTATTTTTGACAGACTGAAACTGAGATCAGACAGTAAAAATTTTTTAAATAACGAGAATTGCTCCTCCAATAATAGAACAAGATGTAGATGTGAGTACCATGCACGCTAGATTGAAAACATGACTTTATATCTGTCTGGTGGTCATGAGTATTTTCTATATGGCCTACACAAATGTTTGGTACTGGACTTGTGATGGGTCGTTGAGCTCCTTCAAATTGGGTTGAGCTACACGATGACTGATGCAGGCATGCCGTCTGTTGAGATAGTTCAGCCCAAAGCTGTAATAGTTCTTCGTTCAAAAGGCCAGGCATGGTCCTGCATTGTTAGACAGACTCACATAAAATCCTAATAATATAATTTTTTAACTTTTAAAGAGGCTGATGGTCTCTCTCGAAAAGTTGTCAAAATAGACTCATGGCCTCTGAGTTTATTTCGCCTCAGGGACCAATCAGCTAAGAAATGTTGGGGCCATCTAGTTTTAAAATATGAACCACAAAATATTGACGTGTAAAATGTCTCAACAGCTCTTGCGTGTGTAAAGATTTCAAGAAAGAGACAATGTTTCTTCACCGTTATTTATTTAACTGTGTAACTTAGGAAGGATTATTTTTAAAATAATAATTTCTACCCGGAGTCTCACACCTCTGCCTCTGCCTTCGAGAAATTACAGGCGCAGTGTTCTGATTTCTAATTATCTTTTGCTTTGTTTTTCAGACGACAACCCCTACGCACGTGGTGGCAAGTAAACAGCTTCACAAAACGACCTAGTTACGTTTAACTTCAATACAATAGCCAGATTTTTTTGTAACTTAAGTATTAACAGATTCATAATACTTATGAAATTTTTTATGTAATATATACCTACTTTTTTGTTCGAGATTTTCAACTTGAGTTTCTGGCTCTTTCCTTTTTTTCCAATCTACAAAATTGTTATGAAATAAACCCATTCTTAATTTACATGCTCTTTTATTTTCATGATAAAGACAGGAAACCTGTTAGCCTGTTGTGTGTAGTTGTGTGCGTTAGTGTTGTTATTTTCCATAAAAACTAAAGCATAATAATTATCATATTATTTATCTGCCTAGCCTTTTCCCAACTATGTTGAGGTCGGCTTCCAGTCTAACCGGATCCAGCTGAATATCATTATTTTTCATGGAGTGACTGCCTATCTTTCCTCTGCCTATTTTTCAAAATGCTTTTGGGTAATACGATACCCAACGAAATATAACGAACGAAATGTTGTCACTTTAAAAAATATACATTTAAGATTTAGTATTTGTAATTATTTTTATTCATTCTTTACTATACCGTTCGATGTTCACTCCAAGGGAATGACCTCTGTTCATACAGCTAAGGCACAGGCATTGACCACCACGCTTCCTGAGGAAGGCTTGGCGATTTCAGACATACAGGGTGACAAATTGGAAGTTGCCTAAAGCCTCTTTCCCTCTTTACCGGATCGTATAAGGCTGGGCCCTTGTCGGTACATTCTAGAATGTTGTCAGTTTCTATTGAGACGCCGCGCGCCGTAAAGAGCAATACGTGTACTTTAAAATGAGTGACCTAACTAACGAAGAAAAACTGTATCTCATCGAGAGCTTTTATTATAGAGATAAAAAAATTGAAAGATGCTATTAGAAAAGGAATTTTTATAATTATTTTTTTTTACCTAAAATTGAACAAGTTTATCATAGTTTCTAAAAAATGCTGGCTTGATTATTGTGCAAATTTAGATGGGAATCACTTCAAAAATATTCACCATTAATGAAATTTAAAAATTACGAAACCTGGTTCTGTAATTTTTATAACAACTTAACCCTGGAGTAGTCGCGTGGACTACATATGTAGCCCACTCATACAAAGAGTTTTTTATTTTTGTTGATTTTTTGGAACACAGAGGTTGTGATTAGTTTATGTTGATCATATTTAGTTAAGAAAACTGTACCTACTGATAATATTTTCATATATTTATTAAAACGTTAATGCTCATAAGTTTATTTATTTCAATTTGAAATTGGACACTCCCGTTACTTTTAGGTGCGCGACTACTGTAGGGTTAATATGTGTCTGTTGAAAATGTTCGGTTAAACTGAAACCTATTTCAAATAAGAATATGACTACTTCACTTATTTAATATGTTTTTTTTGTTTCTTGCCCTCATCTCAAAATTATAAGCCATTTGTTATCTGTAAATATATTAACTGTACGGTCACCATAATGAATATCTAAGACAATCAGAAAGTTCATATTAATTGAAAGTCACATTGGTACCTGATCATCATTTCAGCTGATAGACGCCCACTGCTGGACATAGGCCTCCCCCAATTTGATGGCGGTTGGCCTTAATCGCCACACTTGGTTTCTCTAGTAAGTCCCTTATTCACCTCTCACGACACCCACAGGTAGGAAATGGGACGGTGCTATTCTTTCCTTCCGGCACCACATGGTATCTACTTGGATTTTCAATACAACCTGGTGCATGCGAGGCCAGGCCCTAACCACCTGCCAGGGTCGCGAGATCCGTTCGAAAGAGTTATCGTGGCCCTGGTATGTAGGCAACTGAAGGAACACGGGTGGGTTTTAGTCAGTAAAAGTCTGACACGCCCTTTCGCTCCACCCAGAGTGGGAGACGTCATTTCACGGATATCGAGGGATATGCCTTGGGGGCGTGGCACGTGCCGCCTCGATACTATCAATTTGATAGTATTGTCGAACGGCGGCTGTACGCTTCATTCAGTCGCTTTGCAACTGCGTACAGTGCACTATTGATGCGTAAAAAGCTAAAATGCCGAGTTGTGCAGTAATTATTTGTAAAAATAGACCTAATACCATCAACCTGAAGACAAATGGCATGTCCTACCACCGGTAAATAAACAATTAAGTCACTGTTTTATATTTTAAATCAATTTTTAAATGATTTACTAACTTACGTGCGGAGCGACACGAACTAACCCGAACTAGCCCGAATCTTCCCGAACGAAACGAACGTTTTCGACTTAGAGAGGTGCAATCGTTTGCGTGCGGCTGATTTTATCGATATGCGTATTATTGCAGTTGAATATTTTTTACAGAACTCAATGGATATCCTCGTATTACTTGTATAGTAAAACAGTTAAATTACTTATTAATTTAATGTTGTTTGAACCAAATTAAAACATTATAATTCCAATACAGTTAAGTGTGTGTGTTACTTAAAGTAATATTCCGTTGCTATTAATAGTCCGTCGCTATTTTGTCAAATCTTTGTCTATAATACTGAGGGTTTCACATTTTATTTTATTTCTATACAAATGTGTTAAAAATATCGTATAACTTGCGTGAACATCGTATAATTACGCTCTCGGCTCCAATGCGGCCTCAGACGTAATAACAAACTTAGCCCACATAGATATAACATAACGTATTTCATTAAAATATTCTTAGTAATAATTTTTTTTTAAAGATTAAGTAATATATTATTCATTTATACGGCATGATATGTAACAGAGAGCGTTCCCTTTAACCGATAATACAAAATTTTAAAAACATATTCCCATTTTATTTTAGTAAAAGTAAACTATATTTTGATAGATATATAAAAAAAATATTTAAATAAAATTAAACGAAGTTATTATAATACAATAATGTGCTAAAATTAAATATCGATAAAAATAATCGACCATCGCTTTCGACTCCCTAATTGCATGCGTGTGCATTGGATGTTCGCAAATAGTAAGTGTTTACAAGTGAATGCCCCGCCCATTCTATGTATGTGTGCTATTAGAAATTGATTTATGTGGCTGCTTTCTTTTTGGTGTGCGTGTTTAAATTTTAAGTGTGTGTCGTCAGTACACTATTTGTTAATGTTGTAATTTTTTGAGTGGGAGATAAGCGGCGACACTAGGATTCCTTACTATTCCGCAATGAAGGCATATCTCTGGATATCTATGCGTCATTTGATGATTTTCCCCCCACAAAAAAGGCCCTAACCACTGGGCCATGCCCACCACGACATCAACTTTTACTTATCTAACTACTTGTGAAGTTCCGAAATTTTACTTGTCTAACTGGTATTAACTTGAGAACGCTGTCATCCATAACACAAGTTTTATCTTAGCTTGGGTGACAGAGGTCAAACACAAAAAATGATCAATTTGTAAGACAAAATGTAATAACTCAAAAATTATAAAACTGGAAGTAAGGTTTGTTTTTACTGAAACAAATAAATAGATTTTGTCAGAATAAACACAACCGCGATATGCGCCTCATCATGCTCCGAGCGCGCCTCTCACGAGGAACTGCGACCGAAAGGTAAGGTACGGTGACGGGCGCATAGGGTGATGTAGTCGAAGAACACTGTGGTTTTAGGTAGGTAAGAGTCTCTAAATCGCCCCCATGCCGATTTTTACATACAAGAGAAATAGCAGTCTAAATGTACGATATACGTGTAATATAGATTGGATTGGAACGTTCTAAAAGTTAATATTAACATCAAAGATTATGATTTTATAATTTTAGAGAGAACACAGAGAAAAAGTATATTACAATAACGACAACGTAGCTCAAAATCAAAATCAAAAGTCATTTATTCAAACTAGGCTGAGAGTCAGCACTTTTTGAACGTCAAAGTTACATGAGACAGTCCCCCAAAACGCCCACCCTTCGACACTTCCTAGTGCTTTAGCTGGGAAGAAGAAGTGGCGGAACAAACTCCCCAGCAGCACAGCTGTCTGTTAAGTTAGAAGAACTTGATTCTATACAGTATTATGTAAGTAATTAATATTATAAAACAAAACAAAACATACATCAAATTATACGTCATATGTTAGCTAGCACACGCCAATATACGAACAAAACATTAAAAAACTAAACTCAAGCTGAAATAATAAAATCGTAAATAGAACTTAAAACCTAAATAAGAGCCTCCGGGTATAAAGGGCGTGCCCGCTTACATACACAACGATGAGGAAAGCTAATTCTGATTCTGGTTGAAAGAACATAAACATTGAGTTAATTACAGCGACCAACTATTCTTATCGTTTAAGAAGTCGTTGATAGAATAGTATGCCTTTGAACAAAGGTTGGATTTTACTTTAGCTTTAAACTCATTAAACTGCAAATCTAGGAAAGCAGAGGGAAGCTTGTTGAAAAAGGTAATACCAAGACCAACAAATGAATTATGAACCTTATGAAGCCGGTGAAAGGGAGCACGAAGCTTGTCCTTATTTCTAGTATTAATATTATGAATATCACTGTTCTTAGTGTACAGATGTATATTTTGCTTAATATATAAGATGTTGGCGAAGATGAATTGTGATGCCACCGTAAAAATACCAATATCTTTAAACAACTCTCTCAGAGAAACTCTAGTACCTAGTTGGTATATAGCTCGAACAGCTCGTTTTTGAAGAACAAAAATATTTTGAATGTCCGCGGCTTAGCCGCGGCTTTGCACAGCAGAATGCCGTAGGACATAACGCTATGAAAATAACTAAAATAGACTAATCGAGCTGTATCAACGTCCGCGTATTGTCTAACTTTCCTGACGGCGTAGGCAGCCGAATTGAGCCTCCCGGCTAGGCTTGAAATATAATAATAATAATAAAAACTAAGAACTAAGAACTTTATACATTTTGTTTTCTTAGCATTAAGAACTAGGTTATTAGTGGTAAACCAATCCGTAGCCATTGAGAGTGCACTGTTCACATCGTTAAAATCTTTTCTATTCCTGTCTACTTTAAAGATCAGTGAGGTATCATCAGCAAATAGTACAATGTTACAGATATCCTTTAAATAGAATGGTAAGTCGTTAATATACACTAAGAACAAGAATGGACCCAGTATTGAGCCTTGAGGTACACCTAACTGAACTAGTAGCCCGGAAGATTTCACACCATTAATATACATACATATACATTGCTGCCTATTTTGCAAATAAGAACTTATGACATTGAGAGCTTCGTTTCGAACACCGTAATGACGTAGTTTACGCAAGAGCGTGTCATGGTGAACGCAATCAAAAGCTTTGGAGAGATCACAGAAAACTCCAATAGCATTTTGCGAGTTCTCCCATGCGTTGAAAATGTGTTTCAGCAGAGCAACACCCGCATCTGTTGTCGAACGACCTTTTGTAAAGCCATATAGCTCATTATGAAGGAGGCTATTTAAATTAAAATGTCTTAACAATTGCTTGAGTATAGTATAACTTTTCAAATATTTTACTAAATGCAGGTAAGATAGAAATGGGTCTGAAATTGCCAACGTTATTTTTATTACCTGCTTTAAATAATGGTATGACTTTACTACTCTTCATGAGGTCAGGAAAAGATCCTAAATCAACACATTTATTAAAAGTAACAGCTAGATAGGGGGCTACGATGTCTATTATATTACTTATTAGTTTAATGGAGATGCCCCAGTAATCACCAGTGTTTTTTGACTTCAGTGTGTTATAAATATTAACCACATCACGAGGCGTTACATGTTCGAAACTAAATAAGCGACTACATCCGGGCACACAACTATGCAAAAGGTTTTCAGCTTTAGACGAGGACGAATTTAAGGAGCAAGTCGTAGTTATAGGTATGTTGGCAAAAAACTCATTAAATGCCTCAGCTATGACGGCAGCTTTATTAACCAATTTGTTGTTAATCATAATCTCTAGTTGTTTTTCCTGTTTAACCGGTTTACCCGTTTCATTGTTAATAATTTTCCAAGTGGTTTTTATTTTATTATTGGATTTTTTTATGGTATCGCTTAAAAATTTTGAATTAGCTAAAGCGCAGATTTAAAAAAAAAAAATTGAATAATTACTGACATACTCTAAAAAAGGAGTATCAAATCTGTATTTTTTCAAACCATATAACTCGTATAGTCTTGCTCTACTTTTATAAATTCCTGGAGTAGCCCATTGGTTGAAGCTAACGGAAGTGCTATTAATATCAATAGTTTTGGTCTTGAAAGTAGATTCGTATTCTTTTTGCACAATATCAAAAAGGGCTCCATAGATTTCATTAGGATTCTCGCGTTCTACTATAGATGGTGTAATCCTATGAGCTATATTATTTTTAAATTTATTGCAACGACTAGCTGTATAAGGCCTGCATAATATTTTATGCGGCTTTTTAAGTAGTGGCAAAGGGAAGCTGGCTAATAATCCACAGTGGTCAGACGTTAAGTCACTTAAAACAAACTTATTTTTGGCATCACAATCACTAAATATATTATCAAGACAAGTCGACGAAGAAGCCGTGACCCTAGTTGGTTCAAGGAACAAGTTTATTAAATTAAAAGACCTAAACAGATTGAGCAGTCTAATACTTAATGGAGTAACATCTAAAATATTAATATTGAAATCTCCACATAAAATTATACATTTATTAATTGATTTTAATTTATTGAGTGAATCCTCCTTTACTGATTCGAAACGAATAAAATCCCCAGAGGGGGGACGATAAACGCATATTATGACATAACGCTCCAACTCAACGCAAGACAACTCAATAATGCGCTCAATGGAAAGATTAACGCAAATTTCTATAACTATACATTAATAACATTAAAAATAAAATAAATAACTAACTATACAAACAAATAAAAAAAAAACAAAAGACACTTAGGGGTCGAAGTACTCGTCCGCATCGCTGTCATCTGGAAACGTGCCCAGAAGACTGGCAGCATTGCCACGTTGAATGGCAATGCTAATTCGTTGGCCAAAGAATGAGTCAGCCTTCTGGTCACGTGAAGTGTCAATCAGTCGATGAGAGATTTCCTTAAAAAGGAGACGCGCACTCGGGCCCCATGGCCCGAGCGTTTCAACCCCAAACGGCTCAAAACTGTAGTTACCTATAAGGTTACAGTATTTGCGCCGCTTGAGGGTCTCGGCAGCCACAGCAGCGGCGCCTGCACAGCCCGCCGTGCTAAGAACATGAGATGGCGCAAGGGTGTCGACACAGGTTGCGTCCCACACCAGAGGCCTACCCACCTTCCAAGGCAACAACGTCATGCCGTCTGGTCTCTTCCCATCGTCACGTACCAAGCCGTTTGGTTCTAATACCGCTGGTACGCCGGCGGTGACAAGAGCTCGATGAATAATATCGTTTATGCTGGCGTGTCGTGCTATTCGGCCTGCGCTCCTGCAGCAGGACAGGCCATGGTGCCCTAGACTGTCGACAGCTTCACCGCAGTGACAACGGTGCGGAGCAACACAAGGTGCGCCCAAGCGGAGACACGTAGCGAGCCGAAACGATGAGTCATCCATCATAGTACCTACGGTGGATGATGGGAGCGCCTGAAGCCACAAGCCTGACTCCCATTCTCCCACAGCCAGCAGACGGGCACGCTCAACAGTATTAGGTGACGTGTTTATTAGGTTATTCCGTAAAATACTGCAGAGCGGCACGTCCCACTGTCTCTGAGAGGACGGGTTGTCGGGCAAAACCGTATTTGGGCAAGCCATTTTCCAAGCATTCAACGCATCGGTCAAACACGGTACTTCTAAATCGACCAGTGTGGAAGATAAAATATTCCTGGTTAATTTATCGGTACTGTGGACCGAAGAGAGGAAGGCTGGTAAACTTATACTTGAAATTTTGCGGACGCCGAGTCCACCCAGGCGAATGGGAAGTGTGGCTTGCTGCCATGCTCGGTCGTCCAGGGCCACATTTAGGATCGAAGTTAAAGTGCTTCTAATAATTTGGTCTACTTTTTCTAAAAGTTGTGGATGCTTCCATAAATGGGAGGAACGAAGGTTATACGTTAATTTTGGTCCAAAACAACAGTACCGAATTAGTGTGAAGGCCGAATGAATGTTAATTTTGAAAAGTCTTTCCGAGACATCATAGAAATTCTGTATTTTCTCCTCAATGAACGTTGGAAAGGATTCGTCAAAAATTGGGGACTACACCTAGGAGGTGAAGAGAATTTCTTTCCGTTATTTTGATATCTGGTGCTATTGTATTAAATTTTGCTATAGTAGTCTGTCTGTCAGTGGTTTGGGGAAGATAAATTTCACATTTTGATAGGTTAAGATCTAGGCCAATGGAACTAAATTTTTCTTTAAAAAAAGTTAAATCTTTTAAGACTGTGTCTACGTCACCTCCTAGGGTTCCGTCATCCAAATACCATACGTTGAATTTAGAATTTAGCTGTCGAATAATTGGATTAATTGCCAAACTAAAAATGACTGGCCCAAGAGGGTCGCCCTGTTGACATCCAACAGCTGATTTCAAAAGGTTGTCTTTATAAAGTAATTTGGAGGGGTGCCTATAACATTGATAGAGAAAACTGTAAATTTTGGGTATTTCTTTTTGGACTTCTGTCAACAAGGTGTCCCTGTTTACGGAATTGAAAGCATTCTTAATGTCAACCTTAAGGATAACCTCACCTTTATCGCTATTGAGGTATGTGGATAATGCATGTACCGCAGCCTCACAGCCCCCTTTGGAGCCAAACCCCAGCTGTAGGGGCTGGAATTTGCTGGCCAGTGTTTCACTGTAGAAAGCACAGCAAATTTTGGCTGCGATACGCCGGTAAATGGACCCTACGGCAATGGGACGAATACCGCCATCCTTCTTGCGCAGGGCACATAGATTTGCCCCATAAAGAATGTCAATGACGGCTTCGTTCACATTGCCGGAGAGCATTAGATTTATGAGGGCCGTCAGCTCCTTCAAAAGGGACTCACCAGCCTCCCCGGCGCCTGAACACATTAAGTCCTTCAAATGCTGAGGCGTCAGGCCGTCGAGGCCGCCAGCGGAGCCACTTCGGAAGGAGCACACGGCCGCACACACTTGTTGAGCTGTAATTGTAAGTGAGTTGGATTCGGGATCGGGTGGGTCAGGGAAGGAGAGGTCATCTGCCGGGGCGGGGTGTTTACTCTCCAGAGCTGTCAGTGTCTCTGGAGAGTACGGCGCAACCACATCGCTGCTAAAGATAATCCTAGCTGCACCTCTGATATCACCCTCGCCTAGTTTAGATTCCACATGGTGCAATAAATCTCTTTGTGGTAGGTGAGATGTTAATTTAGGGTCGAAACGTTGGGTCGAAATGTTACAGTTATCCTTAATTTGTGCTGTTAACGTTTTTTTATTTGCCAATTTTTTTTGCACATGTAGAATTCTAATCGGGAAGGTGAGTAATTGCTCCCAAGCACTTTTAGAGTTCTCTCGGGCGGCGAGGCGGATACGACGCGCTAAACTTGAGGCCACGGATGGTCTCGTGCCACGAGGAACTCTCTTTAAAACTGGAGTTGTCGTTTTTAATTTTGCAAGGGTTTTCCAAAAAGGTTGAGCAGGTGACTCGGATGTTAGAAACGTGGGTATTGTGGGGCATGATGAAGGCACATTGTGGGGTTTATGTTTCTTCCCCAAATGTACCTTCAAACCTCGTTCACCTTTAAAAAAACGTGCTTGGGGACAATGAGGGCATCTTACTAGTACATCCAGCGATGTGGCAGGTTGACTGGCGCTTCGTACGGCGTCACTACGGTCGTCATTGTTCAACATTTAAAAAAAAAATTACACAACTTACACGATTTTTTCTTAACAATATCACATAATACAACTAAATCTAAAATAAAATAATAATAACAAAAATGACGTTAAAAAATAAATAAATTGACAGCTTGATGATGACAGCGGCGCAGTCGCGCTGGCAGCCTAGGGCGCCGCGCCGCTGGATGTCATTTTGAGCCACACACACAGCTTCGCGTCCAAACGTCAATGTTGTCTGTATTTTTTCCTGAAGAGGAATATCACTATAAAGTAGAATACAGGAAGATCCTTCACTAGTGTCGTAATAAAGTTCGTGGGGCGATTTGGGCAAACAGATCCACTTGCTGTCTGGCGAGTCTTGGCTCTGTGCTTTAAGTTGTTTTTTCCGGGTCAGGAATGAATTTATTACATGCGAAAGTAACTCTGTCTATTGGATATTAAATTAAATTAAACTGGTGGTCGAAATTCAATCATAATACATTTAAATTTTATTATTTTTCAATTTCCTGATAAATTGACGTTTTTTGACGTGACGTACGTTTCGTTTGTATTTGTATAAAGATTAACTAGATCTAACCGTTGTTTACATTTCAACTTGTTCGAAACACAAACTAATGATCCTCCGCGAATAGCAATTTTCCTCACAAATGCACTTTGCACAGTAAAAAAATCATTATTCATATCATTATTTTTTTAATTCCTAAAATGAAACTACCAGTTTTTATGGATGAAAATATATGGCCGGAAGGTGTATCTTTCCGGCAATTTATTGAATTTAAAAAAACCTTGAATGGATAAGTCTGTTAAGCTAATAAGTTTTAATTGTAAAAGTGTTACGACTTCAGTTGATTGTATCAGACGACTATGCGACACTGCGGACGTTATCGCACTGCAGGAGACGTGGTTGTTGCCGCATGATCTGGCCTTTTTGGGAAACATACACAATGACTTTGCATTCACCGGAAACTCGGCAGTGGATACGGCAGCAGGTGTACTTCGTGGTCGACCCTATGGAGGTGTAGCACTTCTGTGGCGGAAGAGTCTGTTCTCGATGGTTAGTGTTATAAAGTGCAGCAGTGTTCGTATCGCGGCAATAAAAGTGAGTTTGTGCGACAAAGATATGCTAGTATTTTCGGTTTATATGCCTACCAACTCCAGTGACAATCTCGTCGAGTTTACTGACTGCTTGAGTGAAATCGCAGCTATAATCGACAGCAATGGTATAGAAACTGTTTTTTATGTTGGGTGACTATAATGCACATAATGGCGAGCTATTCCATAGTGAACTACTTAAGGTCTGTGAGGAACAACAGTGGTTATGTGCTGATGTTGAGTGCTTGCCGAGTGACTCATACACTTTTGTGAGTGACGCGCACGGGTGTAGGCGCTGGCTTGACCACTGTATTACGACACAGGCCGCACAACGGACACTCGTTAATGTTAAGGTACTGTACGATATACAGGGTTATTTGTAAAACACCGGCAACCTCTCAGGACTCTATTACTAACACCATAATCAACAACTTTTCTTCTGTGACTTTTAAAAATTCATCATATTTTAGTGCATCAGATTTTCAAACAAAAATAAAAATATTTAAATTGAACGCTCTAAATGTTACGGAGTCTATGCGAAGTAAAAGAAAGCGATAGTATATTAGCAAGGGGAGCGGGGTTAGGGCGGCGGGGGCGCTTGAACTTGACTTATTTACAGGCAGCCGATTTTTGTATGAAAATCTGATGCACTAAAATATGATGAATTTTTAAAAGTCATAGAACAAAAGTTGTTTATTATGATGTTAATAACATAGACCTGAGAGGTTGCCGGTGTTTTACAAATAACCCTGTATATTGGTCGAATCATATGCCTATAGAGGTAGAATGTAATCTAAAGTTAATTACACCTAATATAGTATTACCTAAACCTGACAGTAATAATATTGTCTGGGGGCAACGTGACTCAACTCTGATAAGTATGTATGAGGAAATGTGTAATGAGGGTTTACGGGAAATAGATTTCCCGCACGCATTCAGTCACTGTGCGGACTTTCATTGTAGGAATGTGAACCATAACATTGTTCTGGAACATTTATACAGTAACATTATGTATTCTCCAACAGTCCGCTGAGTGTAGTGCGGCGGCGAATAAGCCCCGAACGTATAAACCTGTGCCAGGGTGGAATAAACATGTAAAAATAGCTTACGAGGAGGCTCGCGTAGCTTTTCACGGTTGGCAGTTATGTGGTAAACCAGATACGGGTATTGAATATAATAAAATGCGTGATACGCGGAGAAATTTCAAAAGTAAATTAAAATGGTGTCGTAGTAATGAAAAACAAATTAAAATAGATTTAATAGCTGAAAATCATAAATCTAAGGACTTCGTAAATTTTTGGAAAAACTCGAATAAACTGAATCCTAGGTTGAGCCTCCCCGTAAGTGTTGGTGGTAAACATGATCCCACACAAATTGCGAATATGTTTGTAGACCAATTTAAAGTGAAGCCCTTGGCAAATTCCTCTGCTGGTTATGTGACGCAGGAGGTGACTGGCGCTGATGTGGGCATGGCGCGGGGATTAAATTTATCTGCTAAAGATGTCAAGAATGTGATAAAGAATATGGTTAGAGGCAAGTCCCCGGGACATGATCACCTTAGTGTCGAGCACCTTAAGTATGCAGGTGTACACTTGCCAAGAGTATTGTCGATGTTTTTTAGACTGTTTGTGAGTCATTCTTACCTGCCCAGTGCACTTATGCGAACTATAGTTGTACCTGTCATAAAAAATAAAACCGGTGATGCTGCTGATCCCAGTAATTACAGACCAATATCCCTGGCAACGGTCATAGCAAAGGTGCTGGATAGTCTGCTGGATACGTACATGGCCCCCAGGATTGACTTGCATGATGCACAGTTTGGCTTCAGGCCTTTTTTTTTTTTTTTTTGGATGGGAAATCATCAAATGACTTCTCCCGCTCTGGGCGGAGCGGGAGGGCGTGTCAGACTTTTACTGACTAAAACCCACCCGTGTTCCTTCAGTTGCCCATGTGCCAGGGTCACGGTATCTCTTTTGATCAATCACGCGACCCCGGCAGGCATCGGTCCTAGCAGACCCCTTCCGTGTGGCTGACATCTCTTTGAGGTGCGCGTGGAACACTACGCGCCGTCGACCCGAGCTTGGTCCTTACCGGGCGGCGAGCTACCCATTGCTCGCCACCCGCAAGCTCGCGCCTACGGTGGCCGGGAGTCCGCAATCGACTCCCGGCGCCCGGGGCGTCTCCTCCTGCGGCGGCTAGGGACGTGAGGGCGCAGAGACTGCAACTCCCTCACGCGCCCCGCCTCCTCCTTCGCGAGCATTACTGCTTCGCAGAAGGAGGTGACGGCTTCCCATGCCCTCTCGCTCCGTACCATGGCTCGCACCAGGGCCGGACGCGAGAGATCGCCGCCGCCGATCGCCTCCACGAGGACACGGCGGTGCTCCGCCCAGGCAGGGCACACTTCCACCGTATGCTCCACCGTGTCCTCTAGACGATCCTCACAATGGAAACACCCGGGCGTTTCCTCCCGCTTTATCCTGAACAGGAACCCACCGAAGCACCCATGCCCGGTGAGAACCTGCGTCAGGCGGAAGGTGAGGACGCCGTGGCGCCTCTCTATCCACTCCTCAAAGAGGGGACTTACCGCCGCAATTGTGGCGTGCCCTGCGCTGGGTTGCGACAATCGTACCCGCCATGTCGCCATGAGATCCTGCCGGAGCTCTGTCCGCCGTGCCGCGATTTGTCGCGGCAGCGGAGTTTCGCCCCGGCGTTTCGCATCCTCGCGCCACTCCCACATGTGGGCGAGGACCTTTGCCTCCAGATCCCATGGCGGCACTCCGGCAAGGAGGCTCGCCGCCTCGCAGGTGGCTTCAGGCCTGGGCTGTCGACTGAAAGTGCCATTATGTGTTTAAAGCGGACTGACCGGTATTATACGGATAGGAAAACGCCTGTTAATGCGTGCTTCTTAGATCTGTCCAGGGCATTCGACCTTGTGCCTTATGACCAGCTGTGGGATAAGCTAATGAATGAGAAAAAAGTAGATTTTCAGGTCACGTCATTATTAAGTTTGTGGCATGAGAACCAAATAAACAATGTTAGGTGGGCAGGGGCTATGTCCGAAGAATATAAATTGAAATGTGGGGTGAGGCAGGGGGGAATCAACTCCCCTCGCCTTTTCAATTTATATATAAACCAACTGATTGTTGAGCTCAGCAATACTGGTGTCGGCTGTCATATTGACGGAGTTGCTATGAACAACATCAGCTATGCAGACGATATGGTCTTGCTGAGCCCATCAATCAGTGCATTAAGACGTTTGCTGAAGGTCTGTGAGAACTATGCGGTGACTCAGGGGCTTAGGTATAATGTCACTAAGAGTGAGTTACTTGTTTTCAATGGTAGTGCCAAAAGATACTTAAATGTTCCTTGCATCTCATTAGCAGGTACACCCTTGAGGCAAGTCTCAAAATTTAAATATCTGGGCCATTGGGTCACTGAGGACCTGTGCGACGATTTGGATATAGAGAGAGAGCGTAGGGCGCTGTCTGTTCGAAGTAATATGCTGGCCCGTAGGTTTGCAGGGTGTTCTTACGACGTTAAAATGACGCTTTTTTGAGCCTACTGTCAGATTTTTTACACCTGCAGCCTTTGGGTCAAGTATACGCAGAAGGCATACAGCGCTCTGCGTGTACAGTATAACAATGCTTTCAGGATGCTTGTGGGGCTGCCGCGGTATTGTAGCGCTTCGGGAATGTTTGCCGATGCGAGAGTGGATGATTTTTATGCCATTATTCGAAAACGATGCGCTTCTCTCCGGCACAGAACAGATACCAGCACCCACGGCATGTTGAGAGCATTGAGTGACCGGTGGGACTGCCCGATGCTTGGTCGATGGGTGAGACTGCACACACAGATCGGCTCGACTAGATAGCTGTACGTGCATTTTATTATATTTCTATTATGTTATTATTATTTTTTTATTTTTTTTCTGACATATTGAGTATATTTTTAAATATTTTTACAAAAATCTTACAAAAACATTTAAAAATATAAAAAATAGTGACCCATCGGCATCGGGAGCAGGGTCCAAGTTGCCGGTGTTCAGGGCTCTAGAGAGAGGAACCACCTGACAATGCGTGCCGTGTCCAGGAGTACTGCCTTCTGAATCAAGCCCTTGACCCAGCCGGAGCCTCCTGAGGTGTTGGTCGAGGCTCTTCGCTATTAGCCCATTTACTGTAACAATTATCGGTACAATGATTGCAGAATCCACGTCCCACATGTCGACAACCTCGTGTGCTAAGTCAAGATACTTGATTTTTTTATCTTGTTCAACTTTCACGAGATTCTCGTCATGAGGGACAGCGATATCAACAATCATTGCACGACGCTCTCGTCGATCTATCACCACAATATCAGGCTTATTGGCTACAATAGTCCTGTCTGTGATGATAGATCGATCCCAGTACAATGTGGCGTGACCATTCTCGAGAACTGGGTCGGGCACATACCTGTAGTATGGTACTTCAGATTCCACAAGGTTGTACTGCAAAGCAAGTTGCTGGTGGATGATCCTAGCTACTAGATTGTGTCTGTGCAAGTACTCGCCGTTAGCGAGACGAGAACAACCGGAAACAATATGTCGGATTGATTCACCGGGACGGTGGCATGCCCGACAGATGTCAACCGTACCATCCTTGACAATGTATTTCGGATAGTTATTCGTCATGATAACTTCATCCATAATCGCATAGACAAAACCTTCGGTTTCCCCAAAGAGGTCGCCGAAACGCAGCCAGGATACGGACGCCAAAAAATCTACATCAGGCCCATGAAGAGCCCGGAAAAAGCGACCGTGAAGCTCTTTGCTTTGCCATACTTCCTTACGATCCTTAGTATCCAGTACTGTAGGTTTGCGCCAGTTCTCGTTCGCCAAGGAGAGCGGGGTTAGGCCCTTGTCCACTGCGATCACATCTCGGTGCATCCCCACGTCAGTTTGAAGAAAATATTCCCTGAGACTGCAGATCTCGCGGTTGTGGAGGGTTTTAGCGTTTAAGAAACCTCGACCCCCACACTTCCGCGGGATGTACAGTCTCATCACTGATGACCGTGGGTGATGCATCCGATCTGCCGTCAGCAATGTACGGACCTTCCTATCCAGAGCGTCAAGTTCCGTCTGAGTCCATTTGAGTATGCCAAAAGAATACATCAAAACCGGCATGACCCAACCGTTGAAGGCACGCACCTTGTTGCCGCCTGATAAAAGACTATTAAATACCTTTTTCAGGCGGCCAAAGAAACGTTCCTTCAGCGATTGTTTCATGTTATTATTATTATTATGCCTATTTGTGATTCTTATGTGTGTGAAGGCAGAGGGTCATATTGTAAAATAAAAGAGGTTCTTTCAATATTAAGGAATTATTTAATCAATAGACCTTACACGAAACTGCACTTAATCAGTTTCCATTATTATTAATTTAACACCTTATTAAAATAGCCATGACACCCAGTAATACAGTTACAGCATTACGGTTCATACAAAAGAGCAGTGAGGCAGAATTACAATAGTTGAGAGCAATACAACCTGTGCACCGGGCCACGCCTGAACTTAGAATGCCATTTCGCCGCCGTGCGGCGTCTTTTATACGGAAGTATTGGAGGTGGGACAACGACGTAGCACGCTACGACGTAGCGCGCTCTAACTCCGCCCACCAGCAATGAGGTGGGAGAATGGCGTAGCGTGCTACGACGCTACGGCATTATCGCGTAGCCCAATGCACGTGCTGCTTACAATGTGACGCCGACACGGCCATACTGACGTGCGGACGTCCTCGTACGCTCAGCTGACAATGGCACATCTACAACTTGAAAAACTGATTAAGTACCGTTTGGTCATCCTGATTGTTTCTGGTCCGGTCTACTTAGACCCTTCAGATATTTAACCACTTGGTCCAGTCTATTATGACTCTTCAAGGGTTATTTCTTGGTCCGGTCAACTTCTGACCCTACAAGATCAGCCCCCTGGTCCAGCAATTGTTTTGCCCTTCAGGTGTATCCCTTCAGTTAAACTGGACCGGATCTAGCTAGGCCGAACAAGTATCGTTCCTCTAGCTTAATTAACAAATAGCTCAATACTTTGGTTGATTTACAAGTGCTTCTGTTACAATATTAACTGATTCAGGGCCAATAGATTCTACTGAAACAGCACGTTAACCACGGTTTCTACAACTTGCATTATTATGAGTGCTGGTAGATATAGTGTCACTTTTGGCAGACATGGTATCATTATTGGCAGAGATAGTACCACCATTAGGAGACTGAATATCATCATTGTTAATCTGTTCTCTAGTCTCGTGGACAAGAACATCTATGTTATTCTTCGCCGACACGTCATCCTCATCATAACATTCTGCGAATTCCAGAAAGAATGACTGACCACGGGGTACTTGTAAGTTTTTGTAGACTATTCTTTCCATTAATGTGTTACAATTCGTACCTATCGTTTTCTTCCAAAATAGCGGTGATTTTAAAGGGGCCTTTGTATTTACGGTCCTGTTTCATTTGGTGTCTTTTTTCGAATTTAACAAAGGCAAAATCACGTACTGAAAAGCATTTTACCATAGCTTTATCCTTGTTAAATGATAAATGACTTTATTTTTGCAAGTAGGTTTGTACAAACACTTTTACACGTCAATCATATTTTTTTTAACTAGATGTGGTCGGCGTTTCCTATCTGACTACTCTGAGAAGAAAGGCCGAAACAAACTCAGAGGTCACAGTCTCTTTTAAAGTCCAGACATAATCTTGGTCACATCATGTGAAGACCATGTGGATTGGTGTCTGAAGTTGTATTTTAAAGAAAGAACCACTCAGATTGAGTGGACCTGTCCAATCAGTGCACGCATTTGTCAGTAAATCGACCTGTGTCGTATTGGACCAGCTTTTTTTTTATACCAACAGAAGAATCGGATAATGGTTTCGAGGTTTAAACTATCTTCATCAGGATGATTAGTAGAAAGTGAAAGGAAGTGTCGAAGGGCGGGCGTTTTGGGGGGACTGTCTCATGTAACTTTGACGTTCAAAAAGTGCTGACTCTCAAACCTAGTTTGAATTAATGACTTTTGATTTGAAAAACTCTTGTTATCTCTAATGAACCCATAATACCAAATACTAATTCCGAAGGCGTGAGCCCTGTTGCTCTACAACGAGTACTATTGAGACTCTAACTACTAATTGGATATTGTCTACATGATCTTACCATAAGCTACCCGAATCTATAGCGAGCATACTTTTTAGGTCCTCATGACACGCTCGACCTGGCCATTGGCCAGGCGAACCAGTGGATATAAATTGTAAATCGATACGATTATCTTTACAAAAATTCTTAAATTCAGTATTGTCATATGACCTACCGCGATCTGCAACTATTCTTTTAGGAGCGCCAAACGAGTTCACTGTATTTTTTTTTTTTTTGTGATTGAATAACTAACAAGACGGATTTTGTAAAGCCATCAATAATCACGGAAAAATACTCCTTGCGCTCGCTTTTTAACACGCTTTTTCCTGTGAGTTTACCAGTTAAACCTAAATGAATAAATGCCATGGAACGGCAAATTTAGGGATTGGATGTTGACCGACCTGCTGGGCATACGGGGGACCTTTGGAAGCCTTACAAGCGACGCACGAACCTCCATAGGTTTTGACAAGTATTGACATATTTTGAAACCAATAAAGATTGTATAATTTATCGAAGGTTTTTTTATAACCAAGGTGTGTTATTTCGCTGTGTACTCGATTAATCATTTACCATGTTAAAGGGTGTGGCAATATCAGTGACCATTTAGTGGTTTTATAACATTCGATTTTACGATGCCCTGTCTAATATCGATAATGTGCGTGATATTTCAGACAGCAAGTCATTTGAGCGTAATTTGGATATAATGTGTCATATTTCGGAATCACGTTATCTACAGATAACCAAATCCTCTCCAGTTCAGACAAATTTACAATTTTAGCTGCCTTATGAATAAAATATCAGTGTCAGCATGATTACGTGAAAGGAAGTCTAGATGTGCCATATTTTTTCCCTCTTTATAGATGATATCAAAGTCATATGACTGCAAAATTGTCCACCTATGTACTCAGGGGTTAGATCCTTTTTGTACTGAGAGGCCTTTAAGGCGTTACAGTCAATAAAAACCGTAAGTTTACGCCCATATAGGTTATATTGAAAATATGTGGCTAGGCCATATAAATTGTTGGTACTGAGCAGCAGTGCTTGGAGGAGGGATATTTTTAATCTTATGGGGATTTGGTCTAATTTTTCCAGGGGATATTCCGAAACCCAGATATTCAATTTTCGGCTTTATACATGAACATTTTTTTTAAAGTTATATCTAGCAATCTATTTAAACGAGACAACTTTTTTGAACGGTCTCTAATGCAGAAAGTACGTCATCCATGTAGATCAGTATTTTATCGTCATTTAGAGGTTTAAGTCCAATATTTATAGCTCTTTGAAAAACCTGTGAAGCATTTCATAAACCAAATGGCATAGTGAGGTACTCAGACTGACCCGTTATGGACGCAAATTTGGTGATCGATTCGATCACTAACTAGTAGTAAAGGATAGCTGTCTGGTCGAGTATTGCTATTGAGTTCCCGGTAATCAACGCACATACGATCGGTACCGACCCTTTTTTTTAATTAATGATGTAGGACTCGCGAAAGGCGAAGAACTTTCACGAATTATGTTAGCATCTAGTAATTCTTGTACTTTGTCATTAACGATTCGTAACTCAAGATATGAGGAGTATTTAGTGAGTATTTCAATCAAAACTTCATTTTCTTTACCGGTAAGATCTGTGTCAATAGAATTAATGTCAAGAGGCATTTCTAATATAGAGCTAAGATTTGCTTTTTTTTTAAGTTAAGGCAGCTTTATTATCCACAACGGATATTGTCTAAAATGTCGTGACCTATTAATAAGGTAACGTTTTCATTGAAACATTCGTCAGACAATACTTGATATGTAACGTCGAGAAGAAAGTTTTGTAACACGGTTGGGCATTGTATTTGGATTGAGCAATTAACATCATCATCAGGAGAGTCTCGTCTGAGTGACTATCGGGAGATACCAGCCTGACGGTACATCTAAATGACCATCAACTTAGATCAGCTTGACGAGAACTGACTTCTCTCGAGAACATTGGACCAATTAACATTATTACAATCAATCCCCTTTAAAGGTTCATGAAACTTTTCACCAGTAAGAAGACCACAGTTACCTTCATGAAGATACACTCAGATCCAGAGTCAAATATGAAAGGAATTGCATACCACTTATTTCCAAAACACCACGCGCTGCTCTGCACACAGGTTCACTTCACTTGTTTGCTGGTGTTGCTCGGTGTGGGGATCTCTTTTCTTCTTCCAGCGTTTAAGGCAAGTGGTGACCACGTGGCTAGCCTCACCACATTTGAAGCAGGTTATTCCAGAGTTCGTCTGTGGAGTTTTTTGCTAAAACAGGTACCTTTTGTAGCAACGTGCCGACATTCCTGCCCTCGTTGACCGACCTTCCCGCAGAAATTGCAGTTTCCCCAAAATTGAGTTGATGGATAGGACTTTTTCATGTCTGATTCGGACGTGCCCGGTCCTTCGTTTCTTTCACGGTGAATCGCCGATAGCAGAACCAGTCACTTCTGGCTTCTTACTGTCGATTACAATCTCATTTAATGCACACCAGTTGAAAATATCGGTTTCAGTTACATCAGGATCGAAAGGAACCAACATCGATTGCATACTGGGTGTCATGTGGCGAGGTGTCAAAGTATCTGCACTTATTTTTAATTGATTCCATACTACCCAAAAAAATGTCATTTTTTCCTGTATTAGATAGCCAGCAGTCCCAGATAAAGGTGGGAGTGGGTTTCATCCCACTTCTGATGAAGGCAGAGGGTCATATTGTAAAATAAAAGAGGTTCTTTCAATATTAAGGAATTATTTAATCAATAGACCTTACACGAAACTGCACTTAATCAGTTTCCATTATTATTAATTTAACACCTTATTAAAATAGCCATGACACCCAGTAATACAGTTACAGCATTACGGTTCATACAAAAGAGCAGTGAGGCAGAATTACAATAGTTGAGAGCAATACAACCTGTGCACCGGGCCACGCCTGAACTTAGAATGCCATTTCGCCGCCGTGCGGCGTCTTTTATACGGAAGTATTGGAGGTGGGACAACGACGTAGCACGCTACGACGTAGCGCGCTCTAACTCCGCCCACCAGCAATGAGGTGGGAGAATGGCGTAGCGTGCTACGACGCTACGGCATTATCGCGTAGCCCAATGCACGTGCTGCTTACAATGTGACGCCGACATGTGTGTATTGTGTTATTTTTATTATGACATTATTATGTTGTTGTTGTTTCCGATTATATTATTTTTGTTAGATGCCTTTGTAATTAATGAATGCTTATGTTTTGATGTCAATATTTCTACTAATTCTATGGACTTTAACGTCTGCGAATAAATGTTTTTTTTTTTATATATGTTAACATATCACGGGACCCTAGGATCCCGGTCTTTTGGAAGGCGTACGAGGGGCCGATGCCAACTCGCAGAGGCCCCTTAGAAAATTTAAATGAAGGGAGGCACTAACCGACGATTATCCCCGTATGCACTGTGCAAGTGCACCCGAGGACAACCTTCGGTTGGTGTTGGACTATTACAGGATATGGGAACTAAGATGTTGGATTATGTATTTGGTAGGCTGAAATGGACTGGTTACCAAGAACTATGGAAGGCCTATGGCCCCTGCCGCATCAATGTTGTGTATATACACGGATTAAATGGCAGGGGGTGACTTGAACACTCAATAATGGGCCTCCAAAAACCGTCGCTGGCACACAGTGACGCAGCAACAAGGGGGCAACACTTCCTGAGGTACTTTGACTGGCCTGTTAGTCTAGTGGTTAGTGACCCTGACTGCAAAGACTGAGGTCGTGGGTTCGATCCCCACCCAGGACAAATCTTTGTGTGATGAGCACGATCATTTGTTCTGTGTCTGGGTGTAATTTATCTATAATATGTATGTATTTAGAAATATATAAGTATATTTATCAGTTGTCTGGTTACCATAGTACAGGCTCTGCCTAGTTTGGGATCAGATAACAGTGTGTTGGTTGTCCTAAGATATTTATTATTTTATTATTATTATTATTACTTGAGAAGTGGAAAGGTATTCCACGGCTTTCAGAACAATCCCAGAGCCCGGAAGATGGTCAAGATCCCTACGAGCACTTACTGGAATACTTCCTTTCCCCGAGCACGTTTGCTCTTGCGAATCTCCACTCAAGCCAGCCAATAAAGGCAAGAATGAGGTGGGGGTTCTGAACCTCTTCAGTGTTCACTCCAGCCGGCCAATAAAGGCAAGCCAGAGATGAGGAACAAGAATTCTCCCGGGAGATAGGGTCCGTGGGGTCGCTACTGCCCAACAGCACGCCACATGCTGCCCTGCGGGTTTATTATTATTATAAACACTACTTCATGTTCCTTCAACCAGTGTTCAGTCAAACATAATACCTGAACATCATAGTTTTCAATAAATAAACTTAACTCTAGCTCTTTGCCAGACAAACCCTGCATATTTTGATGAGCTGATGCTGTCTTTGAAGATGGTAGAAAGCATAAAACAGTAGCTCGGGTTCAAGACATAAGGTTTAATAAATCAGAAATTAATATGTAAATCCAGAATGTTAGGTACTGCATCACGAATTATCGCAATTATTAACGAAACAATTCATTTCAACGATTGGACAACCAACCCAACGACGGGATGGTTTTACTCACTCTTCGACTTTTCGCTAAAATATATGTTTCTGGCTAGCCGCACAATAATATTGACAATAATGGTCGAAACCTGGGCTGTACTGCAGTCTCTTCAACGGTGCCAGATCGACTATCGGTACACGAAGGTGCTGAAGTGTCTGTACGAAAACGCCACTATGTCAGTCCAACTCCAGGAACAGACCTCGAAACCTATCCTTCTGCAGCGAGGGGTGAGACAGGGAGACGTTATTTCTCCGAAACTGTTCACCGCTGCACTGGAGGATGTCTTCAAGGTTCTGGACTGGAAAGGGGCTGGCATCAACATCAATGGCGAGTACATCACTCACCTTCGGTTTGCCGATGGTATAGTTGTCATGGCTGAGACTATGGAGGGCCTCAGTACAATGCTCGATGACCTCAGTAGACCTTCCGAAAGACTGGGTCTCAGGATGAACATGGACAAGACAAAGGTCATGTCCAATGCTCGTGTGATACCCACTCCAGTGAAGATCGGAGGCGCTACACTCGAAGTTGTGGACGAATACGTGTACCTGGACAGACTGTCCAGTTAGGTAGGTCCAACTTCGAGAAAGAGGTCAATCCTCGAATCCGACTCGGCTGGGCAGCGTTTGGGAAGCTACGCAATATCTTCTCGTCCCACATACCGCGGTGTCTCAAGACGAAAGTCTTTGACCAGTGTGTGTTGCCAGTGATGACATATGGAACCGAAACGTGGTCGCTCACAATGGGCCTTATTAGAAGGCTGAAAGTCACCCAAAGGGCGATGGAGAGGGCTATGCTTGGAGTTTCCCTACGCGATCGAATCAGAAATGAAGAGATCCGTAGGAGAACCAAGATAACCGACACAGCCCGAAGAATTGCTAAACTGAAGTGGCAGTGGGCAGGGCACATTGCTCGCAGAACAGATGGCCGATGGGGCCGAAAGGTTCTGGAGTGGCGACCGCGTACCGGAAGACGTAGAGTTGGAAGGCCTCCAACATGGTGGACCAATGACCTTGTGAAGGCCGCAGGAATCCGCTGGATGCGGGAAGTACAAAACCGGTCGAAGTGGCGGAGCTTGGGGGAGGCCTATGTCCAGCAGTGGACGTCTTTCGGCTGAAATGATGATGATGATGATGAATGGTGTCAATAATATTGTGTGTGTGCGGCTTGTATTGCGGTATTGTTCAATATTATTGTGGACTAGCTTCTGCCCGCGACTTCGTCCGCGTCAAATTTTCGCTCCCCTTCCCGTCGCTTCGAATTGCCTGCCATTTTTCGTCCATTTTTCGTTTGCTGCTGTGCTCCTTTTGACCATAGTGTGATGTTATATAGCGTTCCTCAATAAATGGGCTACCCAACACAAAAATAATTTTTCAATTCCGACCAGTAGTTCCGCCGATTCTTGTCATTTGCCTTTTCGTACAAACTTTCATCCCCTATTTCCTATTGTTATTTTACCCCCTTAAGGGTAAAAATTTAACAAACTTTAAATATAATTCATAAATATATATATTATGTAATAAAAGTTGTATAAAAATATTTCGTCATTCTATTCTAGCTTTAAAAATGACAATACTTCCCTTCAACATTTTATCCTCCCTTTCAACCCCTTAAAACCCTTTTTCCGCAATAAAAAGTAGCCTATGTCCTTTCTCAGGCTAATCTATCTGTGTACCAAATTTCATTTAAATCGGTTCAGTAGTTTTAGCAGGAAAGCGAGACAGACAGACAGACAGACAGACCGACAGACAGAGTTCCTTTTGCATTTATAATATTAGTTTGGATTGCCAAAAATTCTGTAATTGCAATATCTGGGGATGCAGGGTATTGTCAATAATATTGTCGTGTGCGGACTATTTCAAGGAAGGCGGACGTTCGTGTTTTTAGTTCAAAATGGAGAACGAAAACAGTATCCATAGCAAAAATACTGCTGCCACTATTCATAATAGTCGTCGTTCATCGTTTCAGCCGAAAGACGTCCACTGCTGGACATAACCCTCCCTCAAATTGGGGGGTTTGCCATAATCGCCACGCTTGGCAGGCGGGTTGGCGATCGCAGTATGGGTTGCCTCTTACGACACCCACGGGAAGAAATGGGATGGTGCTATTCTTCACGTCCGGTACCACAGGGAGCAATGATAATAGTACTCTCACGGAAAATCAATTCATTCATTAAAGTGATTTAAGTCAGCTTTCTTTCTCCTTCAGTCCTTAATCCATCGCATCCCTCTTGATTGCCTTTTTTTAGTTGATAAAATTAATGCAATACTCAATGCAACTTCTTTCCATCTAGTATATTCAACGTGCGCACATGAATCTAGCTGCGGAGCGACTGAGTCAGATTTTACAACGAAAAATTGCCAATAATATTGTATAGTGTGCAGGACCTTATATTGATGAAGATTATTGACAATCTTGCACTGACAATATTATTGTGTGTGTGCATCTAGCCTCTGGCCTAGAAAATATTACTAACATAATAAATGTGACCGTTTAGTTTAGAACTAGAATACATTCTACTTCTACAATATCTATATATAATATGTATGTATTTAGAACTATATTTAAGTATATACTAGCTTTTGCCAGCAGCTTCGCCCGTGTGGAGGTCGGAAAATATCCCGCGGGAACGTACTACCGGGATAAAAAGTACCCTATATGTTAATCCAGGTTATGAACCATCTGTGTGCCAAATTTCATCCAACTCCGTCTAGTAGTTTTTTCGTGAAAGGGTAACAAACATATACATACACATACATCCATCCTCACACACTTTCGCATTTATAATATTAGTAGGATTTATCAGTTGTGTGGTTGCCATAGTACAGGCTCTGCCTAGTTTGGGATCAGATAACGGTGTGTTAGTTGTCCTAAGATATTTATTTATTTATTATTATTATTACAAATCCATTATTATCGGAAGCACATACTTGTGTTGTACCTGTTCTTGTAAACTTGCATTTAATTGTATAGCCTCTGTTGGAAATCGAACTAGATCTGACTGATCTTAGTTTTGTTTTTTTTTTCAATTGTAAACCTTTTTTTTTGGATGGGAAATCATCAAATGACTTCTCCCGTTCTGGGCGGAGCGGGAGGGCGTGTCAGACTTTTACTGACTAAAACCCACCCGTGTTCCTTCAGTTGCCCATGTGCCAGGGTCACGGTATCTCTTTCGAACAATCTCGCGACCCTGGCAGGCATCGCGATCGGTCCTAGCAGATCCCTTCAGTGCCACTGACATCTCTTTGAGGCGCGCGTGGAACACTACGCGCTGTCCTCCCGAGCCTGGTCCTTACCGGGCGGCGAGCTACCCATTGCTCGCCGCCCGTAAGCTCGCGCCTACGGTGGCCGGGGGTCCGCTATTGACTCCCGACGCCCGGGGCGTCTCCTCCTGCGGCGGCTGGGGACGTGAGGGCGCAAAGACTGCCACTTCCTCACGCACCCCGCCTCCTCCTTCGCGAGCATTACTGCTTCGCAGAAGGAGGTGACGGCTTCCCATGCCCTCGTACTCCGTACCATGGCTCGCACCAGGGCCTGACGCGAGAGGTCGCCGCCGCCGATCGCCTCCACGAGGCCACGGCGGTGCTCCGCCCAGGCAAGGCACTCCTCCACCGTATACTCCACCGTGTCCTCCAGACGACGATCCTCGCAATGGAAACACCCGGGCGTTTCCTTCCGCTTTATCCTGAACAGGAACCCCCCGAAGCACCCATGCCCGGTGAGAACCCGAGTCAGGCGGAAGGCGAGGACGCCTGCCGTGGCGCCTCTCTATCCATTCCTCAAAGAGGGGACTTACCGCTGCAATTGTGGCGTGCCCAAATTGTAAACCTTTCATTGGTAGTCGTAGAACCTACCTAGTCATCGAGCTCCTCAAGTTCTGAGTTAAGCTACATGAATACTGCCAAATGCTTGCACTGACTATTTCAGGCCCTAATCTATATTGTCCTCAAATATTTGACCAAAATTATGTAATATATGAGCTTTAAAGGAGACTTTGACCCTTTTGTTTCTTTCGGCATTGGGGATTTCATTTCATTCCAACCCGACCCGAGCTTGGTCCTTACCGGGCGGCGAGCTACCCATTGCTCGCCGCCCGCAAGCTCGCGCCTACGGTGGCCGGGAGTCCGCAATCGACTCCCGACGCCCGGGGCGTCTCCTCCTGCGGCGGCTAGGGACGTGAGAGAGACTGCCTCAGGCGCCCCGCCTCCTCCTTCGCGAGCATTACTGCTTCGCAGAAGGAGGTGACGGCTTCACATGCCCTCTCGCTCCGTACCATAGCTCGCACCAGGGCCGGACGCGAGAGTTCGCCGCCGCCGATCGCCTCCACGAGGACACGGCGGTGCTCCGCCCAGGCAGGGCACAGGCAGGCGGGTACCTTACATTCTACTTCAGATAAATCATCATTTGCACTTGTGATAAAAATATTTTAGAAATAGTTTATCTTCAGGCACTATAATTGTATGGAAATTTAATTCTTAGTTATTTTTCTGCATTGACATTTGAATAAGGTGACTTTTTAGAAAAAATAATGAATTTGAGTTTCAATCAAAACTAGATTTATATCCCCGATAATAATTGGCTTGAGCTTTCCTGTTCCGACTGGTCTATGGATGTACTATAAAAGACGCAAAACTTAAGGTAAATCGACACACATCGACAAATCGTTTGGTCTGATAGTTATCTCATTGTCTTTGATAATTATTCAACAAAATGAAGGCATTTTATTTGGTAAGTCAACTATATAGAATATATTCTAACACCCGGCTGCTGGAACGAAAAGTTAAACAATTTGATAATGAATACCACGTTGGCACGAACGTAAAAATATCGCGGTGGGATTTTATCGCGCGGAGTCTTAACTTTCGGTGTTGAGCTGTGCATTGACAACAGAGTGCTCGCCGAGAGTTGAATCGATGTGTTTTTCGTCGCGCTGCCGCTGCTGGGAGCGGCGAAAAAACACATCGTTTTCCACTCTCAGCGATCAATGCGTTAAAGATCGAAAAACAATAATTCTAACAGTAGGGCGATGCTTTACAGCAAAGTTGCATACTACCACGACTATTCTCTGAACATCACTATGAATACTTATTTATGATTACGTACTCAAAAATATTAAACCACCGAAAAAACCGAAAACCAAAAATCATTGAGTCTACGCGAAACAAGCAAATTAATTAAATAATTTGATTTGGTTATTACTATAAATTTAAGGTAATTTAGTGATCTTTATTCATTGATTGTTTGACACCGACTCAAAATTACTTAGGTATACTTACATTAGTTTAAGAACTTAGTTATTAAAGGTAAATAAGAAAGGTTTCTTATTTTTTTTCCGATTTTTCGGTAGTTTAATTTTTTTGTCAAATGTTTTAATTTTGTAATTTTTTGTGGCTACAATCTACTAATTTCTACATGCTTGCAAAATCGGACTGTTCTGTAAAAAGTTATGCGTGGTCATAAATTACAATCAATGAGTGAACAATCAATGATCTCCTGTTTTCCTACCCTTAGGGTTCTGTCCAATAAAAAAAGCATTATCAAAATCGAACTGCTCTGTAAAAAGTTTAGCGTAGTCATACTTTAAAAATATATATATCGGAGAAGCATTGTTCTCGTTGACATGGTCATTAGTGGTTGCGGGCTTAGTGGGTGTCATTTGGGTAAAATGCGAGCACAAAACACAATAATCACTGTTTCACACTGTTTTAATTTCAATTAAACAATATTTTATCAGAACACACTATTGTGAAACTAAAATGAACAATTAAGACTGAGCAGCGGGTTCAGGGCACCGATCTTATTTCAATCCTATATTTTAACACGCAATGATCCAACTCGATCAATCGCTATTCTCCAAAAATGTGTAAAACAAAAACCATCAACCTCCCTTCAAAAATCAAGATGGCGCCTCGACCCCGCTCGAGGCCCGCGCTCTGCTCTGATTGGTCGTCAAGTAAATAACAATATTCATGACTTTTATTAAATTAGTAAGGTTTTTAAATTACAGGAAAATTAAAGTAATCGAATAAAATAAATTAGGATTTTTAAAAGTAATTAAAATGTAAACAAATAATATTGGGCATTATACATGCAAACAACAATCAACCCGACTCATGACTTCCTCCGACATATATATTTACGCGTCTACTTGAGAACCTCCTTCATATTTTTTTTTCGTCGGTTAAAAATATATTACGAGTAACTTGTTTGTTCAGTTGACGATAAAAATTGAATAGTTTGCACACAACAATTTCGGATGAGAGTACATATTTGCTTGTTTTATACTTTTTAGAGTATTATTTTTCAGTGGTCCGGTTTTAGTCTTAAACTTGTTTTTTTTACGGTTGACTGTACCTACATGCTGCAAATGTATAACTTGGTGTGCGCCGTGTGCACTATCATCGATATGATGGAGAAGATCATATACTTACTTACACTTATATAGATACTTTATTTGTTACCAAATTGAATCAGTCTGAAAGTGAATCAATGTTAAAGTTTTGGTATTTTTCTTGTTTTAGTTCTTCTTTGTATTGGCACTGATCGCGATAGCTGCTGCTCTACCAGGTCAGTTTACCAAAATAACTATCATTTACTCATCAAAATTAAAGTTTTGATCAAACTGGGGTGACGCGGGATGCGATGCCGGTCGTAGTATATAATCATACTCGTAACTTGTACCTATGGTGGTGTTTCTTTTTTTAAAACGCTTGCCTCACTTTAGACCGAACGTAATTGTTTTATTTTTCTTTTTTTCAGGACATTTTCAATCTGGTAAGTACAAAATATAAATAAAACAATAAACCAACCATAAACAGGTATTTGTTGTTTGTTTTTATGTTTTTATGTAGGGGTAATTTCTGGAATACCAGTAGGACTTGGAAAAATATTTTTTCGCATTTGATAGCCCAATAATAGCTCAATTCTCTGGACATAGGCAACAGCCTATGTCCAGAGAATTGAGCTATTATTGGGGTAATAGCGAGATGTTAAACATAACATCTCGCTATTACCCTTAGGAGCCAAGAAAAAATTCAGAAAGAACGCTAAGTCGAAGCGCTGTAAATCGCGGGTGGGCGGAGTCGGAGGGCACAATTCCATGCGGATGAAGATGCCAGCGACGTACTAATATGCTATAGAAACAATTTGTAAAAATTAGAACAGTTAGCTTAGCAGTGAACAGAAAAATGACTGTTTGCACTGCGACCTGGAAAAGATGTAGCCTGCTAGGAAATACTATATATAATATAATTATAATATATCTTGGGACAACCAACACAACGTTATCTGAACCCAAACTAGGCAGAGCCTGTACTATGGCAACCAGACAACTGATAAACATACTTATATATCTCTAAATACATACATAATAAAAAACACCCAGACACAGGACAAATGATTGTGCTCATCACGCAAAGATTTGTCCTGCGTGGGAATCGAACCCACGACCTCAGTCTTAGCAGTCAGGGTCACTAACCACTAGACTAACAGGCCAGTCATACTAGGCAGAAGTGTAGATATATTCACGGTTAATCCGTGGATGGGTGACCATCTTTACAAACCAAGATCAAGACCCTTTCGTTCCGCACAAAGTACGTTGAGCTTATCTAAATTAATTAAATTTTGATGGACGTTACGAGCGTTAGAAGCCCGAAAATCTGAAAACCAGTATTTCCAAGGTGTTGCCCAGTAACTGGGTTGTGGAGGTTAGACAGGCAATCGCTCCATGTGAAATACTGGTACTCAGCTGCATACGGTTAGACTAGAAACTGACCCCAACATAGTTGGGAAAAGGCTAGGCAGACGATGATGAGGTGTAGGTGAGCAAATGCAAAATCGTTAATATTAGCCTCTCCTTAAATATTTTATCCGGTCCATATTATATATATGTATATCGCATCCTAAGTGATATATTATAAAAGTTACCGTATTGATCAATGAGATTTTTTGTTTGTTTTTCAGCGCATTACAATTACAACCGTAAGTACCTTATATTTATTAAAGTATAAATTATTCTTAAGGGTCGTACACGATGAAAGTTGTTACGAGACTTTAAAGGTGCGTCCAGACAATGCCAGGAATGTGCTCTTATTTGAAAACATTGTAAAGGCCAATTATTCTCCTGCCAGGGTCGCGAGATTGTTCGAAAGAGATACCGTGACTCTGGCACATGGACAACTGAAGGAACAGGGGTGGGTTTTAGTCAGTAAATGTCTGACACGCCCTCCCGCTCCGCCCAGAGCGGGAGAAGTCATTTGATGATTTCCCATCCAAAAAAAAAAAGGCCAATTATTCTCAAAATAGTAACCGTGGCGTTTCTTGCCGGCTGTTTTCCATAGGAAACGGCCAATCGGAATAGTGCACCTGAAGTTTCACAAGTATTCTAGAATATGTAAAGTAATATATTTAGATTTTTGATTATGAATAGGAAGCTACGCATATGGCACATGCCTCAGGCTACGGCATCTTCATCGATGTGTAACCATTTTTACGAACCCAGATCAAGACCCTTCCGTACCTCGGAAAGTACGTTAAGCCGTCACGTTAGTAGAGCCGTCAGAAGCCCTAAACTACGACAACCAGTCATCCCAAGATATTACGTGGGTTGTGGAGGTCAGATTGGCAGTTGTTCTATGTAAAATAATGGTATTCAGCTGCATCTGGAAGACTAAAAGCTGACCCCAACATAGTTGGGATAAGCCTAGGTAGATGAAAGAAAGAAGAAAGAAAAATTGTTTATTCTGCACAAACAAAACGCACATTAATAGTAATAAAAATGTACTTAAAATGCACACATACAATGTACCCAAAAGCCCCGTATTTAAATCAATAAAAAAAACAATTTCAGATGATGATGAGGTATAGATGAATGATGCATTCACAAATTGTTCAGCAAATTTAGAAAAGTTAATGACTAGCCTCACTTCACATATTTCATGCAGTCAGTATCGTATCGTATCATATATGATACGAAATTTATGAATATACGTATTATTAAAGTAGGTGTATTGATTAATGACATTTTGTGTTTTCTTTTTTTGCAGCTGGGCCCAGGCGTAAGTATTTTCCATTTATTAAGTTTTAAATTAAAATACTATTACCAGAATGTTCATACAAGACTTTAAAGGTGCGTTCAGACAGTGCGAAAGCACTCTTCGTCCCATACCTACCTGTTATTTCAAAACATTGTAAAAGCCAATTATTCTCAAAACCGTAGCCGTGGTGTTTCTTGACGGCTCTTTTCCATAGGAAAAAACCAATTGGAAACGTGCACGAAGCTTCTGAAGTTTCCTGCCAGGGTCGCAGATTTCAGCCAGGGTCACAAGATTTATTCGTAAGAGTTACCGTGGCCCTGGCATATAGGCAACTGAAGGAACACGGGTGGGTTTTAGCCAGTAAAAGTCTGACACGCCCTCCCGCTCCACCCAGAGCAGGTGACGTCATTTGATGATTTCCCACCCTCCAAAAAAAATAGGGTCGAGGATTTGTTCCAAAGAGTCACCGTGGCCCTGGCATAAAGGCAACTGAAGGAACACGGGGGAGTTTTAGTCAGTAAAAGTCTGACATGCCCTCTCACTCCACCCAGAGCGGGAAAAGGCAATCGATGATTTTGCACGCAAAAAAAAGGTTTCTGAAGTTTCATAAGTGTTCAAGTACATACTTTGATTTTGCTTTTCTGCATGGATATTTTGGCACTCGTGATGACGTTGTTACGGAGCGCGCTGTTGCATTCAGAGGTGTAAATGCATAATACACCATCATCAGTAGGAATCGCTTTTACTTTGACAGTTCTATAACATTCATGGCGTTGTTCATGTTGATAAGTAAACAATTTTTGCGAACATATGAAAGAATGGATTTAGGATAACATTCATAGTGATACAGATTTTGAATTCGCAATTAGGGTGCAGGTTTCGAATATTTTGTACCTGAAAATGCCAAAAAATTTAACGGTTTTTTTATAGGAAATGACACCCTCATCGTATTTTACCATTGCAGTGAGAGTGTTTTGTTTATTTATAATTATTAATATTATTGTCATGTCCATTTATAACCTGACCAATAATTTGCGTCTTTGAATGAATATTTGAAATTTTTTTACTCAAATAACAGTCAGGAGATTAGTTTTAGTGTAGATTTTCGTTGAAAAACATTCAAAATTTAATTTACACAAAAGAAAACAGCATTTTGTTTCTGGCTTAAGTTTTGCATTATTCCAAAATTAAAGAGTACGAAATTAATGATGTGCCTTATTAAAAAAACGAGATGGCACCATTCTTTTCGATTTAGACCACACGCCAAAAGAGCCTTGCTTCATTATACCAAAATTTTTGACGATTTTTTCTAATGTTTTTGTTGAAACAAGATTGCGACTGAGTTCCAACGTTACGTAACAACGCGTTCACAGACGGAGCCACGTTCTCAGATAGTAAAGTTTTCTAGAACGATCATATTTAGTAAAACATGTTACAACTAGGAATATAAAGTTGCTCATCACCTGTCTTATTTACAGAGGCTCCGAAAATCCGACCACAAGATTACAACGGATATAGTAAGTATACAAGCACATAGACCATCCAATAATGATTATAAATAACACCAGCATATTACTGTCCCACTGATGGGCAAAGGCGTATTCTCAGAAAAGACACAAGCATTGATCACCACACTTCCTCAAGACGGGTTGTCGATTGTAGACTTATATGTATTAACAATAAGTCCTTCACCGATGTCAGTAATTTCAAAGATAAACTCAGAAAGTACAAATGCAAGTGAAACATTAACCTGGATTTGTGCCCACAACCTTGTGCATGAGAGCAGAAACCGTAACCATTACGACCATTTGTGGGTGAAAGAAAGAAGAAAGAAAGAAAGAAAGAAATAATTTAGGGTGTTACTACAAACCTCTGCCCAACCCTTCTGGGAAAGAAGGTGTGCTGTTGTATTATACAAGAATAAAACCAGTCTGAAACCTGTAACCGTCAGGCGTAGAAATTTTACGTCATCTATACTACCTATATTCTAAAACTGAAGAGTTTTGTTTGGTTGAACGCGGTAATCTCCGGAACTACTGGTCCAAATAAAAAATATATTTTTGTGTTGAGTAGTCTATTTATTGAGGAAGGCTATATTCTATATAACATTACGCTACAATTAAAAGGAGCGGAGCAGCAACGAAAAATGGACGAAAATTGGCAAGCAATTCGATGCGACGCGACGGGAAGGGTCAGGGGAGCAAAAATGTGACGCGGACGAAGTCGCGGGCAGAAGCTAGTCAGAAATAATTATGTACTGTATGTGTATGGTTACAGCTGGCACACTGGTTGTTTTGTTTTCCTGAATTAGGTTCTAATATATTAATAATCCCCATAATCCCGTTTGTCCCATGTGGTGTCGGACGTAGAGAATAGCACCATCCCATTTCTTCCCGTGGGTGTCGTAAGAGGTGACTAAGGAACTTCCTAGAAAATGGGCACCAGCGTTATCTATGCATTTTACCACCATACTGCGATCGCCAACCCGCCTGCCAAGCGTGGCGATTATGGCAACCCCCCTCCCCCCCCTGAATTTCGGGAGGCCTATGTCCAGCTGTGGACGTCTTAAGGCTGTAATGATGATTATGATGATGATATTAATAATAAAATCTTGTTTGCATTACAGGTGGAAACAAAGCCGGGCGTCCTTAACTTAAAATAAAATATGTACACCAGCTGATTGTCTTACATTGAGTAATTATAATGAGTTAAACGATAAGTACATTTTGTTAATTTTTCCAATCTATACATACAAATAAATAAAATTGGAGTGTCTGTTTTTTATATTAAGATAACCACTTTTTACTAAGTGTATATGGATGTATACACGATACATATACCAAAACAACATTTTTTACAATTTTTGTCTGTCTGTCTGTCTGTTTGTTCCCGATAATCTCTGAAATGGCTGGACCGATTTTGACGGGACTTTCACTGGCAGATAGCTGATGTAACAAGGAGTAACTTAGGCTACTTTTATTTTAGAAAGATTCTTTTATTTTAGAAAAAAAATAACTGTCTTCGAAAACTACGCTGACATACGTCTCAAAATTCGAAAAACCCTGGCTGAATCCTACGAAATAGATCAAAATAATGTACTACAGTATTGTACACCTTAAAAAGGCCTACAAAAATGTCCTCAATGGTATATGTCTATCTCTTAGGGATAACCCACCATAACCATTTTTTATCTTTTACTTTTTCGAGAAATAAGGGCTCATTTACGAAGCGATTTTAAGCAATACAGCATTAATCCTTATCCAATTAAGTACCTTAAATACATTGTGCATTTAATATAGATCAATATGGACCTTTACAGCATGTAATTTAAATGAATATCTTAGAAGATATTAGAGATTTAAAAAGCGGGCGCAGAGGCAGCGGCCGGGTAGTACAGGATAAGTAGGATTATAATTCATATTACTTTGGCTTCATAGTAATTGCGAATATCATGTGTGTTCATTATACTCAAAATAAACCTAATAGTATTATTCCAAGTAAGAGACCGCGAAATGGCTTAGATGTTTAGATTTTTGGATGTTTGTTTCTCAATGATGCAAAGATGGCCAAACGGATTTAGATTGAATTTGGCACAAAGATATATTATATCATGGATACGTAACAGATAGGATACCTACTTTATCCCGGTAGTAGGTTCCCGGGTGATATTTTCCGACAGCTATACGGGCCAAGCCACTGGCAAAAGTACTATTCCTATAATTATGTTCGGTGTCTGGTAAATGATTCAGTGTATGTATAGGTAAAATAGGAGCGTTAAGAAAAACCAGGAAGACTTGTATTCAACTAAACCAAGCCCTATGTCGCAGTCTTCTTACTCTGAATACTATTACTTTTATTTTAAAAACACCAACACACATGATGTTCTCATAAACTATAAATCCTAAGTAATATGAGTTATAATCCTACTACTAATAATATTATTATATATGTGAAAATATGTATGATTGGGTGTTTGTTTCTCAATCACGCAAAAATGGCTGAATGGATCTGGATCGAAAATAGCACACAGAGTCTATATTACCTATATAAAAAATCAAAATCAAAATCAAAATCAAAAGTCATAGTATAACCTGGAATAACACATTCTTATCGCGGTAGTACGTCCTCTTGCATTAATTTCCGACATCCACGCGGGCGAAGCCGCGGGCAAAAGCTAGTATATTAAATAAAGATGAAAATGATTGAAATGTAACAAAATAATGATGTATGTAATACATGATGTATGTAATACAGGTCCCTATCCCTACCATGAATGACTTATGTAAAGATTTCATCTATACATCTATACAAATAAATAAAATTGGAGTGTCTGTTTTTTAATATTAAGATAACCACTTTTTACTAAGTATATATGGATGTATACACGATACATATACCAAAACAACATTTTTTACAATTTTTGTCTGTCTGTCTGTCTGTTCGTTCCCGCTAATCTCTGAAATGGCTGGACCGATTTTGACGGGACTTTCACTGACAGATAGCTGATGTAACAAGGAGTAACTTAGGCTATTTTTATTTTAGAAAGATTCTTTTATTTTAGAAAAAAATAACTATCTTCGAAAACTACGCTGACATACGTCTCAAAATTCGAAAAACCCTGGCTGAATCCTACAAAATAGATCAAAAAAATGTACTACAGTATTGTAAACCTTAAAAAGGCCTACAAAAATGTCCTCAATGGTATATGTCTATCTCTTAGGGATAACCCACAATAACCATTTTTTATCTTTTACTTTTTACGAGAAATAAGGGCTTATTTACGAAGCGATTTTAAGCAATACAGCATTAATCCTTATCCAATTAAGTACCTTAAATACATTGTGCATTTAATATAGATCAATATGGCCCTTTGCAGCATGTAATTTAAATGAATATCTTAGAAGATATTAGAGATTTAAAAAGTGGGCGCAGAGCGCGTTGGCAGGGGCCGGGTAGTACAGGATAAGTAGGATTGTAATTCATATTACTTTGGCTTCATAGTAATTGCGAATATCATGTGTGTTCATTATACTCAAAATAAACCTAATAGTATTATTCCAAGTAAGAGACCGCGAAATGGCTTAGATGTTTAGATTTTTGGATGTTTGTTTCTCAATGATGCAAAGACGGCTAAACGGATTTAGATCGAATTTGGCACAAAGATATAGGTATTATATCATGGATACGTAACAGATAGGATACCTACTTTATCCCGGCAGTAGGTTCCCGGGTGATATTTTCCGACAGCTATACGGGCCAAGCCACTGGCAAAAGTACTATTCCTATAATTATGTTCGGTGTCTGGTAAATGATCGAGTGTCTGTATAGGTAAAATAGGAGCGTTAAGAAAAACCAGGAAGACTTATATTCAACTAAACCAAGCCCTATGTCACAGTCTTCTTACTCTGAATACTATTACTTTTATTTTAAAAACACCAACACACATGATGTTCTCATAAACTATGAATCCTAAGTAATATGAGTTATAATCCTACTACTAATAATATTATAAATGTGAAAATATGTATGATTGGGTGTTTGTTTCTCAATCACGCAAAAATGGCTGAATGGATCTGGATCGAAAATAGCACACAGAGTCTATATTACCTATATAACCTGGAATAACACATTCTTATCGCGGTAGTACGTCCTCTTGCATTAATTTCCGACATCCACGCGGGCGAAGCCGCGGGCAAAAGCTAGTATAAAATACACCTAATTTGTTGTTCAAGCTATAAATCAATTTGAGCAATTATGTAGCATATTGAAGAAATTAATAAATAAACATGTAATGTATTTTTGAAGACTTTATAATTTTTTCCATCAGGTATTGTTTTTACAAACACTATTACACGTCAAACATATTTAAAAACTAGATGAGGTCAGCGCTTCCTAACTGACTACTCTGAGAAGAAAGGCCGAAGCACATTCAGACGTCTGTTTTCTAGTCTAAACATTACCTTGGTCATATCATATAGAATGGTGACTGAAATGGTCTTTTGAGGAAAGGGCCATACAAAGGAGACTCGGTAAAAATGTAAGGAAACTGGTCCCAGTACCGATAAAAACCACACACATACCATTAGATAGATATTTTAATGAATAACAATAACTACTATGACGGATCATCTCAATTCACTGTGTGGATAAAGTTGTGGCGATCTTTCGTAGAACGTAGGTACTGAACGATAGATAATGGAACAGTCGAATAGTTTATCATTTTTGGCGGTCTTGGTTTGAATATTTGCAAATGTACTAATTCCGATAGTAAAACAATAACATGGTTCCACCTATGTGGTCTGATTTATTGACCTGGTCGCTACATAATGGAACACTTGAATGACTACTAGTAAACCTATCGTAGGCTCATCAGATGGATCTCAACCAGTCCTAGTCAGTCACCAGGTCATCGTCATTAGGTAAAATGAACAGGACTCGTTGAAACACATCTGATGGACCCACACTCGACAGGTTTACTAGAAGCTATTCAAGGGTTCCGTTATGTTGCGACCAGCTCCTTAATCAGACCACATCGATGGAACCATTTTATTGTCTTACTAACTGACCCGACAGACGTTGTCCTGTCTCTTTGATGACATTTGAGCACGCTTCCTGTCCATTCCATGTCAAATGTCATAATGTTACATTAAACAAGTTTACATTGTCCTATTATATGGTTGTTAAGTATTCTAAAATAAGAGTTCTTAAATTTTCTAATTTTCCACGCAATTTTTTAATTTTTTTCTTTCATAAGAACCTTCTCCTGACAATTACAAACACAACAACAAAAAAAAAGTGAAATCGGTCCAGCCGTTCACGCGTGATGGCGTGACCAGGGGAAATAGGGATTCATTTTTATATTATTATAGAATCTATATATATAAAAATAAAACTAATTCCGATAATCTATATTATAGATTATCGGAATTAGTATATTTGCATAGTAGCTATTCAAGATTTTCGTTGTATTCCGTTCAGGTCACTTGTCAGATCATCGTCATCTGTTAAAATGAACAGGACTAGTTGAGACACATCCAATGAGCCCAGACTCGATGAATTTACTAGTAGTTATTTAAGAGTTCCGTTATCTAGCATTCAGGTCCATCATCAGACCAGCTCGAGGGTACCATATTACTTAATTATCATTGGAATGCTAACACTTGGGATTATTCAGAAGTGATTAACTAGTGAATTCAAGTGTTCCTTTATGTAGCCTCCAGTACATCCTGCAAAATATCGCCATAACTTTTTCACACAGCGATTTAAATCAAATCGCCATAACAGTTATTGCTATGTATTAAAATACCTATCTAATGACATATATGTGGTTGTATTTGGCCTATCCTCCTTGAGTGGACCTGTTCAGTTCACTAATCGTGTAGCTCAACGCTGTTCACTACAAACAAAGTGATTACGACGAATAAATGAAACTACGTAGGTATATATGTTTATCTAATGACATTATCAGTTCAACCAAATACATTATCAATATCTACAGTAATCATTATAGCTAGAAATCCATTGTAGGGCCATCCCTAGTATTAAGTTTATTCTAAAAATAACTCTTTTGTTAAGGTGAATGCTCCAAACCAGCCCGCGAAATTCAAAATTAAGAAATTTTGAATTTCGCGGGCTGGTCGGAGCATCCCCCTTAAGTATTAGGATTAAGATTTATTTGATAGTTCCAAAATACTCCTATTCTATGTATTGCTATTATTAGTATTTTCATTCATTGTCGTCTCTACATTGACTACTTGATGTTTTACGTACAGTTTTCCATATCTTAATCTATATCTACATATATACACCGTGACATCTTAGTCGTCTTTTAACGGCAGCCCACTTCATGTATCCAATGACCTACTACACATTCATAAGAAAAAAATAACATTTGAATAACTAAAAAATAAAAACATTATTCATTATGATGAGGCATGACGTAGTCTGTTTGATATTTTGTCTCATGGAAAATGAAGATGGAATGGTCTAGTCGACTCGTGCGCTAGGTAGGTATGTGTTTTCTCTAACATATGATACTTAAACATTATTAACAGAATGTTTCATAATTCTAATGCCTAATTAATTATTTTTCTTAATACGTATTTTCTTAATTGGTAACAATTTTTTAATCACTCCTATAGGTATATTATTTCGGATACATTGAGAGGACAACCTTTGTAAGGAAGGACTTAAGGAAACTCTCTCCGTACAGGGGTGGAAGTTTGTATGAAAGTCCGTCAGTTTTGACGGTTCTTCAAATTTTGTGTTTAGGCTTACGAATAAATTTATACGTATCTCAGCGTTGAAAAAGGGGATGCAGTTGTGAGGAAAGTCCTTCAATTTTTAAAGTAAACATCATTAAATTGATTACTTAGGCTAATTTTGTTTAAATTTCCGACATCCACGTGAGCAAAGCCACGGGCAAAAGAGAGTCAAATATATAAGTACATGGAAATAGGATGTATCAATTAAATAATTGCATATATCTTGATTGACAACGCTATAGGTAATTTCTCGTATCCTAGAATGTCCATTGTAATGATTGTAATCTTGTCATGTTTTTATAAAAAAATGTAATTATTGCTCACGTTTGTTTCCCACGGTGAATAGATGATCTGCTAGCTTAGAAAGCCTATATAAAAGATCATTGTCTCGGTCAGAAATCAGTCAGTGATTAGATATAGTTATTGAAAATGTCTCGTCTTGGGGTAAGTTTTTGCTGTCTTTTATTATTTAATATCCTTTAAGCTGTAATTCATACTTCACAATATGATGTGACCAACATTATGTCTGGACTTTAAATTAATAGACTAGAAATCTGTGTTTCTTAATCAGCCTATACTGTTCCCACTCCTGGGATGGGACACAGGCCTCCTCTCAGTGTGGGCCGTAATCCACCACACCGGCCCAGTGCGGGTTGGTAGATGTCACATGTCTTCAAATTTTTGGCTCTAGAACATGTTGATTTCCTCACGATGTCTTCCTTCACCGTTTTGGAGAGCAGTGGTGATGAAATTATTTATACAATGTAAAGCCTCTTACATCTGAGTTTGTTTCGGCCTTACTTCTCAGAGTAGTCAGATAGGAAACGCCGATCTCATTTAGATTTGAAAATATCATTGACGTGTAAAAGAGTTTTTATCTACCTACTGAAATTCATATAGATTTTTTTTTTAACTTTTATTCTTTTTCTTTCTTTAAGTAGGTACTTGAATTGGACGAACATTTTAAACAAATCAATTAACACATCGGTCCGCCCGTTTTCGGAAGAACATGCGCTACCAACGAACAACGTTTTAATTTTATTTAATAGAATAGCTTTATAAACCTTTATACGTATAATACGCGGGCGAAGCCACTGGCAAATCCTGTCCTTTTCAATCACTCTATCAATTGAAAAAAAATCACATCAAAATCCGTTGTGTAGTTTTAAAGATCTAAGCATACATAGGGACAGACAGAGGGAAGCGACTTTGTTTTATACTATTTAGTGATTATTGCTCAATTTTAGGTTTACAATGCCATATAATAAGCCTGAAACTTGCCCACTAATTGGAAATGGGCTGTCTCTTTGTTTCAAGGTGTGGGCCGTAATCTACCACGTAAGCCAGTGTGTATTAGTGGATGTCATACGCCGAATGTTTGGTTACCTTTTAAATTTTATACTAGCGGCTATGTATTTGTTGTTATTTGTACTGTATCGTTGATCTAGCGATCGTAAGCATTACTAGCGTTTACTAGCATGAGGTCATGGGTTTGATTCCCATCTTAGCAGACATGCTTGCTGATCACAAGAACAAAGAGGTATGAAACAGAGGACTTCTTCATCCCTCTGCGGTATAATAAGCAGAATAATAATAAAAAGAGCCTGTGTAATGCACGAATATTATTAATTAATCGAAAAAAAAATACTCCATCTGCAATATACTGCTTAAATATGATTTAGTGCATATTGCTCTGCTTTTTAAATAAGGGTTATTTCATCATCTGCCTAGCGTTTTCCCAACTACTTAAGGGTTGGCTTCCAGCCTAACCGGTTGCACCTGAATATCATATTTTACATGAAGCGACTGCTTATCTGACCTCCACAACCCAGTTACTTACCAGTCCATACCCAGTGCCCACTGGGTATTACGATACCCCTTGGTAACACTGGTTGTCAGTCTTTCGGGCTTCTGACGACCCGTAACGACTTTCAAAGATCTACAAATGACAGCCGGGATAAAAGGCATAACGTGCTTTTCAAGGCACGGAGAGGTCTTGGTATGTAATGATATGGTCACTCATCCACGGACCAACCGCGGCAAGCGTAGCTTAACCTGATCGATCGACTCGTGTGACTGATGTTGCTTAAAAGTTTTTTTTTAGCCGTACAGACCGAACCCTGCCCGGGTTCAGTCTGTACGGCTAAAAAAAGACACTTTTCCCGAATTTTTTACGAGATACGGACAATGTTTAAATATTATAATATCGTTGAGTGATATTCTAAGAATATTTCGTGAAAATTTCAGCTAAAAATACAAACAAATGAGCCGTTGGCAGCAAATCTCCCGAGACGAAAAAAAAATGAAATGCGGTGGACATTGTAACTCGTGGACGGATCATCTGAAACAAAAAAATAAAAAAATATTCTGTTAGTAGGCATATTTCCCCAGGTAAAGTTGTCAAGTTTTTATTTCATTTTATTTTTTTCGAATTTTGGTGACCGTCTGAAGACAAAAATGCGATTTATGCCTCAAAAATCTCACATATTTGTTGTTTTAAAAAAAAAAATAACAACAAATTTGGAAAAAACTCGACAGTGTTACCTCATGAATTATGATGAAAAGGTGTGTGCAAAATTTCAAGAATATCGGTCCAGGAGTTTTTGCGGGACAGTGTCCACCGACTTTCAAAACATGAAGTGGGGGAAAATCGGATCGCTTTAAAGTTTTGGACACGAAAAAATCGAGCTTTTTTGGTTTTCGCCATTTACTTACATAAAATCGTCGATACCGGGTCCGTACAGTAGAGAGCTATCCTTCAGGATGTCCAAAGCGTCTTGTTGCAGTTGTCTTCGAAGAATTCGACTTTCTTTGCTCTCAATCTGAGTTTTTTCGTCCGCTCGACATATCCGTATTTTGTCGACGGCGCGATATTCTCGAATGGTTGAAAATTCACAACTCCGTGAGTTTTGCTCGGATCGCTTTAAAATTTGTACACAACATTCTTGAGATGTTAGACTTTAATGAAAAGAATATATAAAAGAAATGCCGAAAAAAAAATCAAGACCGAACCCCCCTTAACCACAAGCTCTTATACAGGATTTTTTTTGAACCAGTGCGCAAATTTTTTTTCGTGGTTCAGTATCAGTAACAGAACCAGTATCAGTAAAATAAAAATAAATCAGTAAACTGTGAACACCCTACATATTTCGTAATATGATATCGACAATAGGAATAGGTCAGTAACTTCTTAGAATTTTGACCGAGCGAACAGCTGATAGGTACTTGTAGCTACGCTCGGTCGTTCACCTTCGCCACCGCGCCTGCGCCGCGCGCATGTTAACATAAAAACCAGTTATCATTACCGAAAAATAAACATTTTTCGGTAATGATAACTTAATTTTTTTGTACTAAAATATCTAATATATAAAATTCTCGTGTCACAGTTTTCGTTGCCATACTCCTCCGAAACGGCTTGACCGATTTTGATGAAATTTTTTGTGCTTATCCGGTATCTATGAGAATCGGCCAACATCTATTTTTCATCCCCTTAAATGTTAGGGGTAGTCCACCCCTATTTTTTTTTTTTTTTTGATTTTTTTTTAAACTTTTATTTTATTATGATTGAGCATTGAAAAATACATACAACTCTAAATTTTCACTCTTTTCACCCGGCAAAACAACGTTTGCAGGGTCAGCTAGTCTAATATATAAAATTCTCGTGTCACAGTTTTCGTTGCCATACTCCTCCGAAACGGCTTGACCGATTTTGATGAAATTTTTTGTGCTTATCCGGTATCTATGAGAATCGGCCAACATCTATTTTTCATCCCCCTAAATGTTAGGGGTAGTCCACCCCTAATTTTTTTTATTTTCTTTTGTTTTTTTTTAACTTTTATTTTATTATGATTTGGCATTAAAAAATACATACTACTCTAAATTTTCACTCTTTTTCACCCAGCAAAACAACGTTTGCTGGGTCAGCAAGAATCAAAATAAAAATTGCATGGTTATTAAAACTCGTTTAAGTTGTTCAAATTTGCGAACTGGTTTAAAACTTATCTTGTATAAGGGTAATTTTTAATTATTATTCGTCAAACGATTTATTGCAAATAACCTTCAAATTAATGTTTCAATTTTTTTTATTAACATTATTTACACAAACTAAACGTCGTTTGTCATGAATAATCAAATTATGCAGCTATAATTAATAATAAAAACTTCCATGTAGGCAGTATTTTTGGTTATGAGCTCGTCAAACCGTCTATAGACACTGATCAATTAAACAATTATGACTTGTAATTAGCGAGAATTGTATTTAGATAAACTAAATAGTACATTACGATACGCGGCTAGCACCTTCGCAACGCTTGGGCCCTAATTTTACACCGTGTAATAATATACTACTTACCGTCAATCGTATAGTATACTATTTTACCCGTGTGACCTAAACCGACACTAAAGTTACGGTTACTGAGTAAAAATGGATTAAGTCACAGAAAAGTGTGACTTAAGTTTGGATTTAGGTCACACATGCGATAAAGAAATTTTTATGCCATTTGTGAGCAAACGTGATGATCAATGCTAAGTCCTTTTTCTGTATGTAAGGAGGCCTGTGGCCAGCAGTGGAACTGTAACTGATTGCTATGTTTATTTTTAAGGCAAAACTATATTTTTTTTGTACCGTCTTTAACACAGATGTTCGTATGCCTGCTGATGCTGGTGGCCGTGGCCGTCTGCGTCGATATGCCACCCAACATGAAAGCTTTGGACAAAACTAAAGATGGGGCCAAGCTGGACGGTTCCCGCCAAGACCCTCAAACTCCCCCGCCCCGCCCCGAAGGTCCTACTCTCCGGACCGAAGGCAAACCAGACCAACCCAAGGTTGAAAACCCGAAGCCTGACGCCAAACCGCCTCAAGATGGAAAGAGCTAAACGTTTACATGGACCAACGTATAGAGTTATTAGACCAAAGCAATTATTTTTTTTAAATTATTACTGTGTATTTTATACATATTTGTAGAGCATTATAAAGACAGCTGCAGCTGAAATGTTTGTTTTTCTTTTAGATCTAAACCCTAATGCTTTACAATAGGCCACACCTTACATTATCTGTTTGGAATGACAATATTCTCTTTTAATTCATGATTGTTGAAAAGAAGATTCGGATATATGCTAATATAGTCAGCGAAATTCAAAATGTCATACGTCTTTTTTTGCAAATTCCAGTGTCCCTTGTTGATTAAAATTATAATTCCTGACCGTAAGAAATATAGCTTTTTAATAATTCACAATTGGATCATAAAATCATTTAATGAGTTTATAATTATATGAACTTCATGGGCTACCCTATTCTTTTTTTTTTTGGTGTCAATTGACGTCTCCCGCTCTTGGGTGGAGTGGAAGGCCGTGTCACACTTTTACTGACTAAAACCCACCCGTATTCCTTCAGTTTCCCATGTACCAGGGTCACGGTATCTCTTTCGAACAAATCTCGCGACCCTGGCAGGCATCGGTCCCAGCAGACCCCTTCAGTATTGCTGACATCTCTTTGAGGAACTTCATGGGCTACCCTTAAAGTTTATTTAAAATATGATTAATGATCATATTTTGTAAAACATTCACCCTGACACTCATTTGCAAATTGCAAATGAGAAACGTAAAAAAAAAACTCGGGTTACTGCTTCCACTTATTAATGGAAATAGTGACCTCCTAGCAAAATATTAACAGCAAACTGTGGTCAGTAGTCACCAATAATTATATCTTTATCGCGTAGTGGTTATTACAATTCCTACCTCTTTATAATGATGCGCACTTATGGGTATCTGGAATGCTGTTAGCGTAATAAATAATTAATCCCTTCTTCCTCCCTTCCTCATTAAAAGAGATCTCTAATTGAACCCTGTAGCTAAAAAAAATAACTTTTAAACAAAGTGTGGTAAGTACAGACGCCAGCACATTAAGGTACCCGAAACTGTAAAATTCTCCCAATCAACCTTGAAACTAATGCTTTAGCGATAAAGTTGAAAATCTATAAAAGAAAGACAGATTGTAGTAGCTCGATGTGCTGGCATACAAATGTACATAAATATTAATTTATTTTATAAATTAATGAATTTTATATATATATATTTTTTTTAATGGAGTATTTTTTTTCCCAAATAGAATATCTTCTTATTTTCTATCTTCACAAACTTCTATCAATATAAATCTTCATGTAAGTATTCGTCAGCTACAAACACTTTAAATTTTCATGCAAGTTGTTAAATTTTAATTGCTGGCTAAGGGTAAGGCAAAATAAAAGAGAATTGTTAAATTCAACGATTCGTGTAATAATGCCATTAAACATATATAGTGAAGTTGTGGAATACCGAAATCACTAGTTAATGGACTGTGTTCGATATGAGTCTCTAAGAAATTATCTATTAGGCGATTATCACACGGCACCGCGCACCGCGCGGAGGGCGGTGGCGGTAGAGCGAATTGACCGCGCAATCGGTCGGTGTAACGTGTGTTAGGCATCAACGGATTTAATAGAGGGCAATGCGACATGAGATCCACTTCACCGCCTACCGCGGCGGTGCGCGGTGCCGTGTGTTAATCGCCTTAGGAGTCCTGAGGTTAAATCGACGTGATATGGTCACATTTCATAATATTTTGTCTCAACCAAATTGTGATGATACGAAAAGTCTGTGTAGGTTCATGATCCAAATGTAATCCCAAGCAATATGTATTTAGAGAACGGTGGAACTGTGATACTCATTGCCTTAATGCTGCCAAGGCTAAGTAGATAAGGAATTAAAAAAAAAAATATACTACTACTACTACTACTATAGTCTTATTGTTTTCGTACATTGCATTTCTGGAAAGTAGAACGGAAATCCAAATAAAATTTACCGTTTTTACTTACTGAGTTTTTATTGACTGCAGTAAAGTAAGTACCTATGTATAATTACTTATCTCAGAGACAAAATGACAAGATACATAATAAGAATGTCGAGAATGACTAATTATGCAAACCTAAGAGGAAAACTGGTTATAATTAAGTGTACCTAGTCACGCAAGTTATAATTAAGCGTGTTATTGTAATAATTCATTAAACAATAATCACTATTTAATTATGATAATAAAGTTACATGATTAATTAAATGCACTAGAAACCAGGCGTCCAAAAGCAAAGTGTTCCATAAACAAATTTCCTAAGTATATCAAATCTTATTCTAAACTGGCTAATATTTAAGTTTATCTGGTATTTTGTGAAATCTACAAATATATTAAATTCTTGTTGAAACATTTTTGATGAACTGTAAAATAGTACATACTAATTCCATGGATGAAGAAGATATCTTCATCTATCGTTCTAGTGGCAGACTAAGATGGTCGGGGGCCCGAGGCAGAAAACAAAGTAAGGCTGGACTTACTGAGAATGGGCAGCAACGTTCTCTATGCATTATAGCACCATACTGCGATCAACAACCCGCCTGCTGCTGTGATTATTCCATATGTCCTCCGCCTCGGCCTCCAGTGTTCGGCGGACCTTGGCTACGGTAGCGGTTCAAGGCTAGGTGGTTCTGGGAGGCACATGTTTAGCGGTGGACGTTATCGGCTGAAAATTATGATAATCTTTTGACTACAGAGTTCATAATGTAAAAGCAGAAAGAGAGTGTAAAGCGATCGAGCGAGCGTTTGTGTGAGTGTGTGTGTGTATGTATGTGTGTCTGTAAAAAAAATAGCGAACTACATAGAATTAACATAAAAAACCGTAGAGCTGAGTAAATATTGGGGAGTTATTTGTGTATAGTTCTGAATGTTATCAGAGAATATGGTAAGTACTAATAAAAGCAATACTATGTTGCTGTACTGTTTGAATGGTAGGGGAAGGCCGGGCATAGTGGACACCCTGGGCAAAGCGGATACCCTCCATTATTTCAAAATGGTGCGCCCAAGTGTGCTCTAGTGGAGCCAAGAGGTGCTCCCCGCGACTCTCAGTTGTAAACAAATAGAGATAAAGTGAGGTCATACATCGTTTGCGAAAAAAATAATAAAAATAAAAAAGTGAACATTGCTTAAGACTTTTCAAGGTACGTAATTCTGTAATTACTCTTTGTTTAAATAGTACTACTGTATTGGCTAGACTACCTCTTAAAAGTCCATGTCTTCGTGCAGAATTACTGCTAGTTATTTATTGGGAATTTGTTTCTAGATTCGATTTTAGGGTAGGTTAAATTCAACAAGTACGCCGGGCAAAGTGAACACGGGCAAAGCGGACACCGTATCCACATTGTTTTGCCCATACGAATTTACAAGATGTTATTTAATTTTTCCTTTCAATTTATTCTGTCTGTGTATGTATGTGTTGGTCTGTCTGTCTGTATTGAAATGTTACTGGTTTACATTTGACCCACTTGCCGGTGTCCGATCAATCTGAAATGAAAGCCGTGCGGCTTACGAGGGAAATGGCATATTTCTTTGTCACAACTCCACTGATGACTGATTAGTTGTATTCTTTATTAATGTCTCCTTTATTTAACTATGTTTTTTATATACTTTGGTCATTCTTCCTTAATACACCATGTGTTCACTTTGCCCTATGAGTCTATCCGCTTAACCCAGGGGATGGGGCAAAGCGGATAGCGGTACCCACTTTAATGTGATTATTAATTATAAGTAAAGTACTAATGTTACGTGATTTTTGATGATTATATTGAAAAGTTCAATAAATACTGTTTCAAATTCAGTCATTATTGTTTATCTATCTGGAAAGGCTACTTTCCGATAGGCCGCTAAAGGTTAAGGTGTTCACTTTGCCCGGCCTTCCCCTATAGATGCCGGTGGGGACAGGTACTCGGGGTGGCGACCTACCCATGGCTCAGCAAGGGTCGAGACGGCGCGTTCTGTTCCACGCGCGCCTTAAAGAGATGTCAACAACTATTGAAGCGGTCTGCTAGGACCGATGCCTGCCAAGGTCGCGAGATATGTTCGAAGGAGCTACCGTGGCCCTGGCATAGGCAACTGAACGAACACGGGTGGGTTTTAGTCAGTAAAAGTCTGACACTCCCTTCTGCCCCACCCAGAGTGGGAGACGACATATGATGATTTTCCACACAAAAAAATCGTGTAGGTAGAAATTGTATATTTACAATACGATTTCAAAACTTTCAACATACAACTTTCAAAATCATCACAATCGGTTCACTCAGTCAAAAGTTATGAGGTAACAAACATAAAAAATTTAAAAATAAACAGTCGAATTGCTAACCTCCTCCTTTTTTTTAAGTCGGTTAATAAAGGTATTTTCTTCAGATAGAGACTGAGGTTAAATTGAGAATGTTTTTCAACTTACAGGCCTCTCTGACCCTCATATTATGAAGACTTAAACAGTCAATAGTAATTCATTGAAAGGTTTTTTTTTTAATGTGTGGTTTGTATGAGTTTGCATTATTTATTTAGTCACCAGCGATGAATTTTTCGATAATTTGTTTTTGTTTGTGTATAGTTTTAGTTATGGTAGAATATAACTTTGTTACTTTAATTAATTAATTAGTTATCTTAATGTTTACCGAAACCATTTTAAGAATACAGTGTGTTTATTCGAAATCCGCAATAAAAATAACTTACATGATAAATTCTGGCAAATTGAACCTGCCGTTAACACGACATTTGTCAATTGTAAGTCTGTTTTGAGTTAATTACTTAAATAGGTAGCAACTTGGGTACCAAAGTTAAGGAATTCTCCGTACTCAATAACCAAAAATGATACATCAAGTGCTTCTAAAAAATAACATTTGTAATTAACGAATATGTTTTTTTTGGGGAGGTGGGAAATCATCAAATAACGTCTTTCGCTCTGGGCGGAGTGGGAGGCGTGTCAGACTTTTCCTGGCTAAAACCCACCCGTGTTCCTTCAGTTGCCTATGGATGGGGGCGACAAATCTACTAGACTAAGAAATCAGGAAAAATAAAACATGACACAATTATACACGTTCCAAGAAATTTGATTATTCGTCCTTTTTTTTTTTTTGGATGGGATATCATCAAATGACTTCTCCCGCTCTGGGCGGAGCGGGAGGGCGTGTCAGACTTACTGACTAAAACCCACCCGTGTTCCTTCAATTGCCCATGTGCCAGGGTCACGGTATGAATTAGGTTGGTCAAAGATCAGAGGGGCAATTCTCTCGTTCACAGTCTGATGTCAGTCTTAATCTGTAAAAAATACCACGAGTTTCCATACACTTTTGACATTTGCTTGCCACTGTGATAAGACTGTGACGAGATATTGAACGTTTTTAGGGTTCCATTGCCAAAGCAAAAAATTGAACCCTTATAGATTCGTCATGTCTGTCTGTCCGTCCGTATGTCACAGCCACTTTTTTCCGAAACTATAAGAGCTATGCTGTTGAAACTTGGTAAGTAGATGTATTCTGTGAACCGCATTAAGATTTTTACACAAAAATATTAAAAAAAAACAATCAATTTTGTGGTTCCCCATACTTAGAACTGAAACTCATTTTTTTTTTATTTCATCAAACCCTTACGAATGGGGTATTTATGGATAGGTCTTCAAAAATGATATTGAGGTTCCTAACATCATTTTTTTCTAAACTGAATGGTTTGCGCGAGAGACACTTCCAAAGTGGTAAAATGTGTGTGTGTGTGTGTGTGTCCCCGTAACTACTAAAATAAGAGAATGATAAAACTAAAAAAAATATATGATGTACATTACCATATAAACTCCCACCGAAAATTGGTTTGAACGAGATCTAGTGAGTAGTTTTTTTTGAATATCATAAATCGTAAACCGCAATTTACCTTTCATTCAATCAACTCAAATATTTTTTTTTTAAACCATTTAATTTCATAAACATAAACCTTATGCATAAAGCTCTGTGATTACGTGCATAAAAAGGGGTAAATCGCCGGGTCACGATGGATACAATCGTTGTACCTATTGTGAAGAATCGGACAGGGGACATAGCAGACAAAGGTAACTACAGGCCTATTTCACTGGCAACTGTGATAGCCAGTGTTTGACAGCATGCTCGACTCACACCTCAGTAGGTACACCCAGTTACATGACACACGGTTTGGTTTCCGTGCTGGGTTATCTACTGAAAGTGCTATACTTGCGTTGAAGCATACTGTCAAATATTATACTGACCGGAAAACACCTGTGTACGCTTGTTTCCTGGACCTTTCCAAGGCCTTCGACCTGGTTTCTTATAATGTCTTATGGGAGAAGCTTCTGGAGGCGGGAGTTCCTACTGCTCTAGTGTCTACATTATCTTTTTGGTATGACAAGCAGAGAAACTTCGTCAAATGGTCTAATACGCTATCTGACCCGTACAAACTCGAGTGTGGCGTTAAGCAGGGAGGTCTAACTTCCCCGAGGCTTTTTAACATATATGATAACAAACTGCTTGTTGAGCTCAGCAGCACTCATGTCGGTTGCCATGTAGATGGAGTGTGTTTAAATAACTTAAGTTATGCTGACGACACAGTGCTGCTGAGCCCTACTATCAGTGGAATTAGAAAGTTACTCTCGATTTGTGAAAGACATGCTGAACAGCACGGGCTTAATTATAACCCTACAAAAAGTGAGGTCATGGTGTTTCGAGGTAGGAATAAAAATCCAACTTTTGTCCATCCTGTAAAACTAAATGGTACAGTTTTGCAGAGAGTTGCCCACTTCAAATATTTGGGCCACATTGTAACTGAAGAGTTGAAAGATGATTTGGATATGGAAATGGAGCGCAGGGCATTGGCTGTGAGGGGAAATATGATATGCAGAAGGTTTCATGGTTGCTCATTACCCGTAAAATTAACTCTTTTTAAGGCCTACTGCCAAACATTTTACACCAGTAGCCTTTGGGACAACCACACCCTAAAAGCAGAAAATGCCCTGCACATTCAGTACAACAATTGGCAGCATGTATCTAGCCTTCGTTCAAGGGGCGGCTTCGAGCCAAACGTGGTGTATAACGGTGAGACTTATTCAGGTATCAAGGCGGCTGAGGCATTTGCTCAGTATTTTGCTAGCGTGTTTCTGAGCGATTCACCTGAATTGAACCCTAGGAAATGTAATGTGAGTAGTGAGGGAGATACCATTCCTTTACCATTTTTAACCCCACCGGATGTAGTTAAGGCGATAACCAAACTCAAACCCTGTAGCTCGGTTGGCCCTGACAACATTCCAGCAGGTACTCTTAAGGGATTTCATGATATCTTGGCAGCCCCACTATGCCATATCTTTAACTTAGCGCTTCAATCTGGAGTATACCCTTATCAATTAAAAACGTCGCGAGTCACTCCCATCCCTAAAACCAGTGACAAAACATCAGTTGAGGAACACAGACCCATTGCTATATTGCCAACAATTGCCAAGGTTTTTGAGCATATACTCCACGCTTTTATTTACAAACGCGTAAATATGTCCTTGTCCGAAGCCCAACATGGTTTTCGGCCAGGCCGCTCCGTAAATTCGAATTTACTAATTCACGTGGACTACATATCTCGTGGCTTGGACATCGGTGGACAGGTAGACACTCTGTATTTCGATTTCCGGAAAGCATTCGACAGAGTTGACAACGATGTCCTTTTGACAAAGCTGGGGGCCATAGGTTTCTCATCCGGGCTTCTTAATTTCTTTTCAGACTACCTGCGTGATCGCAAGCAGTATGTAAGACATGGCTGCTTCGAGTCAAGGCCATATAATACGCGTTCGGGCGTAAGTCAGGGGTCCGTGTTGGGGCCGCCTCTATTCCTGATTATGATAAATGACTTGGTAACTAATGTTAAGTTTGCCAAATGCCTGTTATATGCCGACGATGTTAAGTTAGTCGCACAAATCCGAACAGATGAAGATTGCAAACTCCTACAAAAAGATATTGACGCTATCTATGAGTGGAGCATTGCAAACAAATTGTTTTTTAATACAAGCAAATGCCATGTTATGACATACGGTAGAGGATTGCGACCAATTCATTACGACTACAAGTTGGGTGGAGAAGTAATAACTCGGGTCACCGTCGTAAAGGATTTGGGAGTGACCTTCGACCGCGGTCTTACTTTTAAAGATCATGTCTCCACCCTTGCGAAGAAATGTTTCAAGCGCTTAGGATTTGTTTTACGAAATTCCCGTGACTTTCACAATCCCAATGTTATTAGGCTGTTGTACACTGCTCTGGTTCGCAGCAAACTGGAGTCCAGTGCTTGTGTTTGGCACCCCTACACCGCGACCCAAACTTTGATGATAGAAAAAGTACAGAAAATCTTCCAGATGTCTCTTCCAAAGGTTATACCATTTCTTTCCATACATGTACCCCACCAACTATCTTTTAGGGACGTTGGGCTTTAACTCGTTGGAGGTGAGAAGAGGCCTTGATCAGCTCTCGGTAGCCTGTAAGATCTTACGGGGACGTATCGACTGCCCAGAGCTCCATAGCCTTTTCTGTCGGTTATTTGTGCCCGATAAATACATTGGACAGCGTCAGAGCCGCCGGCATAACCTTTTTGCGCAACTGCCATCTAAGACTGTAGCCAGAGCCGAATCCCCAGTCTGTCGCACCTTAAAAATGCTAAACGCCCTCCTGACTGCCAACCCTGAATGTGATGTATTTGTTGATGAATGGAATAAAATGATGCGTATATGTCTGGTGTTCTGTGAGAGAAAGTATGCAAGGGAGTCCACTGTTCCATATTAGTTGTTAATATAGGTAATTTTTTAACTTTTGTAATTATTGTCAACCTTTTATGTGTTTCTATGTTAATTAATTTAATTGGTGTTGTACCGTTTTAATTAACTATAAAATAAATAAATAAATAAACAATGCCTTCAGGGCGCTGTTGATGCTTCCACCTTACTGTAGTGCGTTTGGTATGTTCGCTGATGCGCACATTGACGACTACTTTGCCATAATGTGGAAGAAAGTTGCCTCAGTAATATCCCGAGTGAGGGGAAGCAGCAACAGCATTCTGGGGGTGTTTGCAGAGAGGCTGGATGGGCCTACATTGGGAAGGTTTACAAAGCTACATGTTGGTAACAAAGCTTGTTAAACCTTCCTGTGATTATGATTTTCTTTTTTTCTCCTGCATGTTACTAACATAGTTTTTTAAGTAAGATGTAATACTAACACCCTATGGCCCCTGATGCCTGAAAATATTTTTTTTAATTTTTTTTTTTTTTATAAACTGTGAATACCTACATGTTTGTAAGGATCCCTCGGTGCTCGAGTCCGACTCGCACTTGGCCGGTTTTTTAAATACGAGAATTGGCTTCCAGTTCTACATTTTCGATATACCAACAAGACAACGGGCTGGTGAGATTCAAGCCGTTTATTCGACGTGGTATTAAACAGTTTATTATGGCAGTTATTTGAAACATTTAAATTAGTGTTATAGTAGTAGTCCGTAATAAAAAAATACGTAGTTCTTAGATGAATAAGTCGCTTAAATATTTTTTTAGCAACCGTCACTTGAAAAATGTTTGTTATTTTTATGGAAACTTTTGATGCTTTCCTTCCCAAATGATAGCTATTAATATTAATTTTAAAGAAAACGCAGTATCATTAATCTGTGGAAGTTGTTGTTATTTTGTAGATTACAGGTTGCGTGGGGGCAGTAGTAATATCCTGGATATAATAGGCAATAAGTTGGACAGCCTACCAGTGTGAAGCTTCACCAATAAATTAAGTGTCTCTTAATTATTAGGTACTAACATTGTTTTTAAGTTTAAACTAACAACATAAATGTAAATATACTGGATCAATGGTTATCTGAATAAATAATATTAAATAAATAAATAACTGATATTACGCTCAATTAAACACACTCTGGTTTCATTGTTTTATTCCATTTAGTCGTAGATTACTCCTTAAATAAGTAGTTCAGTATTATATTTTTTAAATAATTGAATACTAGCACAATGTTACCGTTACGATTACCGCTATCTACCAAAAATATTTTGCTACGCCGTAGTACGAGATCTACGAAGACTATATTGTTGCTACGACGTAGCATAGGATCTACAACAATCATGTACTTAGTTTTTCCCAATACCGGGCCGCTCTATCTCTGACTTACTTACGATTACGAACAAATGGTATCGTAACGCAAAAATAATTTTTGTATTCTCAGGTTTGTGAGCAATTCTGACCAAATCATGTGAGTTATAGTGTTTTTAGAAACGAGCAGGATGTATTTAAGCGACCATATAATGTGTTTTGTTTGTCTATTTCGTTGATTTTATAGACGTGGTTTTACAGTTAAAATACTGCATTCCCATAAGTTTTAATGTACAACTTTTTTTTTTTTGTATGGGAAATCATCAAATGACTTTTCCCGCTCTGGGCGGAGCGGGAGGGCGTGTCAGACTTTTACTGACTAAAACCCACCCGTGTTCCTTCAGTTGCCCATGTGCCAGAGTCACGGTATCTCTTTCGAACAATCTCGCGACCCTGGCAGGCATCGGTCCTAGCAGACCCCTACATTACTGCTGACATCTCTTTGAGGCGCGCGTGTAACACTACGCGCCGTCGACCCGAGCCTGGTCCTTACCGGGCGACGAGCTACCCATTGCTCGCCACCCGCAAGCTCGCGCCTACGGTGGCCGGGAGTCCGCTATCGACTCCCGACGCCCGGGGCGTCTCCTCCTGCGGCGGCTAGGGACGTGAGGGCGCAGAGACTGCCACTCCCTCACGCGCCCCGCCTCCTCCTTCGCGAGCATTACTGCTTCGCAGAAGGAGGTGACGGCTTCCTATGCCCTCTCGCTCCGTACCATCGCTCACACCAGGGCCGGACGCGAAAGGTCGCTGCCGCCGATCGCCTCCGCGAGGAAACGGCAGTGCTCCGCCCAGGCAGGGCACACCTCCACCATATGCTCCACTGTGTCCTCCAGACGATCCTCACAATGGAAACACCCGGGCGTTTCCTCCCGCTTTATACTGATCAGGAACCCACCGAAGCACCCATGCCCGGTGAGAACCTGCGTCAGGCGGAAAGTGAGGACGCCGTGGCGCCTCTCAATCCACTCCTCAAAGAGGGGACTTACCGCCGCAATTTTGGCGTGCCCAGCGCTGGGTTGCGACAATCGTACCCGCCATGTCGCCATGAGATCCTGCCTGAGCTCCGCCCGCCGTGCCGCGATTTGTCGCGGCAGCGGAGTTTCGCCCCGGCGTTTCGCGTCCTCGCGCCACTCCCACATGTGGGCGAGGACCTTTGCCTCCAGTTAATGTACAACTTGAAAGATCATTTCAATTTTTATCTAATGAACTCTGTTTCGAATTTGCTTTATTTACAAGATCATTTACTGCCATTTCTTTATTGTTTTTTGCATTTTATTTTTTTGGGTAATTTATTAACCTTAGGACTGAAGTTAAATTATGTTATTTCAATTTATTGGACAAGAGTTTTTAATCGTCGAAATCAGCAGTTCATTTTCTTTAAAATTGAACGGTAACAATTTAGTATTAACACTCATAGAACTGTAGTATTTCAACTGTAAAATCACGTCAATAAAATCACGCAAAATCAAGGAAATCGGAGAAAATCGTAAACAGCATCTTAAATAATAAAAGCGAGGATATTGTATATTTATGGGCGATGTCCTTGTTCATAATAAAAATACTCACAACAAGAGATACTGACTATCGTTGACCTTAAACTAGCTGGCACCCTTTCTTACATGTAATGGGGATACCCGCGAGGTAAAAGCTTGTAAACACAGATAAGAATTTTATCTGTAGTGACTTTCCGAAGACAAGTATGTCAGCGGCAGACCGGCAGTGAAGTATTAATACCTACACTCTCATCACTAACGAGCCCATAAAGCATGAGATAGCTTCTGAGTATTTAAAGCCTTGTCAGTCAGTTCAAACGTTAGTAGGTCCGTGTGACTGATTCCTGCTGTCTCGGAAGCAATGAAGTTACTTGTAAGTGTTTTTATAATCATAATAACTTTGCTTCTAAGGGCCCGTTCATCTCCTTGACCGAACGGAAGCGGAGAATTGTATTGTGACCATGTAACGTTACGTCTCGCCTGTCATAGAAATGTTGGGGAGCACCGTCGGCCACAAATTTCCTTCTTTCCTTGATAGTTTTCTTTATTACTAAGGTACTTACATCTAGTACAAATAGGGTGAGTAAGCCGTTCGTAGAAGTCCGAAGGATCCAGGAACGGTGCCGTAAGATGAACTGATTCCTTACACCGTGCAGCAGAAGCCGTACCTTTACTCCGGAGGGAAAACTCAGCAGTGTTCTCACGCCGATCAGGCCTGGCGTCAGAGGCCCTCACGATTGGAAAGAACACCAGATGGCTTGTGAGTTACATCACCTGTCAGCAGCACGCCTGAGACCTGACTAGTTCCTGGTAGCCTTAGAGTTTCCAGGGTCCTTGAGTACATCTAGAAGACTTCTTGAGGAATTAAATATCCCCATATTGAATGGTATCTGATAGGTTCAAGGCTATAAACTGACTTTAATCAGTGTTTGAACAGTTTATAAACTATATTAGCTTCTGCCCGCGATTTCGTCCGCGTCAAAGTTTTGCTCCCCTTACCCTTACCGTCGCATCGAATTGCCTGCCAGTTTTCGTCCATTTTTCGTTGCTGCTCCGCTCCTATTGATCTAAGCCTTCCTCAATAAATCGGCAACTCATCCCAAAAATAATTTTTCAATTACCGCGTTCAAACAAACAAACTCTTCAGCTTTATAATATTAGTATAAATATAGATTTTCAGAACATTTTAAATTTCTCTATCTACTCTTAATTGGATTGCCAGCCAGTGACAGTAGTTGATGGTCAGCCAGTAACAATACAATTTAGTAACCAACCTACGAGTAGGTTTCAACTCCGACACTTTATAACTCTGGTATTAAAGATTTTACCTAGCAACAATTTGACGAAAGACAATGTTTACATGGATATACCGAAAAGCGAATGCCAATACATATACAAACAATACAGAAAATAGAACGTGGTATCGTAAAGACAACCATCAGTTAACAGTTGTTGAGAGAATATGAATTTGAACTTTATTCTAAATACTTTTAGAATTTATATTAGTTTGAAAGAACACGTCTTCTGGCAACGTACTATTCTATCTTGAAAATCAATTATTATTTAAGCACAAAACTCTTGTTTTGACCTAAATCACTAATTTTGTTTCAGATTTCCCTTTTCCTGACCGCGGTGTGTGTGCACTGTGAGTACATAGTTTCATTTTAATTTCATTATTATCCGTAGAAACGTTTGAGTAGTTTTAATGGTCTCATTTTGAGAACACCCGAAATGAAACTAAATAATTATCTGTATCTCTTCAAATCTTTGGTTCAGTTCGAGAATTAAACCCGCGACCAATCGCGTTCATTGCGACCACTTCTTCCTATTAATCTTCGTTAGTTATATTTAAGTTCCATGCCTGTCCGCAATAGAAGGCGATCCGATTGTCACTAACCGGACTTCTAATGTAAAATTGGAATGGTGTAAACAAATTACACTTTGCCCTACTTGGAGTCAAATCCAAGCTCCTATCAAATGTGACACGTTTTTGACCGAAAACAACAACTGCGGCCGAACAATAATGATCGGCAATTCTGTAAGAAAAAAAAAATCTATTAATTTAACGTTAATTTCAGGTACACCATTACATGGTGATGACAATGTACAGTACACAGAGAAACGTACGTCGTACCGTACTGGTTACAACGCCACTGTCACTGCTAACATTGGCATAGGAATTGGATATAAAAACGGAACAGCAGTGTTGGAATCTAAAAACAACATTGGTCCTGATTTTAGCGCTTACAATGAAACCCTTGAAAGAACCTATGGCCGACCAGCTGACACGACACCTCCATCACCTAATTCCGGATCCACAATTTGTGGAGAGAATTGCCTCCTGATTCCACCTAGTAATCAATTGTCAATGCAGAACAGACCCTGGGTAATGTCAAACAAACCGCCAAGCATGCTGAACAACCAATGGGACACGCAGAACGGCCAACAATGGGCCATAGCAAACAATCCATCGGGTCAGCGGTACATCCAATGGGGCATACCAAATAGACAATTGATCATCACAAACTATCCAGGGGGCTGGCCGAACCAACCAACATACATTACACCAAATGGCGCGCCGAATGCCACACCAAACGAGATGTCACAGCAGAACCCTTCATACGGTACAAACTATCCAGCGGGCTGGTCGAACCAACCAACATACGTTACACCAAATGGCGCGCCGAATAGCACACCTAACGCGATGTCACAGCAGAACCCTTCATACGGTACAAACAATCCAGGGGGCTGGTCGAACCAACCAACATACGTTACACCAAATGGCGCGCCGAATGGCACCCCAAACGAGATGTCACAGCCGAACCCTTCATACGGTACAAACAACCCAGGGGGCTGGTCGAACCAACCAACATACGGAACACCTAATGGCGCATACGCCCAACGATCCACCTCCATGAGATAGTTTTTATTTTATTTTATATTTTTACATAAAAGTAGGTATTCTTACTTAAAAAATTGGAGTGTCTGTTTGTAATTTCAAATTAACAGCTCATCAATAAATGCATATGAAAGCAAGTACTATTTTTGTCCTATTTGGTATGAAAATTAATATGTAGGTAGTTTGATGACTTTTATTAATTTATTTTCGTTCTCAAATGGGCCTGTTTTTGACATCGGTTATCTAGTATTCTTGCATCAGATGCTTTGCTAAAGACTTTTAACCCTTTAGAAATACACTTTTTTTAGGAATCCATAAATTCAACATTTAAGGGCGTGAAAAAGTGTTTATTTTTTTTTTGTATGGTAAATCTTATTCCTTAGGTTTACACTTGAAACTTAGCAACATTTGCCTCAATAAATAATATTGGCTTACTTACTACATAACAAACTATGATGCTTATATTTTGGGAACGCCACAATTGTGGCGGTAAGTCCCCTCTTTGAGGAGTGGATAGAGAGGCGCCACGGCGTCCTCACCTTCCGCCTGATGCAGGTTCTCACCGGAAATGGGTGCTTCGGTGGGTTCCTGTTCAGTATAAAGCGGGAGGAAACGCCCGGGTGTTTCCATTGTGAGGATCGTCTGGAGGACACGGTGGATCATACGGTGGACGTGTGCCCTGCCTGGGCGGAGCACTGCCGTGTTCTCGCGGAAGCGATCGGCGGCAGCGACCTCTCGCGTCCGGCCCTGGTGTGAGCGATGGTACGGAGCGAGAGGGCATAGAAAGCCGTCACCTTTTTCTGCAAAGCAGTAATGCTCGCGAAGGAGGAGGCGGGGCGCGTGAGGGAGTGTCAGTCTCTGCGCCCTCACGTCCCTAGCCGCCGCAGGAGGAGACGTCCCGGGCGTCGAGAGTCAATAGTGGACTCCCGGCCACCGTAGGCGCGAGCTTGCAGGTGGCGAGCAATGGGTCGCTCGCCGCACGGTAAGAACTAGGCTCGGGTCGACGGCGCGTAGTGTTTCACGCGCGCCTCAAAGAGATTTCAGCACAACTGAAGGGGTCTGCCAGGACCGATGCCTGCCAGGGTCGCGAGATTGTTCGAAAGAGACACCGTAACCCTGGCACATGGGCAACTGAAGGAACAAGAGTGGGTTTTAGTCAGTAAGAGTCTAACACGCCTTCCCGCTCGGCCCAAGAGCGGGAGCCGTCATTTGATGCTTTCCCGTAAAAAAAATATGCTTATATTTTTTATTTATTTACTTAAGTAACATGACTCTTACTCGATATTTAATACATTATACCCAACACATAACAGTTAGGTTAACAATACAATACAACAAGAAAAATAATAAAACCGCCTGTCCAATATCATCATGAATACGCTGTTGGGGTTGCCGCGCACCAGAAACGCGCTCCAGTTACACATCGTTTCTTATTAGCAGTCGACACTAGCTTCGACAAACATGCCCGAGGCACTACAGTGTCGTGGTAACCCCATCAGCGCTCTCAAGGCATTGTTGTGTTGGATGCGGAGGGCTTCGTATGCTTTTTATGTATGATCTACCAACAGACTGCACGCGTACAATGAGGTACAATAAGTTCTGAAAATGATTGCTTGACTGACTTGGAACAACATGCAAACCTGCGGGCTATCATATGTCCTTTATTTGATATCGTCTTCCGCTCCCTTTCAATGTCAGTATTGTCCTCGACACCAGCAGTAACTAACTGTCCCAGGTATTTAAAGTAGCCCACTTTAACCAGTGAATCTCTGTACAATTTGATGGGTGGTACAGCTACAAGGCCGGCTATTTAGAACCGGCTTAAAATATCGTTAGCTGACTTTTCACCACATTGCTATTTCAGACCGTTTCCATCAACATATGCTTCACAAATCTTCAACAGCGTTCTAATGCCACAAACTGGTGCGCTCAGCAGCACCATATCGTCGGTATAACTGATATTATTCAGAAAAACTCCATCAATATGACAGCCGACATGGTGACTGCTGAGAGTAACAATCAGCGTATTAACAAAAAAGTAAAAAAATGCGAGGGAGCTCAACCAGTTCTGCATCACCTTACCCTCCATCCCATTTGGTTCCGACAAAGAACCCATCCATTTAACGCTATTGATCTCCAACAAAGGAACATTTAATCAAGTTAATAAGTTCTATGGGAAAATCTGAGTCTTTTAACTTCTTCCATAGTATATCATAGAAAACCAGATCAAATGCCTTGGATAAATCGAAGAAGCATGCGTACATAGTACTAAGTCGATAATGGCATGCTTGAGACACAGTATGGCATTTTCTGTGGACAATCCCGGCCGATAACCACATACGTGGAACACACTGAAAGATTTTAGCATATAAATACGGAGTGATGTAGAAATCAGTTCATATTGGAACGAAGTTCCTTATCGCGCATTGTGAAAGGGGGCGACGGAAAAAAATCTCACAAAAAGTTGTAACGACACTTTTTAACCGACTTCAAAAAAAGGACGAGGTTTCTCAATTCGACCGTATATATTTTGTTGTTTGTATTTGTTTGTATGTTGTTGTTTTTTTTGTTCTGAGGGAGAGAAGGAGAGAGAGAGAGGGAGAGAGGGAGGGAGAGAGAGAGAGAGAGAATATTTTTGTTGAGTGTATACAGGTTTTTTGTACATAATAAATAATAAAAAAATTATAACAATTATGAATCCTGGAAAGGAACTTCATTCCATCCGGGTGTCCCTTGACACCTCTCAAGTTTTTTTTAAATTGCTTTTCGAAGTAATTTCCGTTCCTTTCTAAGCACCGTCGCATGGAATTGAACCATTGACTGAAGCAGTGGGCCCACTCTTCTTTAGAGATCTCTTCTAAGCCTAAAGCGTGGCGTTTATTTTTTATTATATCTTTATTCGACACTCTCAGAAGAAGAATAATGAATTGCAATAATAACGCTGACATGACCGCTGATGACTGGAACGCAAGGATGCATGATTGTGTTACGGCAATAAAATATTGGAGGGGAGATCTCATCAATTGTTTGCCATCAGGCGTGATGACCAAGAGCAGCCCCTATCTGTTATATAATAATAAAAAAAATACTCACTAATATCTGTTTTATTTTTTAATAATATTTGTCCACAAGATAATTTGTTATAAGGGAATTAAGTAAAAATAAGCATGTACTCGTAAGTGTTAGTATTATTTATTTAGAAAAAAAATAAGACCTTTTGGGCTTTCATAATTAGTAATGGCGATTTGATCCATACATTGACCCTGTTAAACAACAGCCGTTTGTTTGACCATTTTGGGGAACGTACATTGGGCCATTTGGCGACCCGTACATTTGTCCGTTCTGTGGCGCGAATCCGGACATTGAACGCGTCGGCAGCCCGTTGTATGCGCCGGTCGGCTCGTTCGGGTTGCCCATCGGGGGCCCGTACATTGGGCCCATCGATGGTGGCCCGTATATTTGGCCGTTCGATAAACCATACATTGAGCCACCCGTTGGTCCGTACACTTGGCCATATGATGGAGCCTGTGGATAATATAACGGGCCAGTCGGAGGTCCATACATTGGAGTATGCTGTGAGCCATATGGAGCTCCAAATATTGGTTTATAATTATTTCCGTTTGACGGAATGCTCGGCGATTCGTTTATGCCACCGACATGGATGCTGGAATAATGGTGTGCCGATGATACATCGGGCGCTCCACCCGGTGTTTCATATGATGTTTTATCTATTGCAATAGGGGCTTCTGTTTGTGCGTTAGTGACGGTTACTGTATGGCTTTTTAAGATGGGTACTGCGGTAGTATATCCGCGAGGCAAGTTGTCTAAAAGTACTTTATTGCGTACTTTGCCGCCTTTCGTCGGGCTGTAAGATCTGGAGTTACTCGTGCCATCAGATGAACTATTGATGATGTCGTTCGTAGAACTATGTGATGGGCTGTCGTTGGTTGCCCCTGGTGATGTAATCTGATCATAGGTTGACTTAGAACTATAGTGTTTCGTGAGGCCAGAACTGGTGTCGTTATAAAAAGGATCAAAATGGTATCCTTTGTCGTCGTACTTCACCTTGAACCCTCTGGTGTCACCGAGGTTGTAACCATAACCCCAGCTGTTACTTGTCCTGTTCACTGAATATGTAGTTTTACCTGGAATTAATAGTTACTGTTGGTAAGTGGCTATAATATGTACTTATGTGCAAGAGATGTAGGTACAGAAGTCTGCGTTCATTGGAAAAACTAATGTTTACTTGACCGAGACATACTTCAAATCGCCCCGGCTTTACACGCGTGCAATCTATATCTATACTAATATTATAAAGCTGAAGAGTTTGTTTGTTTGTATGTTTGTTTGTTTGGTTGAACGCGCTAATCTCAGGAACGACTGGTCCGAATTTAAAAATTCTTTTTGTGTTGGGTAGCCCATTTATTGAGAAAGGCTATAGGCTATATAACATTACGCTACAATTAAAACAAGCGGCGCAGTGACGAAAAATGGTCGAATACTGGCAGGCAATTCGATGCGACGGGAAGGGTCAGGGGAGCAAAAATTTGACGCAAACGAAGTCGCGGGCAGAAGCTATATACAGTAAAATAGTAAGAAAGAATTTTTGACTTTTTATAACGAAGAATTTTCTGGATGTTTATTCCTAATTGACGCAAAAACAGTGGACCGATTGGGATGAAATTTGGCCTATAAATAGTTTAAGCCTTGAATAAACACAAAAGGAACTTTGGATCCTGGAAATACGTTCTCGTGGGATCTTTTCCGACATCCACGCGTGTGAAACCGTGGGCAATCCTAGTTTACAACATAAAAAGAGATGGAGAAGATAATTATAGTTAACACGTTATCTAGCGCAGTGCTACGCGGGTCTACGCCGCGCTACGCTGCTTCGTTGGGTCTACACGCGAATTATTAAAGCACGTTATAGATAGAAGCATAAATACTTTACAAAATCTAAAATTCACGGACATGCAACGATAAACTTATACCGCTGGGCTTAGAAGCATGTGCACATGATTATACAGGAAGATTTTTTAGTCACCGTCCAAATTATGATATATTTATATTTTGCGAAAATCATTTAATACGTGTTTTTTCTTTTAGTATCACTCAATACAAAAATATTGAGATATCACATCACAAAGTTATCTATAAAAAGTTGATGATTCTGGACACCGCCGCGCGCTAGGTAATAGTGCGGGCTATTATCTAGTGCGTATGCACCGCGCTAGGTAATAATTTCGGCGGCCCACCACGCGCGCCGCCAAAATTAATTGAAAACAATAATAAACAAAGTAGTGACCACGCAGAGCGGATAATTCTTTCGAGAAAATGATTTAAAATGAAAATTTTATGTATCGTTGTTTTGTCACAGATTTATTGAATGATACCTTATGCCTAGAAAAAATTTGGACGGTGACTAAAAAATCTTCCTGTATAACGAAAGTGAGGCCTAAGGTAGGATTTCTGAAAATATATCCAATAAACGGTTTAAACGAGATTTTTTGCCGCCGGGAAATCCCGTTGCTTCAGTTTGTTGCATTTTGTTGAGGGTATAAATTGGGACTGGTGCTATCACCAGCAAATGGAAAAAATCGTGCTTAGGAATTATTCAACTTTCGCTCCTTCTTAGTCGTTGTTTAAGTAATGAGTCGTTGCCGGTCGGTTAAAATTAAATTCACAATTATAGTACTTAATAGTTGTATCAATACTCACTGTAAGATTCTTCCAGAATCCCCAGTAACAAAATACTGCACGCCTGTAACATACACAAGATATTTGTTTAAAAAATGAACACTATTTTACACCAGGATGAAAAAATTAAAGTAACTTAGGTAATATGATTTGAAGAGTCTCGCACATCACAAAGACGATCATAAATTAGTTACTCATAATTAATCTCAAAGAAAACATAAGCGTACTGCAATTCATACGTCATAGGTTTTATTAAACATAGAACCGATAAAGAGTACTTCAATTAAAAATTAACTTACTAAAAGCTTCATGACTGCAACTTTAAAAACGGCAGTGAAGAGCAAATATCAACCCATTATTAAGGATGGAATATTGTTCCACGACGTTTTATAAACGAAGGTTATCTCTCATTAACCTGACCTGTGATAGTTCACAACACACACACAACATTACGCCTGTATTCTCAGAAGGGTTTCTCAGAAGTTTACCTAAAGTAGGAATAATAGAGAATCTGCCAATCCATCCACTGGGCATAAATCCAGTCTCCAGGCCCATTTAAACTCTGACAGGGTCGCGAGATTTGTTTGAAAGAGTTAACGTGGCCCTGGCATATAGGCAACTGAAGGAACACGGGTGGGTTTTAGTCAGTACAATTCTGAAACGCTCTTCTGCTCCACTCAGAGCGGCGGAGAGACGTCTTTTGATGATTTCCCACCCACAAAAAACAGGCCCCTTTAAACAATGATAAAAAATGTGATAGTACAATTTGATATTTTACAGTAGAACATACAGTACCATTACGCCTATTTTCCTCAAAGGGTGAGGCAGAGGTGCATCTTTAGTACCGCACAAAGGCAAATGTGACGTACATTATTTTATTTTTAAAACACTAGGATACGCCGACGTGATAACTGAGAAGCGTTAATGGGAGGTTGGCCAAAGAAGAAAACACACAACATAATCATAATAATCATAATCATTTTTTATTTGTGTAACATAGGTAGTAAATACAGTTCTTACATTAAAATTCATAGGTCGCTATGTTATGCCAAGAGGCGTACAAATATGGTTGCATTCGAAAAAAAAAAAAAATTATTCATATGAGATTTAAAATAAATTATTTGGTAGCCATGTCAAAATTAATAGAGTGATGATACATACATAAAAACAAAAATTGTAAATGTCACAATGTGGAATAATTTATACAGTCAAGTGAGAGAAGAGAGAAGTCAACATGAGAGAGAGGTAGGTTAAAGTGCCTTTGCTCAACAGTGGGAAAAGACAAATGAAATTTTTAGGCTAACCTAACTGTAGGTTTTTTAATACTAGTACATACTAAAGAAATTATTGTAGTTTTTTTTTTTTTTTGAGCGTCAATATAATAAATACTTAAAAAATATACATATCGATGGTCCCTATTAACAATGTCGGTTATGCATTTTTACCAATATTCACTTTTTATATAAATCGATGGTACCTATTAACAATGTCGGTTCCATAACAAGACTACTGTTCAGTAGAGCAGTTCAAAGTTTGTTTTGGCGATTAAAAAAAATTATAAGACTTTGGATGTTCAAATTTGCACTGATTTTTTTATATATTGTTAAAAAGTGAATATTGTTAAAAATGCATAACCGACATTGCTAATAGGGACCATCGATATATATATATTGGACTAAGTTAAAGTGAGCACAATCATTTGTTCTGTGTCTGGGTGTAATATATGTATAATAAATGTATCTATTTAGAAATATATAAGTATGTTTATCAGTTGTGTGGTTGCCTTAGTACAGGCTCTACCTAGTTTGGGATCAAATAACGGTGTGTTGGTTGTCCTAAGATATATTATTAGTATTTAATTTCAAAAACTGTCGAGATATAGGAGTCTTAGTTATGAATATTTTATTGAATTAACCTCAATTTCTTGACAGTGAGCTTGGTTGCCAAGTCTCATAATTATCTCAGATTCCGATTTCAGGAATTCAGACGAAATGTATTTAAAACCTTGGTTTGCTAGATATCCAAACAGTGTGTATTCTAGTCCTCATTTTGACAGTTTTCTTCAAGTGTAAAAAACGAGTTATGTTTTATAATTCAAATAAAATGATAGAGTATTCTAAGTGGAGTAACTACTCATTGTACGAGGGAAAAGGAGGCTTCTTCTTTTCTTTTGTTTTAATTATTTCGCAGTAAAAGTACAATATTATTTAACACAAATAATTAGTTACATTATGATAAATTACTCCATAAAATATTGTATTGTTATAGGAGCTAAATACTTTTGCTCATGAAGAATCCGTGGAATATACCACCTTCACTTGAAAGGAGAATAACCTCTTAAAAATAATGATAAACCCAACGAACCCAAAAAACCTTACACAAGTCATGGAGCCAACCGGGAACTATCCAAGGTATGCCATGTTTTAGTTTTAATTTTCGTGCCTTTAGTGTTGACCGTTAAGGAGTTACCTCGACTGGAGTCAATCCCGGGTACAGCAGTCAGGTCATGGTAGACTCTAGAATGGACTTTCATAATTAAATTCATGTCTTAAATGTGACTGGTCATAATTATGTTTAAAAACTTGTCTGCTTAGCAACGTACACAACGCCATGAATGTTGTGGAACTATCAAAATGAAAGCGATTCCTACAGATAGTGTGTTGCGCAATTACCCCTCTAGAAATTACAAGTCACCATGTATAGACTGTCTGACTGGCTAGGTGGCAACTGTCCAAAGAGTACAATAAGATATTGAGTAGAACGGTCACAGTCACACTTTCCCACTCAGATCTCGTGGTAGGATGTGATGTCATGGTGGTTGGCTGGCTGGCTGTCACTGCAGTGGCGACATCTTTCGGCAGGTGTTATCCATAGTAATATTATAAATGGGAAAGTGTGTGTGTCTGTTTGTCCGCCTTTCACGGCAAAAAGGAGCGACGAATTGACGTGATTTTTTATGGGAGATAGTTGAAGGGATGGAAAGTGACATAGGCTACTTTTTTTTTTCTTTTTAGGTGGCTGGGGTAAACTTAGAAAAGCCGTGCTTTTCCCATGGACAATTTTATGTAGCATGTTCGCGTGTGTCCATGCAATCTTTACATTCTATCCCCAAATGGAAAGACATATAATATCGTCTACAGTAGCGTATTAAAATAACATTCTGTTCCGAGTTCTCTCCTGTGTTCTAAATCAGGAAAGGGGAACCGTGTTACCAGTAGTAAATAAAACAGCGTATTTTTTGCAACTACATTTATTTGAAGGATTTTAATAGGAAGTCGTTTTTAAATGCATTTCAGTCAGTCCCTTACACAAATGTGTTCGAAATAAAAACTAAATAAAATAATGACTAAGTACAAAATCTTTTTTTATTTCTAATATGACAATAAATAAAATAGAACTGTTCAATAGTTCTCAACACCGAAGCCCTTATGCCCTCTAATCTCAAATAGTTGAGGAATGCCGATATGATAGTCCTTTTCGTGCCAAATCTTGGTGTCCCGTGGCACGAACAATCCGATGAACCTAGCTAGTGGGCTATTGTCTCTACTGGTACGCTTCTGGGTGTCAAAACTCATACCCAGAACAGTTACTCGGTGATGCCTTTCGTATCTCACTTCTGTATCTTTGGGGCGACTATCCCAAAACGGCTCGCCTATAATTAAACATAACTGTTATCTACAGAACATCTATACGAATATTATAAAGCTGAAGAGTTTGTTTGTTTGTTTGTTTGAACGCGGTAATCTCAGGAACTACTGATCCGAATTGAAAAATTCTCTTTGTGTTCTATTTATCGAGGAAGGCTATAGGCTATATAACATCACTCTACAGCCAAGAGGAGCGGAACAGTAATGGTGGTAAACGGGTTGGCGATTCGACGCGACGGGAAGGGTCGGGGGAACAAGAAATTTAACGCGGCCGAAGTCGTGGGCAGAAGCTAGTTTTTTATAAAAATACTATTCCAGTGAGGTAAAATAAGAGTTCGATACTCACAATAGATTCTTTCCAAAACTACCAACAGCAGGAAAATGCATACCTGAAAAATAAAACGATTTCGTCAAAGTTCGTTATCATGTAGGTTATCTAGGTATAATCCCAGACTCGTTGGTCTGGCGGTCGCCTGAGCTCCTGTTGAACATAAGGTCCCGGCTTTGATTTTCGGGTACATCAAAGTGTAAATTGGTTTTCTATCAGGAATTTTCTCAGTAACACACCAGACTCTGGATTTATATCCGGTTGCTGGCAATAGGCTCGCCCCTTTATATGAAGCATAAACGTAAGTGGCGATCGCGATGGTAAGTGTACTTTAGGTGCATCTCTGCCTAACTCTTCGAGGAAAAAAGCGTGATATCATGTTTATAGATATAATTTTGATAAAAGGATATATGCGCTTAATCTCACTATCACTACATAGTATAAAACAAAGTCACTTCCCGCTGTCTGTCCCTATGTATGCTTAGACCTTTAAAACTACGCAACGGTTTTTGACGCAGTTTGTTTTAATAGATAGAGTGATTCAAAACGAAGGTTTATACGTACAATACGCGGGCGTACCGTGTGGTGCCGGACGTAAAGAATAACACCTGCCCATTTCTTCCTGTGGGTGTTGTAAAAGGCGACTAAGGGACTTACTAGAGAATGGGCAGCAGCGTTCTCTATACATTTTACCACCATACTGCGATCGCCAACCCGCCTGCCAAGCGTGGCGATTATGGCAGAGCCCTCCAAATTGGGGGAGGCCTGAGTCCAGCAGTGGACGTCTTACGGCTGAAATGATGAATGATGATGACGCGGGTGAAGCCGCTGGCAAAAGCTAGTAATAGTATATATCGGAAGTCGATGTCTTTGGTTTTGTATTTTTGTTTTTTACTAACGACTTTGAACTACTACACTAACTCACCGAGTAGTACGTAGTAAGTTTACCCTTTCAAAAAAGAAAAAACAATTTTATAAAGAACAGAATTCTGACGTAACAAATATAAAAAATACAACGGAATTGAGAGCCTCCTCCTTTGTTTGAAATCGGTTAAAAATACTTACACAAAACTTCATCGTTGCCGAGAAATTTATTACGAAAACAAGATGAGCTAACTGCCAGCTGGTTCGTCGATACTGACTGCCGGATGCTCCATGAATTACAATATATACAAAAAGGTTATCTCCATTGAAGTAAGAAGTCGTTATCACATATTTTATTGTCAGTTTCAAAGGTGTAACACTCGGGTTTTTTCTGAAGATATCTAATTCTGTTTGTAAATAAATTATTTCACTACTCCTGATACCCTTTGACCATTCATTGTTGTGATAAGTAGTTGGGAAAAACATTGTCCAGTTATTGTTGGATAAGGAAGCCGAGAATCGAGGTAAATGGCGTGTGATTGGAGAGGTCATGTCCAGCATCATTAACGTAGCCTTTTTACCAATTTTGTAGCGGCCTGCTTTTTTTTTTGGATGGGACATCATCAAATGACGTCTCCCACTCTGGGTGGAGTGGAAGGGCGTGTCAGACTTTTACTGCCGCCGCCGCCGCCGCAGGAGGAGACGCCCCGGGCGTCGGGAGTCAATCGCAGACTCCCGGCCACCGTAGGCGCGGGCTTGCGGGCGGCGAGCAATGGGTAGCTCGCAGCCCGGTAAGTACCATGCCCGTGCCGACGGCGCGTAATATACGTATTGGGGCCGGCTTCCATTCTAATCGGATGCAGCTGAATACCAGTATTTTATATGAAGTGACTGCCTTTCTGACCTTCACAACCCAGTTACTGATGGGCAATGCGATATCTCTTGGTTACACTGGTTGTTCGACTTTAAAATTTCTGACTACCAGTAACGAAAGTCAAAGATCTCAAAATCAAAAGTCATTTATTCAAAGTAGGCTGAGAGTCAGCACTTTTTGAACGTCAAAGTTACATAAGACAGTCCCCTAAAACGCCCGCCCTTCACCGATTCCTAGTGCTCGGGAAGAAGTGGCACAACAATCTATAAATAACAGCGAAAACAAAAGGTTCAGCAGCTTTTTTGAGGCAAGGTGGGGTGTTGGTATGTAATAGATGGTCGACTTCAGCACACGAAGCTTAACTTTCGATCAGCCTATCCGCAAGATCCTGCCGGGGTTGCGAGATTTGTTCGAAAGAGATACCGCGGCCCTGGCATATGGGAACACGGGTGGGTTTTAGTCAGTAAAAGTCTGACACGCCGTCCCGCTCCGCCCAGAGCGCGAGAAGTCATTTGATTATTTCCCACCCACAAAAAAAAAACCTATCCACAACCTCTATTACTATACAGGGTTATTTGTAAAACACCGGCAACCTCTCAGGTCTATGTTACTAACATCATAATCAACAACTTTTGTTCTATGACTTTTAAAAATTCATCATATTTTAGTGCATCAGATTTTCATACAAAAATCGGCTGCCTGTAAATAGGTCAAGTTCAAGCGCCCCCGCCGCCCTAACCCCGCTCCCCTTGCTAATATACTATCGCTTTCTTTTGCTTCGCATAGACTCCGTAACATTTAGAGCGTTCAATGTAAATATTTTTATTTTTGTTTGAAAATCTGATGAACTAAAATATGATGAATTTTTAAAAGTCACAGAACAAAAGTTGTTGATTATGATGTTAGTAACATAGACCTGAGAGGTTGCCGGTGTTTTACAAATAACCCTGTATATATAGACTTCTATTACTTAGCCGCAATCCCCTAATTACTTAGCCATCGTGCCCCATCTAATAGTGGATTGGTATTAGCTGATGATGGTGATATTAATGATTACTAAGGAGGGTTCCAGGTGTTGTCTCTTTTCGATATTTATCTTGCAATCTTTTCCGTGCGTATATTCCGCATATGGTTAGGAATTTATCATTTGTCTTGAACGGCAGTCAGTCCAGCGACATGCTCCCTTTATGCATAATATTGTCTATAAATGTCTAGGAGCCATTCTGTTTAGGATTTTGAATGTTGAATTACTATTCATTAAGTGCGTAGCTAGTATGTTTGGATGATTGTCTAGTCAGCTGTTACAATCTCACAGTGAGAACTCAGGTGAAGTGACCTAAAAAAGAGCTGTAATTTAATCTAATGCTTTCTATTTAAAACCCACCCGTGTTTCTTCAGTTGTCCAAATGCCAAGGCCACGGTAGCCACGGTACCTCTTTCGAACTGATTTCGCGGCCTTGGCAGGACTGCGCGGTGCCTTAGAGCATGTTCGCACGGGCGTAAAAATACAGCTTCGGGATTTTATTGCAGACTTGATTTTCAACTTCTGAATGATACTTCTGAACAACTATGAATGATAGGCTGAGGAATGATGTGATAAGAGAACGGTGTGGTTTAAAAGAAGATGTAGTGACAAAAATTTTAAAATGTATGCTTAGATGGTTTGGTCATGTTGAGAGGATGAATGAAGGACGGCTCACAAAAGGTATTTACAAGGCAGATGTGAAAGGAAACGGGAGGGGACGCCCTAGGAGGACATATAGTGACCTTATTGGTGATGTTCTTCAGAAAGCTCAGGTGCGTAGTACTCGCAACCGGCGTGTGTGTATGACCAATTGTATGAACCTAAACGAGGCAAAAGGAGTGTGTAGAGATCGTAGCAGGTGGCGTTCCGTGGTTTCTGCCTACCCCCATGGGAAAAAGGCGTGATTGTATGTATGTATGTTGATTTTCAACTCTCTGGAGCATTAAGAAATCAACAGAGTGCCTATACTATCTCGTCGAAAAAACACACAACATTTTCAAGTCACACTGCGCGAAATGGTCGATATTTTTACGCCTGTGCGAATGTGTTCTAAGGCACGACGCAGGAGCCACACACGTAGGGACCCCACCGCGACGGACGATACCCCTCTATCATTTTGCGTAAGTGGATTTAACTTGTCAATGGTACGTAAATCACGCAGTCGGCTCGTGCTGCGTGCAAGAGTCGTGTTCGATCCCCAACTGTACATTTATTACATATGTGAAACGTAACATGAAATATAACTCCCAACAAAAATACTTTATGTAAAGTAAGGTCCAAGACTTACAAAATGCTTTCGCAGTTGGAAAGTTTTCAGAATACCAAATCTCGTAATTAAAATTGCTCAAAATCTAGTCGCAGTCTCATCTCTGCGACAATCAAATGTCAAAAAGTTGTCAAAAATCTATGGGAACTAGAGGCATTTTTGACAGATTGCGATTGACATCAGACTGTGGACGTTCTTAATATTATGAGAATTGCCTCTTAGATACAATGCAGAGTCAAACCCCTAACTCTACAAACCTTACATGTTGGTCAATGTACGGCTTGGCCGTTTTGCGGCCGTCGCACAGACATACCTATGGGCTATTGCAAGAAATTAAGTCACTTGACAGGATTTTAACATATTGTCATGAACGACCAAGCCTAGATTTTTTTGAGTGATTGGTTCTACATTATCTGTAACATTTTAACATTGAAAGCGTTATAAGCCTTGGCAACCCACACTTGAAATGTGTTTGGTGCAATTTCGTTTCTTCTTTGGTTGGAACGATACCGTGACACTACACTGCTACTTTTTTACTGAAACAGACTGTACATGCTGTTTCTTTTGTCTGTTTTGGATAGGTCTCTACTGGTTTGTCTTATCGCGTGTAGGGAGAACTGGTTTGTGCTAGGCAAAACTAGTTCATCATAAAATCGGGTTTGGTCGATAACATATACACAAACATGTTGATTGTAACATGTTTGTGTATATGTTATCGATCAAACCCTTTTTTTGTGGGTGGACATCATCATATGACGTCTCTAGGATGGTGCGGAAGGGTGCGACAGACTTTACTGACTAAAACCCACCCGTATTCTTTCAGTTGCCCATATGCCAGGGCCACGGTACCTCTTACGAACTAATCTCGCGACCCTGGCAGGCATCGGTCCTAGCGGACTCTTTCAGTTTCCTGACATCTCTTTGAGGCGCGCGTGGAATACTACGCGCCGTCAACACAGGCCTGGTTCTTACCGAGTGGCGAGCTACCCATTGCTTGCCACCCGCAAGCCCGCGCCTCTGGTGGCCGAGAGTCCGCGATCGACTTCCGACGCCCGGGGCGTCTCCTCCGCAGCGCAGAGACTCTGCCATCCCTCACGCGCCCTGCCTCCTCTTTCGCGAGCGTTACTACTTCGCAGAAGGCTTACTTCTTAACGCTCAGAACCCTTACTTCTTAGCAAAGTCAGTTAAAAAGGGTTATTTTTTGCACGACAGCTGTTAGTTTTTTATATAGCATTGTACATACTAATATAGCTTTTATGACAATAGAAGTAGGCATACTTATTCTGAAGTATAAGCTAGAGAAATAACGTTTGCTAACACCAACTCATCCTGCGAATTTGAGCTCTCTATCATTATCCAGGTCGAAGCTATGAGAGTTAGAAAGTACGGGGAAACGCTTTAAGAAGCGAAAACTTTTTGTTTTGGCTTGTCTTGGCGTGAACACGTGCATAGGGTGGCAGGGCATCGAAGTCTTCGTCAGTTATCAAAAGCCTGCTGTTTCTAATAAGAACACAACAACACAACTTGCACAATAGTGAAGGTACCTAAATGCTGATTTTTTTTTGCGTTTATTACCCTCAAAATCATCACCGGGTTTCAAAACCATGTGCTGAATTCATAGTTTCAGACTGCGTGTCGATGTTCCTGTTACCTTACATGTTACATTTACATTTCAATGTAAGCTATAGCTTTATCAAATAAAAATAAATATTTCTATGAACAATTTATTTACCTATTTAAATAAAAATGAGGTCTCTTAATAAATTAACATAGTTCTTAATAAATACTTGACAAAATAACGCTTAACTCGTACTATTTTTGGAAATAAAGAACCATGATCTCATTCATCTAATATATTTCTTAACATATATTAGTACTGCCCCCCGTACTTATTATAAGGTTCACGCTGTGGGTAGTCTTCATATTGTTGGTTGTAGTTGTGGTATTGTTGAGGGTAGCCATAGTCTTGCGGAGGGTAGTCGTAATGGGGCCGTGGGTTACGCTCAGGCCACTTCACTTTCCAATCAAAGCCACCGTTATTTTCAAAGTGCGCTAATTTGGGGATGTCAAAGGTAGTCCTCCTGCCGTATGTCATCTGGCTGGTCTCAGGAACAAAGATTTCCAAAAACGGTGCACCTGAAATGGTGAAGTAATGGATAAATAAGTTAACGGACTTCTTTTTCTATTTATTTATGTCAGGCCTGTTAGTCTAGTGGTTAGTGAGCCTGCTAAGACTGAGGTCGTGGGTTCGATTCCCACCCAGCACAAATCTTTGTGTGATGAGCACAATCATTTGTTCTGTGTCTGTAATTTATCTAAAATATGTATGTATTTAGAAATATATAAGTATGTTTATCAGTTGTCTGGTTGCCATAGTACAGGCTCTGCCTAGTTTGGGATCAGATAACGTTGTGTTGGTTGTCCTAAGATATATTATATTTATAAACGAGATATACGAGTATATTTTATCGTATTTTATTTAAAGATGTTCTGCTGAAGTCGAGAAGGACGCGTGATGGCTCTCAAACCTTGGCCACATGTGGTTTTAGGGAGTAAAATTTTGAAAGTTTGACATGAGGATTTCCACACCAAAACCATGGATCAGGATTCGTTCTTTGGAAGAGCGGAACCTAGCTCTATATGGCATGTAAACACTCCCTATATTAAGTTTTGGTTCTAGAACATGTCGGTTTTCTCACGATATTCTAATTCACCATTGTGAGAGCAGTTTCTATAAAATCAATTTTGTGGAGGCTTGTTATAAGCTACTTTTTTTTAAATATAATTTTTTGTATACCATTGGTTTGTTAGTCTGTAAGCCGTCTTTAAAATAAAATAAATAAAATAATTTACACAAAGTAAAACACCTTTCCGGTTCGAACCTACGACCTAGCTCAGCTCTGCTGTATTTTACAAAGTGCGACTGCTTATCTGACCTCCACAACTTGAGTAGTAAAAAAGAGGTTATAGGAATGAAAAAATAAAACTTACATAAGATCCCTTCGAAGTACGCCAGCACCAAAAGCACGAAAATCTAAAAATAAAAACATTTTGAATTTCTTATTAGTTACTCAGAACACTTTTTAACAAAAAATTAAACCGCCGAAAAAACAGAAAAGCAATAAATAATAAACCTAAAAATTTTGAGTCGGCGCTGATAAATCAATGAACTAAGATCACTCAAAGCGCCAACTCATAATTTTAAGGTTTATTATTTATTGCTTTTCTGTTTTTTCGGCGGTTTAATTTTTTGTTAAAAAGTTTTTATTTTGTTTTTTTTTTTTTTGTGGCTTTAATGTACTAATAATACTTAGCAAAGTATACCCTATCCAATGAAAAAAGAATAATCAAAATCGGACAACTCTCTACAAAGTTATGCGTGGTTATTTAAAGATGATTGATTGTTCACTCATTACAATCAATGAGTGAACAATCAATCATCTCCTGTTTTCCGACCCTTAGGGTTCGATTTTGTTCCAAATTTATATGGGACCACCCTCGAAGTATACCCTTTCCAATAAAAAAATAATTATCACAATCGGACTATTATGTAAAAAGTTATGCGTGGTCATACATAAAAAAAAAAATATATATATAAACGCGTCGAATTGATAAGCTCCTCCGTTTTTTTTCGTCGGTTAAAAATGTGTTTCTAATGTCACACATAATAAATGTGAGTAATGCAATGAAGACCTCATATCCGAGTGAACTGATTAGTTAGTCCCAGGTTTCCAAACCCTAGTCCTAAACATCATCATCATCATCAGCCTATAATGTTCCCACTGCTGGGACACAGACCTCCTCTGGGTGAGAGGAAGTGGGCCATATTCCACAAGGCGGGCCCAGTGCGGGTTGGTAGATGGTGTGATACCCCGTGTCTTGGAAATCCGTTGCTTCTGCGCCTGATCTCTCTCCGGTCGTGTCTGATTACGTCTAGTTCCATCTGACTATGAGAGTGAGGGAAGACATAAGTGCACCCTGCATCTGTGTCTGTGACCACCACTGTTTTCATGTTCTATATATACTATACTAAGAGTTAAATTACTTACAAAGAACTTCATTTTAGCTGATGTGATCCTGTGACACGAATAATGTAATCACTTCAAAAGTGACACTTGTACTGTGTAGTGTACTAAAAAGGCATAGCTTTTATACAAGAGTGTCAGTTAATATTGTAGTATTATTAATTATTTTATAATGTAGTTGGCAATAACAGCACACAGTAGGTAATGAACTGGTAGATAACAGTTTGTGCATGTATCGGGATTGCCCGCTTGCAAAAGATTCGAGACCTGCTTCACCGCAGGATAAGCGGCTATCAACAAAGTTCGGGTTTTTCCTGTAACATCAGAGTAACTATTTAAAACTTTGAGTCAACATCTGCCTAGCCTTTTCCCAACATTGTTAAGGTCGGGTTACAGTCTAACCGTCCACAGCTAAATACCAATATTTTAATCTCGCAAGGCTCAATGTACAACGTATTGAACAAAGTGACATGCAGCATTCCGGCCCAGACTTAAAAACTAAATCTTCTAAACGCCCAATGTAATTTAAATAAAACGAAATATTAACTTAAAAGTACCTAATGGTATTAAATTCCTGTCTAAATAAGAGTACCAAGATAGTTAATTGGTTCCTAAATAAAATTTGTTGAATCTGCTTGGGCCGGAACCATGTTAGACGATATTATTCATTGTTTTGTACATCGGGTATTTTAGCTCATCATGGGAGACTTAGCTTGGGCCTTACGAGTTAAAAATGGAGTGACTGCCTATCTGGACGTTTAAAATGTTGAGTAACAGCTTAATAATCAAGCAATCAAGCTCAATAAATCAATAGATACTTAGACCAAAGTATACATCTCAAATAATCTTGAGTTCTAGATTATGAGATTTGGACCTAATCTGAACTATTCAAAACTTAATTTTTGCTCAAGTAATTTTCAAGGTTTTCTTTAAAATGCATGGACACACAACATCATGCATAGCATGAGTATGGAGACATTTGATTGATTAGTTGGTAGATATATGGCATAATAATACGGAGTAAGGGTTCATGCCACACGGTGGAGCATACGGTGGAGGTGTGCCCTGTCTGGGCGGAGCACCGCCGTGTCCTCTTGGAGGCGATCGGCGGCGGCGACCTCTCGCGTCCGACCCTGGTGCGAGCCATGGTACGGAGCGAGAGGGCATGGGAAGCCGTCACCTCCTTCTGCGAAGCAGTAATGCTCGCGAAGGAAGAGGCGGGGCGCGTGAGGGAGTGGCAGTCTCTGCGCCCTCACGTCCCTAGCCGCCGCAGGAGGAGACGCCCCGGGCGTCGGGAGTCGATTGCGGACTCCCAGCCACCGTAGGCGCGAGCTTGCGGGTGGCGAGCAATGGGTAGCTCGGCGCCCGGTAAGGACTAGGCTCGGGTCGACGGCGCGTAGTGTTCCACGCGCGCCTCAAAGAGATGTCAGAAGCACTGAAGGGGTCTGCTAGGACCGATGCCTGTCAGGGTCGCGAGATTGTTCGAAAGAGATACCGTGACCCTGGCACATGGGCAACTGAAGGAACACGGGTGGGTTTTAGTCAGTAAAAGTCTGACACACCCTCCCGCTCCGCCCAGAGCGGGAGAAGTGATTTGATGATTTCCCATCTAGAAAAAAAAAAAGGTTCATGCCAATCTGACCGAATTACATATAGATAAACGACTTTATTTTTGCAAGTAGATTTGTACAAACACTTTTACACGCCAAATATTTTTTTTTAAAGCTAAATGAGATCGGCGTTTCCTATCTGACTACTCTGAGAAGTAAGGCCGAAACAAACTCAGAGGTCACGGTCTCTTTTAAAGTCCAGACATAATCTTGGTCACATCATGTGAAGACCATGTGGACTGGTGTCTGAAGTGGTCTTTTAAGGAAAGAACCACACAGATTGAGTGGACCTGTCCAATCAGTGCACGCATTTGTCAGTAATCATACAGCTCAACTAAAAACTTAAGGAGCTCAATGATTCGACGAACAATACGAAAGAAAGGACATTTGTGTAGGTCGCATAAATTACTCAAACTGCCAGACCGTGATAAAAATTAAATGAGAAGAAAAGGAAACCCGGAAAAAAACCGGCCAAGTGCGAGTCGGACTCGCGCACCGAGAGTTCCGTACAAACCTGCAGGTATTCACGGTTTATGCATAAGGCTTATGTTTATGAAATTAAATCGTTTTTTTTTTTTTAATTTTTCTGTTTGAGTTGACTGAATGAAAGGTAAATTGTGGCTTACGATTTATGACGTATTAAAAAAAAACTACTTACTAGATCTCGTTCAAACCAATTTTCGGTGGAAGTTTTTTTTTAGTTTTATCATTCCCTTATTTTAGAAGTTACGGGGGGGGGCACATTTTACCACTTTGGAAGTGTCTCTCGCGCAAACTATTCAGTTTAGAAAAAAATGATATTAGAAACCTCAATATCATTTTTGAAGACCTATCCATACATACCCCACACGTATGGGTTTGATGATTTTTTTTTTTTGTATTTCCGTTCTGTGTATGGGGAACCCCAAATATTCTTGTTTTTTTTTCTATTTTTAACCCCCGACGGAAAAAGAGGGGTGTTATAAGTTTGACGTGTCTGTCTGTCTGTCTGTCTGTCTGTCTGTCTGTCTGTCTGTCTGTGTGTGTGTCTGTCTGTGTGTCTGTCTGTGTGTCTGTCTGTCTGTGGCATCATAGCTCCCGAACGGATGAAGCGATTTCAATTATTATTTTTTTGTATTAAAGGTGACTTATGCGCGAGTGTTCTTAGACATGTTTGATGAAAATCGGTTGAGCCGTTTAAAAGTTGTGGGGGGTGAAAGTGGGGAAGAATAACCGAATGTCTACAAATATACTCGAGTGGGGTCTCAAATGAAAGCGCACTGAAAGAGAATGATGTTCTTAACTTCGCTTGATGAGTAAATTGGTGGTGGGAAAATTGGGACATGGAAATCCGATTGTCACGTGAGAGTATCAATGACTACATCTCAGTCTTTGCAATTCTGCTAAAGATGATTTGTCATGTGGGTTATTAAATAGTTTTGTTTGGTCGAGCTCACAAATTGCTACACCATCCAAGGAAAAGGCCAAGCCTATGTAGCCTTAAGCATAGTAAAAATTCTCTACTTAAGGCTACATAGGCTTGGCCTTTTGCGAAAGTACTTTTACCTAAGTAAACCACAGCTTTTTCAACTGTCGTCCCTTGCAACTTATAAGTTACGGCATATATGCCGTAATCGCCCAACATAAAATGATAAGAAACATTGTTCTTTCAATATTTCCATATCCTCCTCTAAGACCTTGAAAAGTTACATTATGTGGCCTTATCAGAATCCATCCATTCTCGTCAACACAACTCCGGCCGATAGTGGCATCATCAAATTGAATTGATATTGTTTTTGGAAGCTTCCCATCTTCCTGTTGGCCACGGCGAAGTTCTATGTATTTACAACTTAACAAAATCTACATTATAATAAGTATACCTATAAAAAGTATAAAATAAAAAATTAAATTAAAAATTTAAAAAACCCCCGACACAAAAACCTAAGATCCCTTTAAAAAGTAAAAAATAATAAAAATACTCAATCTTAAAGTACCTAAGTATGTATTAATAATTTTAAAAAAAATACGTCGCGTTGGGGGACCGCTCTGCAAGGGCAGACGTCGTTGACGATCGTATCCTAAATGCAATATTTAGAAGTAATTTTATAAAAGTTTTCTTCAGTTAGGTAATAGACTATTTGTAATTAAATTGTTAGGTTTGGAGCGGTCCCCCAACGCGACGTATTTTTTTTTTTAAATTATTAATACATACTTAGGTACTTTAAGATTGAGTATTTTTATTATTTTTTACTTTTTAAAGGGATCTTAGGTTTTTGTGTCGGGGGTTTTTTAAATTTTTAATTTAATTTTTTTTATGTGAAAATCTTAATGCGGTTCACAGAATATGTACATCTACTTACCAAGTTTCAACAGCATAGCTCTTATAGTTTCGGAGAAAAGTGGCTGTGACATACACGGACAGACAGACAGACAGACAGACATGACGAATCTATAAGGGTTCCGTTTTTTGCCATTTGGCAACGGAACCCTAAAAAAACACCCACTGTCTTCACATTTACAATAATTAAAATAATATAATACTTTAAAAGTTAATATTCATGTCATTGTATAAGTAAAATTCAACAATGTCAAGGTGTATATAAAATCAGGAAATAGTCCCGGTCTGATCATTTGAGGACCATGTACATGTAGGTATTCTTACTGTGCAAATTGGGAACTTCCAGGGGTTTGGGTGACCACATCTATCTCATATCCAATCTAAGGACTGATAAGGTCCATGTCTCCTTAAGAGCATGATGCCGTCCAAAGTCTCTGGAAAGCTGCTTCGTCACGTGTATCAGTAAGCGACGCCGACGTGAAGTCGCCGCTTGCGTTACTTTATGGAAGTATTCCTCTAAGTTCTCCGAGTGTCGATTCGAGGTATCGTGTGAGTAACGATTGACCTAAACACTAATATTAACATAATTAAAGATTTCGGAGATTATAATACGGTGGTTTAGTGAAAGAAACTAGTTAATAGTGTTTTACATCTATGTGTATAGTGTTTTGTTATCTGTACAAAGTGGTTTTAATTAAAAGATAGTAGTAGTAGAGTACCTAGTGAAAAATGGCGCAAGCCACAAAAAGTCATGAAATAAAAACCGTTTTAACAAAAAAAATCGCCAACGAAAAAGAACTATTTTTTTATTTTTTTTAAATAAACCTTTTAAGTATTGACTATTGAGTTTATTTACATGAACTATCGAATTTTATATTTTGAGTCGATGCCAAATAATAATATACGATTTTCAGTTAAGTTCTGTAAACACCATCTGCCTGGCCCTTTCCCAATTCTACAGTCTCCAGTCTTACCGGATGCAGTTGAGTACCAGTATTTTTTATGGAGCGACTGCCTATCTGACCTCCACAACCCAGTTACTGGGTAATACGATACCCCTTGGTAAGACTGGTTGTCGGACTTTCGGGCTTCTGACGACCCCTAACGACTGTCTAAGATCTAATCAGTTAAGTTCTGTAAACATACAACATAAATTATTTATTATTTAAATGATAAGAGTGTGGTGCAAGTAACTGACTTCGTATATTTGGGGAGTTTGTTTACAAGGGATGGAAAGATTGATAAAGATGTGGAAAGAAGAGTGAATGCGGGAAATAAAGTAAATGGTGCTTTACATGCGATTATGACCAACCAGTTGATGTCCGATAAGGCTCGACTGGCTGTTCACAATGGTGTACTGGTGCCTACGCTTTTGTATGGAAGTGAATGTTGGGTATGGCAAGAGAAGCATGAAAGTAGAATAAATGCTGTGGAAATGCGTTCCTTGCGAAGCATGTGTGGTGTGACTTTGAATGATAGGCTGAGGAATGACGTGATAAGAGAACAGTGTGGTTTAAAAGAAGATGTAGTGACAAAAATAGAAAAATATATGCTTAGATGGTTTGGTCATGTTGAGAGGATGAATGAAGGACGGCTCACAAAAGGTATTTACAAAGTAGATGTGAGTGGAAACACCGGGAGGGGACGCCCTAGGAGGACATATTGGTGATGTTCTTTAGAAAGGTCAGGTGCGTAGTACTCGCAACCGGCGTGTGTGTATGACCAATTGTATGAACCTAAACGAGGCAAAAGGAGTGTGTAGAGGTCGTAGCAGGTGGCGTTCCGTGGTTTCTGCCTACCCTCATGGGAAAAAGGCGTGATTGTATGTATGTATGTATCAGTTCACAATCACAGCTTAATAAAGAAGATTAAAATGCCTCGACCGTTGCGCTCTTTTTACCCAACTACGGCAACGCCAAAAAAGGGTTATGATTTTAACAGGCTGTACAAGGTGATTTGTAATTTGACGTATTCCTTCCAGTACGTGGTAATTTGACCCATTTGCAACAGTTAAAAGACCTATGCGTAAATTCATGGGATTCGAAAAAAACAATTTAATATTTTTGTTTTTTTTTTTAATATTTCCTATACGCACTATAAATCACTTTTCTCTAAACTCTTCAATTAAATCGTCTTTACTAAGTCGTAGTCATGACTAATCCATAGGATACCTAAAACTTTAGCAAACTTATTGATGTATCCACATTTTATAAACCATTCAACTGAAATCCATTCTCATCTGACATATAGAATACTTTCCCAATAATTCGTTCATATCTAGTCGGTCAACGAACGAATATTCTACGGTGACTGACAATAAGTCGAGCAGGGTTTTTCCAATAAAATAGAAACTGCATTTCATTGTTATTCAAAGGGTATCGTATTACCCAGACACTCGATTGTGGAGGTCAGATAGACAGTCGGTCAATTTAGGTACAACACTGGTATTCAGCTGCATCCAGTTAGTCATGACATGAATGACGTGCAAGAGAAAATAGTTTTGGTCTGTCACTAATGTCCCCAACAATATTCGTAAGTCAAGATTCCTTGTCTTCAAGTTTTATGTTTGTTGAAGCAATAATGGTATACACGGTATCACCCACAGAATGCCCCACACATTAAAACCAGAGGGGTATTGCGGAACTTTTTATCGGTAGGAATTGATTTAATATTCATAGTTAAACAACATTCATTGCGTTATTTACGTTGGTGAGCCACAATTTATTGTAACAAATGACGCAATGGTTTAGAAATAATCGTTATCCTATTCAGATTCTAATAAATTGTGCGTTTCACAATTAGGGTGCAGTCCACCAAACAGGACAAAGAGTAAACTAACAAAAGTTCACAGAGTCTAAATGAGGAAGACGTACAAAAGTAGCTAAACAAGGTAATATTTTGATCGATTTGGGAAAACTCATTCTGATACATAAGATCACCTTCGATGCTTATCTGATCTGAGTTTATTTCGAGAACACTATTTATAATTTGTTGTATATTTATGGTTGTGTGTAGTAAAGTGATAAATGCTGTTGTTTGGAATAAATTTTTAGAGATAAAAAGCTGCCTTTTTCATCCGATTGTTACAATTACCTGAGTCCGGGTCATCTGCAAATCTTCACTTCCACGGTACAATAAATTGCATCCTCTATACCAGCCTTTCCCAAAGTGGGCGATAACGCCCCCTTGTGGGCCTGCAGCGCCCACAAGGGGGCGCCGGTGTAAAGTGCTTTGTAACGCATAGAGGGGTCTTGGCGTGTTAAGATCCTCCCGGACCGACCGCGGCAAGTGTACCCTAACGACATCGATCGATCCTCGTGGTTGTTATTACTTATCCAAAAGCCCCTGGAACTACCCCATCAACATCCTCATTTCATCTGAAAAACGTCCACTGCTAGACAAAGGCCTCCCTCAAAGGGAGAGGGTTTGCCATAATCGCCACGCTTGGCAGGCGGTTTGGTGATCGCAGTTTGGTGGTTAAATACATAGAGAACGCTGCTGTCCATTCTCCAGTAATTCCATTATAGTCTGTGCCAGATGTGAAAAAAATAAAAGTCGTTGACCTTTCAATGTATTCAAATATTTCAAAACGATACGAAAAAATGTAAAGAAAGTGTCGCTAGCACGGTCAAAACGGTAATTTGAATACTTTGTTAGGCAGGTGTCAACGACTTTTATTTTTCTCACATCTGGCCTAGACTATAGTCGCCTTTTACGACACCCACGGAAAGAAATGGGATGATGGAAACGACTTAAACTCTAATATTTAAAAAGATTAGGCAAAACTCAAATTCAATCAGTCTACGGTAAAGGAACAGTCACAAGGCCAAGCTGCTATAAATGTAAGCTACTATAGTCATTGTAATCATGGCAATCTATACTAATATTATAAAGCTGAAGAGATTGTTTGTTTGTATGTTTGTTTGTTTGATTGAACGCGCTAATCTCAGGAACTACTGGTCCGAATTGAAATATTATTTTTGTGTTAAATAGCCTATTTATCGAGAAAGGCTATAGGCTATATAACATCACGCTACAACTAAGAGGAGCGAAGCAGTAATGAAAAATGTTGCAAAAACGGGACGGGAAGGGTCAGGGGAACAAGAAATTTAACGCGGACTACGTCGCGGGCAGAAAAATTGTTGTATAACCTAAGTAGTTGAAATAAAAAATAGTAAGTTTTAAAAATTGTTTAATAATATGCAATTTAAATCATTCTAGTACAAAATAGCACATAAGGAAAAATCATTGAAAACGTCAAACTTTTGAAGAAAGTGACAGATCAAAGTTGTGTTCATGTTTTACAAATATATTATGATTTATGTTATATAGTGAGTGATGATATGGTAAGAAAAGGTGACTACCGAGATGACGACTAATAGCGAATTGTGAATGGAAAAGACATGTTGCTCCGTCCGCAAAGGAATTGAGATAAGGACGGGACAGTTCCGATATTTTAGTTCCGAAGTGGCAGTGTCAAATTACACGTATTTGAAATCGAAATCAGAAATAAGTATTGAACGATTGTGGTTATTAAATTTAAAGTACATTTTTGATAAAATAAAATAAAAATATGGAGTATTCATTTGCTTGCTGTGTCATGGGATTGTCAGAGAATTATCTCAGGAGCCGGTCAGGTGTTTCTATGTAGCGCTATCTACAAGCTGGGCAGGAGTGTCTTGAATGCCAGTTGGTGTGACGAAGAAGTGTTTTTTCTGCGGAGTGCCGTCTTCAGTTTTGACTGGTATTTGAGGTGGGGTACCATTTGGTGAGACGTTTGGTGCGCCATGCGGTGATACATTCGGCGTTTGGTTTGCTTTGTCGAATGATATTGGATAAAATGTTCCGTAAGGTGGTCTGCCATATAGTGGTCCATACGAACCTAGGTGATGCGGTATCCCACCGTGTGGTGTGCTGATCGGTACTCCTCCTGGCCTGCCATAGGGTATGTTATAAGTGTCGCCGAATGGTCTTCTATAGTATGTGAAAGATGGTGTGCGATGCGATGGATACATTGGAGATGGATAATATGGATGGTAAGGGTAACCTGGTCTATTGCCAGGCCAACTTGTTCGATACGATGGTGAATAATGTGGGCGAGACGTTCTTGATCGATGTCTATTTTCGTGATTGTGTTCACTCCCTCCGCTAATCATAGTATTCGCTCTAAAGCCTAAACCGAAGCTAAACTTTTTTCCCCTATCATTATCCTTGCTTCTTCCTCCAAAGAGGCGGTGGAAACACGGATCACCTGAAACAACGAATATTATTTAAACTGCGGATAATTTGACAGCTTATATTGCAGAGATTCTGATGATGAATCAAGTATAATACGACCCCTATGTTAAGCACGAGGTGACTGGTTTAATCCTAGCTTTACTTTTATTTTAATATATGTATCACTCTCTAACTGGGAAGAATAGTATAGTCCTCCAGACCAGTATTTCGGCCATGGCGGCCGATCTCAACGAAGACTAGCCATCGGCGTGGGAGATTTTATAGTGCACTAGTGTGTACACAGACACAGGGGCACTCACTCTTCTCTCACTCTCATAGTTCGATGGGGCGGCAATCCAACACGACCACAGAGAAATCAGGCGTAGAACCAACGGCTTAACGTGTTTTCTGAGGCACGGGAGTATCACACGGCCAACTTCCAAATTCCGGGTTGTTACTAAGAATTTTTTTACCTGGGAAGAATAACATCGTAAAACAACCTATTTCGGTGATCAATGCTCCTGCTTTCGATGTATGAGAAGCCTATTCAAGTCAAGCAGTCGTACAGTAACAGTATCTATATGTCGCAGCCTGGGTGGCTGAGATGCGAGGCATTGTGTCTTCTTCACGATCCGACATAGTTTAACTTAGATGTGGGCACTGTCGTGGGTACTCGAACAAAAGATACTTTAAATAAAATCACTTTATTTGAAACTAGGCTGTATAAGAAACAAACACGTGCGTTGGTACTGAGCGTCTGCTAAGACTGTTGGAGTTAGGCTTGCGCCACACTCCTTCCTTCTGCTAGTCCTCGCTGCATCCCCTCTACCGACGATCGTGTCCAAGCGGCAGGGCGCGCTTGCGTTTCCGGTAACGAAATTTTTGTAATTTAAATTAGTTACTAAACTACTCGCTAGATGGCGCTGTCTGTGGCATCGTGGCACCATCAATGCACGACATATACATATTAACGTGTCCTTCTTTGTGGCCCTGTTGTTCTTTTAAACTACGTAACGGATTTCGAAGCGGTTTAGAACATTATTTAAATAATGTTTACCGGACGGTTTATTTGTATGATAACTTTCTTTTAAACTTTCATATCCTTATCCTCACATAATACAAAATTAAGTCGCATTTTGTGTTTGGACGCTTAGATCTTTTAAACTACGGATTTTAATACGGTTTTCATTAATAGACAGAGTGATTCATTGTTATCTCCGTAAGTGTGTCCGTGGCATCACAGCTGGCCCTATCAGAATACCAGCGCTGCGGTAGTTGTATTTTTTTACAAATATCGCAGCATTATGCTCTTTTATATTTTATATCTTTTAGAAATACTTTGTTATCTGTACGTTAAATGTAAATGTTTCTATGTTCTTTTTTATTGTTTTATGTCCTGTGTGTGTCCCAAATAAAATATTTTTCTTTCTTTCTTTCATTCAAGAGATAGGTTTATATCTATACTTACTTACTTACTAATATTATAAAGCTGAAGAGTTTGTTTGTTTGGTTGAACGCGCTAATCTCAGGAACGACTAGTTTGAATTGATAAATTATTATTGTGTTGAGTAGCCTATTTATCGAGGAAGGCTATAGGCTATATAACATCACGCTACAACTAATAGGAGCGGAGCAGTAACGAAAAATGTTGCAAAACCGGGGAAAATTACACGGGTAGGTGATTCGACGCGACGGGAAGGGTCGGGGGAACAAGAAATTTAACGCAGACGAAGTCGTGGGCAGAAGCTAGTGTATAATACGTGGGCGAAGCCGCTGGCAGAAACTAGGCATACGTAATTCTTGATGTTTCTTCAAGTCGAAATTAAATACCGTGCATGCTATGTAACTTTAAGATAAATATTATTGAAATTGTTACTCACAGTGGTATTCTTCCAAAATCACCAGAACAAGAAAAAAACCGATCTGCAACAAAATGATGTATTAAATAAATACATTTAATTCATTTATCTTAAATATTATGACGATGTAAGAATATGAAAAAGAAATTTTATTTAGTCAAACATGTGATGCATACAGAATTAAAATAATACATGCATGCAAGATCTAAAATAAGAGTGGTTCATGACATTTCTGCCATTTCTAATGGCGTGCATATATTAAAGGTACAATTATTATGATTGAATCAATGTTTTTTAAATATTACACCTGTACAATAAATATCAGTCTCTATTTAATCATTTATTATATTTAATCATTTACACCATCCAATTATTGATTATTTACTTTCCTAGTCCAATATTACAGACTACAACTATCACAATGTAGATTTTCACCACTATAATAGGCATTCAATAATATAATAACTTTTATAATATATAAAGGTACAAATATTTAAGTAGTGTAGGTTTATACACAGATTAAAATAGACTTTATAGCTATGAATATGCTACGCAACACATTGAATTTATGTAGAGTATGTTGCGGTAAGTTCGGTGCAGGGGTAAGACCGTACAAATTTATTTCTCGGCTAAATTGTATAACAAAAGCTCATTTTGAATATTTACAATATTGTGTTCTGCGCCATTTTTATCCGCCCCGTCCATCAAAACTAAACAAAATAATAATAACCTAATTATAATTTAATTCATACGGTCTTAACCCAGTGCCGAACTTACCCCAACATACCTTAGATTAAAAGACACATCAAAGTCACACTCATATTACTTAAATCTAGGTTGAGATCATTTTAAAAAAAACACTCACTAACAACTTCATTTTTCAACACCAGTACGTTCTAAGTGTTTTACGACAACCTTCTCGCGCAGAATACTAACCGATATTGACTTAATAATCGGAGTAAACTAGCAAAATAAAATATGAATGAATGACCTGTGGTCTCTATATACTGATAAAGCATTTCATTTGTAACTAAAGTCTAATTGCTTTGTTTATATACAATTTGTATTCTCAATAGGTACAGATTATTATTAGTGGTAATGGCTCCGACTTACGAGTTGGAGGCCGTGGGTTCGAACCCAAGCAGGCGCTTTACTTTGTGTAAATAATTTCATCACCACTGCTCTCAAAACTGTGAAGGAAAACATCGTGAGGAAACCGGCATGTCTTAGATGTGACATCTGCCAACCCGCACTGGGCCCACATGGTGGATTATGGCTCACTCCCTCTCACCGAGAGGAGGCCTGTGTCCCAGCAGTGGGAACATTGTCCAAAAAAATCTAGTTCAACTTTCTTTGACTCTTGGATATCGAACCCAGGACCTCGTGCTTAGTGGTAGCGCTGGCGACCACTTCACCAACGAGGCGATCACATATCATTGGTTGCAATGTAACTTGTAAGTGTTCACTAATTACATTTAGAGAACGACGCAAGTTAGTGAAAACAAACATGATTTCGTTATATGAGACATCCTTAAAAGATAAGAAAAGAATTATCAAAATCGGTCCACTCTGTAAAAAGTTATGCGTGATCATATATTAAAAATATATATATATGTACATACGCGTCGAATTGATAACCTCCTCTGCTTTGTTTCGTCGGTTAAAAACAATCAAGTAGTTGGTCAAACTATCCAATAATGAAAAAAAATGCATGATATAACAGAGAAACATTTATTAAAGTAAATTAAGACACATTTATTGCCATTATGTGTGCTAAGTATGTAAGATAAGAAATACTCATAAGTAGTATAAAAGTAATAAAATTACATTTTGAATATGGTTTATAGATAGTCGGACTAAATGAACCTTTTCAAGAGGTAGGTAGATAAGGGTTGATTCTTCAAATTCTGCTTATTCCTCGTTCATTTCATCGTACAGAGGAGTTGCAGTTGTAGTACGAAGTTTGCGCATTTGCCTCATAAGCGGTCTTCTTTGTGGCCTTTGTGGTACTTCATGCTCCGGCTTGATTACTTCATGGCATGACTGATGGTTTGGCCTCGCGAATGTTAGGCTGTTCACGTTCGTATGATGGATTGTTCGGCGGATTGTAAGATGACCTTCCGTGCGAATCCATTGTGTTCGGCGATCTGTAAGATCCATATGGATTTCCGTTTCCATAAGCCGAGTTTATGGGATATCTAGTTCGCACAGAACCGACATTATCATAACCAGTAAAGGTTAAACCAACGTTGTTGTCAGTTCGTAAGTATCCCTTTCCTTTGTCGTACCCTCCTGCCACGCCTACGTTAAAGCGTCCACCTGCATTGTAGCCCCAACTATTCGAGGAGCTTCTTTCATCATAATATCCAGCTGGTCTACCATCCTCGTCGTAGTTTGTCAATGGTGCACCTGGAAATAAAGAGTATTAATTAAAGAGTTAAACAATGTGATATAAGATCCATCGTGTAACCGTTACGCCTACGTCCTACGCCTTTTGTACATACAACATTAAGCTACAAATATTGCTTTAATTTAAATGTGAAAGGCAGCGCGCAATGTAACGCACGCAAAATAATGTGTTTTTAATGCATGTAATGGTACAGAATTTGCGGAGGTACACATAATTAAGTAATATATACCATTCAAACCTTTTTTTACAAGTTTCGTAAAAAAAAAATACTTTGAAATTTGGACCGTCAATATCTCCGTGAACAGAAGATTCCCAGTTACGATCCAGTACAAAATAATATCACCAGAACGGGAAGTATCTATCAGTGACCTGCCTTCGTTAAGTCTCTCTTTACACCCATTATTTTATTTTTACTCAATTTTCCATATAAACAACAGAAATGTGTACGAAACAAGCAGTGGAGGAGAGTGCAATTTTAAATTTAAAGATCTAAACCAAATAGATTTAAAAATAAGATAATAAGTAAAAATCTAGCTTCTGTTGGTTTGAAAAGACATACTAGGATTAAGATTACAATACGTCAGTATAAATCCTTATCAGTAACGCAAAATATGAGATAGATCTGAAGGCAAAGAAAAACAATCAAATTCAAGTATCCTTTTGCTGTGCTCTACAAGGTCCATAATGATCTAAATTATATTATTACCACCTAAGTTAACATTATGGTAAAGCAATAAAGATATTGAGTATTGAGTCATAAAGTCATTTTAGCGACAAATGTAGAAACCAGAAGTGGTTTTAATTGAGATTGGGAAAAGCAATTGATTCTCAGGTATGGCTGGCTGTGGGAGAATGGGAGTCGGGCTTATGGCTTCAGGCGCTACCGTCACCTAACATAGGCACTATGCTAGGTGACTCGACTTTCCGACTCGCTACAAGTCTGCGTCTGGGTGCTCCTTGTGTGGCTCCGCATCGGTGTCAGTGCGGTGAAGCAGTTGACCGCCTCGGACACCATGGCCTTTCCTGCAGCAAGAGCGCTGGTCGGCTGGCACGGCACGCCAGCATTAATGACATCATCCGTCGGGCTCTTGTCACCGCCGGGGTGCCAGCTGTCTTAGAACCCAATGGCTTGGCACGCGACGATGGGAAGAGGCCAGACGGAATGACCATAATGCCTTGGAAGGCCTTTGGTGTGGGATGCTACCTGTGTCGACACCCTCGCGCCATCCCATCTTCTGAGCACGGCAGGCTGTGCTGGGGCGGCTGCTGCAGGTCCAGAAAATCTCAAACGGCGCAAATATAACAATCTTATTGGGAACTATATTTTTGAGCCGTTTGGGGTTGAAACACTAGGGCCGTGGGGTCCGAGTGCTCATCGAGTATTTCGGGACATCGCCAAGCGGTTGGCTGACTCTTCATGTGACCAGAGGGCTGGCCTATTTTTAGGTCAAAGAATCAGCATTGCCATCCAACGTGGCAACGCTGCCAGCCTTCTGGGCACTTTTCCCACCGACAGTGATGCGGACGAATTCTTTGATGCCCAGTGAGCTCTTCCCCCCTCCCTTATTTTTTTTTTTTTCTTTACCTTTATTTAATTGTATATAATATATTTATTTTAGTGTTATTTTGTGGATTGTATTTAAGTTAAAATAAGTAGTTCTAATAAATGTATATATGTTCTACTCACAATTGAACTCATCCAAAAGTACCACGATCAAGAAAACGAAAACCTGTAACAAATAAGTTTACGTTAATCATCATTCTTGTTTTGTACATCTACTGTGAACTATAAAAAAATTGTTTTCGCCCATCCACTAATTTAATACAAAATACAGAGGATTTGATCTAGCCATGACAACTGACTGAAGTACCCTTTTGTGTCACATAGGGCCACATATTTTCTAAGTTCATTTCATCGTTTTTTTTTAACTATTCCATAGTTAAAAAAAAACGATGAAATGAACTGTACTCTAGAACCGTACAGTACGATATAACGGCTATCCGGAACGACCAAACAGATATCTACAGGTCTATTCTGTAAGGATATTGGAATCTCGGATCGTCGTAGGGTGGCTGGTAGCAGCTGAATGAGAGTTGCCGAGAATTGAGATGAATGGCGTGAGAGACCTACATATGTCCAGCGGTTGACTTCTGTAGGCTGATGACTTCATAATCCGCTATAGTAGAAGCTGGCTAGTACGTCTAGTGCGTCATACAGACCAGCTTCTACTATAGCGGACTCCCGGCGATACTCATAGGCCAGTAATAGGTAGCTCACTGCCCAGTAATGACCAGGCCCGGGTCGACGGCGCGTTTTGTTCCACGCGCGCCTCAAAGAGTTGTCAGTATGTATTGAAGGGGTTTGCTAGGGTTGATGCGTGCCAAGGTTGCAGATTTATTCAAAATAGATACCGTGGCCCTTGAACAGGAAACTGAAGGAACACGGGTGGGCTTTAGTTAATAAAAATCTGAAACGCCCTCCCGCTCCGCCCAGAGCAGGAGACGTCATTTGATAATTTCCCAACCAGGATAAAGAGCTGCAACTAGACCAATGAGCCACTCGAATAACTAACACTAAAGAGACGGCTAATGTTATAAATTAAGATGGCGGCAGATATATGAATCTCTGACGTAATTCAAAAGTTATTAATCATAACACTTACAAGGAACTTCATGGTTTCCGGACACACTGATGTGTTTTTCTAACAGTAACTATGTGTTGGCAAAAGTAGAATAATGCCTCGTCCTTATGCGTGGATCTATTTATATGAATATTATATCTCGCTTTGTTTTAATAAAGATTTAAACTATTAATAGATAACTATTTCGTGTAAAGTTTCGGACTGCCCTTTAGCCATATGACGTAGATATGTTTTATCACTAAGAAAACGTGAAGTCAATAAGGTAATAGGGCCAATAGGAATAGTATCCGCTCTACGCGAGGTCAAACGTTACTGTAGATAATATAACATTTCATCTGTTTTTGATGTTTCGGACAGTCCGACGCTTCTGGTGGCAGTCACAGTAAGTTAAAAGGTAAACGATAAAAATTAATTTTGGCATGTTATTAATGAGTTAGTTTATAAATAACTTCAGAAATTCCTTTCGTATTTCTTTAAAGTGTTTACTGGTGCCTGTTTTGCTAGGCTGACACACCTATTTTTTATTTATAAGTTGCCATGCTAACTGAAAATAAATAAAGTTTTGTAAATAAAACAACTTCTTAATTTAGCTTATTTAAGGTGACAGATCACCCAGTTTGTAATTAAATAAGTATTTAAAACAGTCTTTGTAACTTGTTACTACTAATGTAGTATCAGAATAACTTAAGCTCCGATATACGAAAGAATAGTCTAATGTCTTTTCCATAATTTATCAATGCTTATTTAATTTATATATAAGTCAATCAATAAACTAAGTAAACAGAGTGTGTATCGTTTTCACGCGTTCCGAAAGTAGCAACTGTACACGGTGTGGTATTGCTACGCCGTAGCACGACCTCTACGAAGCACATTATGTTTCTACGACGTAGCAGAGAATCTACGACAATTATGTTTTAGTTTTTCCTACATCCAGACCGCTTTATCTCTGATTGTCGAACTAATTTGATTGAAACTCAAAATTCAAATTAATATTGGTTTCAACGAGGTATTTGTGGAAACTTCCAGTCGAATGTGAGTACCGTGCCGTGTGTGTGTGTGTGTGTGTGTGTGTCAAAACAAGGTTTTTTTTATAAAAAAAGAAAGATGAGCGATTTGCTTGTTTTTAAAAATACTAGCAATAATAACAAGCGATAATGACTATCGTTGACCTTAAAATACACACATTAAAAGTGTCTACTGATCAAGTACGTTAAGAGTATCGTAGGGACTGAGGATTATTATTTTTACTTTTTTGGATTGTTATTGATTATTTTTTAGTAAAATTCACAATTTGAATGAAGAATTTTCTTTAAATTTTCATTGAAAATAGTAAATCAATCTGGATTCCTAGAAAAGGCCATTACAATTTCTGAATCGGAATTGAAAAAAATATATCAATATGGAGCGACGACATCATTTGACACGAGAAGAGATGATGTGAGCCGTCGGAATGTTGCAAGCTGTTTCCAGACAACGTAATGGGGCTCGTTATCAATGGGCTCGCGAACATAAAAATTTGGAGGAAGAAGATTTTTCCAATGAATAAAGTTTCAGTATGTATTGCATGGAGGATCTATGGACATCAAAACGTTAGAAATTTTGTCAAGAAGTTCATTCATACGGAGGGAGAACAATAATGGATAAGGCTTTTTTGTGGGTAGGAAATCATCAAATGACTTCTCCCGCTCTGGGTGGAGCGGAAGGGCGTGTCAGAGTTTTACTGACTAAAACCCACACGTGTTCCTTCCGTTGCCCATATGCCAGGGCCACGGTAACTCTTTCGAACGAATCTTGCGACCCTGGCAGCGGCTACACTTCAAGTTATACCTTTCCAGTTTTAGCTGACGTCGCATTGAGCTTTGCTTTTCATACAATGAGAAGTCAGCTTATACTGAAAATGTAATGTTTGATTTGTGGCCGTGCGTACTTAAATCTAGTACTAATAGGGTGAGAACGCCGGTCGTAGAAGTCAGAAAAAACTGGCCAAGTGCGAGTCGGACTCGCGCACCGAGGGTTCCGTAAAGTTCTGCAGTGGCCTGCTCAGTCGCCAGATCTCAACGCAATTGAGGACGCACGGGATATGCTCCAAAGAAGAGCTCAGCGAGTATGGATACCGTGCATACCCCACAACAACTTTTAGACTTGTTAGAAAGAACATGAGCGGCCATTCCTCAAAGTGATTTTCGATGAACTGATTTTAAGCAAGCCAAATCGCTGTGATGGTGTGATTCGTTTGAATGGTAGAAATACAGATTCTTAAATTTTTATCCTCTAAAATCCCCAATACTGCCATTTAATCGGCAACATTAACTTAATATTTTCGTCCAATTTGCAAAATTTGCCATTTTTCTTAATTTGTACAAAATATAGGGATACGTTGTTTGCTTAAACGTAGGAATTAAAGTAAGAAGCCATTCTGGAAGAGTGGATATATTAAATATTAATTGAATACATTTTTACACCTAGTTGAAAATGTACCTGATCTTTAAACAGTTTTGTTGTGTGTAGTTCGTACTGACCCTTACTTATTTTGTAATGGGGATGTCCACAAGTGACAACCTTGTAGGCACAGATAAAAATTACCGATGACAAGTATGTCACCGGCAGTGAAGTTTTAATTACATACACTTTCATCACTTGTGAGCCCTTAAACATGAGATAACTGCACAGTATTTAAAGCTTGGTCAGTCAGTTCAAACGTCAGTAGGTCCGTGTGCTTGATACCTGCTGTCTCGGAAACAATGAAGTTACTTGTAAGTTGTTTCTATAATAATAATTTGCTTTTTAGGGCCCGTAAACGACCTCTAGCGATCGGAAGTAGAGCGTACTATTGTATTGTGTGTGACCATGTAACGTTACAAATCGTTCGAAATTAAAATGTCGGGGTAAACCGTAGGCCACAAGTAATTTAGATAGTCGTTTTATTTATTACTGTGGTACACACGACTACACATTTTTTTTTTAATGGGAAATCATCAAATGACTTCTCCCGGTCTGGGTGGAGCGGGAGGGCATGTCAGACTTTTACTGACTAAAACCCAACCGTGTTCCTTCAGTTGCCCATATGCCAGGGCCACGGTAACTCTTTCGAACGAATCTCGCGACCCTGGCAGCGGCTACACTTCAAGTTATAGCCTTTCCAGTTTTAACTGACGTCGCATTGAGCTTTGCTTTTCATACAATGAGAAGTCAGCTTATACTGAAAATGTAATGTTCTATTCAAGTAAATCTAGTACTAATAGGGTGAGAACGCCGGTCGTAGAATTCAGAAAAAACCAGGAACGACGACGGCTGGAAGATGAGCTATGATTTTTCACCGTAAAAAGGAGGTAAAACTGTACTTAAGGAATTAAAACTCTATACTGGATGGTGGCCGGTAAGTTCGAGGCTATAAACTTACTGTATTCAGGGTTTGTAAAGCTTATATAATGCATTTTTAGAACATTTTAAAATTTAAAGCCAGCAGCAATGCGAATTGATAATCGACCTCGGCCGCAACAGTGAAACTTCTGAAACATTATCTGTGTGGGATAAAAATTTTACTTATTAACTATTTCATTTCAAGAAAGATAATGTTTCCATGGAAAAATAGTAAAAAAATCTAATAATATTGCATGTATTTCAATACATAAATGAATAATAAACTAAGCTCATAAACGAGATATCGTTAAGATAATTTTTTTTTCCGCGTTGACACGGTCGAACGCGGACGCTTTGTTCGCAATTTATTCGTAATTTTACTCCAAAAAATGGGGTTTTAATTCGTGGAATACTGACTCGTAATGTTTTCGTGCAACTAATGAACTAAGTACTAAAGTGGAGTGAAGTGTTTCGCTGTTTTTATTCGCGAGTACAATATCGTGCGCGAGCGCTTGGCTGAGGTAAGCTCTTCCTCACCTCGGGGGAAAGAGACAGGCTGCGCGCGACAAATAATTCGTCCTTGTCGCACTACAGCGAGACGTGGAGCGGTTGTCGTAGCACTATAACACATCGACATATTTTTGATTTTTATCTGCTATAATGGCGAAGCAGTGCGGCGCTTGTAGTTCCGCTATTACAGATAGCTTCTTTTTGGAATGCTCGAATGACAAATGCGCGAGAGGGTATGATCTAAAGTGTCTTAAAATTACATCAGATGCTTTTAAGACTTATACCCTGGCATATAAGAAGAAATGGATATGTCCAGAGTGCATTTGCTTGAATCCAAAACGTGGAAATATAGATACACCGGTCAGAGCGGATAACCATACATTACCCTTAACCGCGTCACCTGACAATGTGAACACCAAGCGAGGAGGCCAGGCCCAAACCTCACCAGCAATTTTAAGAGACGTGGATTCCGTGTTACTGGATGAACTAAGGCAGTTCCGGGTGGATATTATGGCCCGCCTAGACTATCAAGCAAATGCGATTAAGATCATGCAAGGTCAATTTGCGCAAACAAAAAATGACCTTGATAGATTAGTTAATATAATGACGGTGATAGAAGAAAAAGTCAGTCTTAACTCGGCTCAAAATAGCCAACCTCAGGCGATATCCACCTTCGCTCCACCAACGAAGGAGGCTTCGACTAGCTCTCACTCTTCATTTGCTGAAGCCGTTGGTCGAAATAAGCACAATAATAAATCTAAAAAAAAAAATGCGGGTACCCAACCAGCCGCCGAAATGCAAAATGTAAACATGCGTGGGGCCACGAAATCAGCTGTACTTGAAACGCAGTCGAGTAATAATAGCCCACTAGACGCTATTGAACAGGTGGATCATGAGGAAGAAACTGGCTGGACAACCGTACAGTATAAAAGACCTAACCGTATGCCCAAAAATGTGACAATTGGAAGTAATACGGAAATAAAGGGAATAATGGCTATGGAAAGAAAGAAATATCTACATGTATGGCGTTTACATCCGGAAACCACGCTAGAAAGTATGACTGATTACGTTAAAAGTCTGTGTGGACCGGAAACACCTATGAAAATTGAGAAAATCAAACACAGAACAGCACGAGATTACTCGTCTTTTCTAATAGGTGTATCTGAAAAACACTATAATGCGTTGAATAATGCGGAAGTATGGCCACTGAACGCGGAATTCAATGAATGGATTTGGTTTCGTCAACAACCCAAGATCCCATTCCATAAGTAATGGTCCAATTCAAATATATTACCAAAATGTAAGGGGTCTGCGTACTAAGCTGGACAACTTCAGAAATAACCTAGTGTCGTCCGACTCGCATTTATTCGCTATTACTGAGTCAGGCTGCAGTGAGTCCATACAAGACGCGGAAATTGTGCCACTGGGATATAAAATATTAAGATGTGATCGAGCGGATGGTCGAAAACAAGGCGGCGCGCTTCTCGTGGCCACACACCGGTTCGAGCTGCGACAACTACCTATCTTGGACGCGTCGATAGACACTTGTGTGTTCGAAATGGTTTGCGCGACGGTACATTTATGTAAACGATTTTTGTTTGTGTGTTGTGTTATTTATATTCCACCTGGTAGCTCGGAAAATGATTATTTGTTGTTATTTAGAATAATAGAAAAATTGTGTGATAGATATGGAGAAGTTATTGTAATCGGTGATTTTAACTTGTATTCATGTCCTGTTAATATTAGTAACTATTACGAATGTTTTTTGTCATATTGCGAGTTCACTCAAAGTAACACAGTACCCAATTGCTTAGGTCGTCAGTTGGATTTGGTTCTGAGTGCGGGCATTAGCGGAGGGGTGACGGTGGTGGCGGCAGACGAGGCGCTGGTGCCTGTAGACACGCACCACCCGCCGCTAACTGTTAGCGTGCGTCTGGCCTCCGCCCCCGCCCCCGCCCCGCGGACTGCCCCCGCCGGCGCCTGCAGTACTAGTACTCGCCATATTAGACCACAGTGGAATTGGAATAAGGCCGATTTTCAGTCGTTATATTCTGGGCTAATTTCCACTGACTGGAGTATGTTGTATGGTATGAATGATTTGGAAGAGATGTTGAACTTCTTTTATGATAACATCAATTATGCGATTGATGCGTGCGTGCCGCGGAAAAACCTCAGTAGGGGAAATTCTCGGTACGTATACCCAGTATGGTATACAAGCAATATAATAAAAAATATTCAAATTAAAGCTGGACTTCATAAAAAATTCAAACAATCAAAGTTGAATAGTGATTATCACAGATTTGCGGAGTGTAGAAGTCGTATAAAAAAGTTAATAGAAATTGCGCACATAGAACATAGAAATAAAATACAATACCAATTCGTAAAGGATCCTAAATCGTTTTGGCAGTATATTAGGTCAAAACAGAAAAGCACCAATAAGCACAGTATTATAAAAGACGGTCAACATCTAACGGATGATGAGTTTGCGGGGCAGTTCGCAGACTTTTTTGAGTCAGTGTACAGCAACGAGCCACCCCAGCTGGACGCGGGCGCGGCGGCGGCGGAGGTCGGCGCGACCAGTGCGCGTGTGCATATTGAGACGCTGAGTCTTTCAGAAGTTCAGCAGGCGCTTGGAAGTCTCAAACCAAAACGTTCGTCTGGCCCAGACGGTATACCTGCGTTTCTGTTCCGGGACTGTGGAAGGGTACTGGCGGAGCCATTGCTACATATATTTAATACATGTTTAGAACAAGCAACGTTCCCTCCTAGGTGGAAACTCACGCGCGTTATTCCGGTCCCTAAAGGAAAACCTGGTCCGGATATCTGTAACTACAGGCCGGTAGCTGTACTATCGACGCCGGCTAAGGTACTGGAGTCAGCTATTCAGCGCTCAGTGCAGGGACAAGTGCTCGCGCGTCTGTCAGATGCGCAACATGGGTTCCGGCCGGGACGCAGCACTGCCAGTAACCTACTAAATTTTATGGTGCAGGTGGTACCATCAGTAGACTCTGGAGTGCAGGTAGATGTTGCGTACTTCGATTTTCAAAAGGCGTTCGATAAGGTCGACAATGACGTCCTATTAATGAAGCTTGCGAAAATTGGATGTGCGCTGCCTCTGCTGCAGTTCTTTGCTAGCTACATGAAGGGTCGCCAGCAATATGTAGACTACAATGGCTGTGAATCTCGACCGTACTACACTAGATCCGGCGTGAGCCAGGGCAGCAATGTAGGGCCTCTCGAGTTTATTATAATGATAAATGACTTACCGGAAGTCGTGAGACATGGGACTTGTTTATTGTTTGCAGATGACCTGAAATTGCTGCTCGAGGTAAGAGATCACTCGGACTGTGAACGCCTGCAGAACGACATCAACCGAGTAGTTGAGTGGAGCAAGGCCAACAAACTGCATTTTAATGTAGCCAAATGCTCGGTGATGTCTTTCACTCGAGCCCGGACGCCTTTGTATTATCAATACAAGGTAGAGGATGCGTCGATGCAACGAGTGTCCCAGGTACGAGACTTAGGGGTAATCTTCACTCCGGAACTAACCTTCCGTGAGCATATCAATAAGATATGTAAGAAGGCATACAGAAACCTAGGTTTCGTACTCAGGCAGGCTCAGGGGTTTACCAACATCACGACACTCAGGGTGTTGTATGACGCACTAGTCAGAAGTCACCTTGAACATAGTGCAGTCATATGGGCTCCTCATGAAGCGAAATATAGTGTCATGTTAGAACGTGTTCAAAATAAGTTCACAAGACACCTGTATTTCAAACTTTATGGGGTATATCCATTTTACCCATTGATGTACCCTACACTATTTGTACTGGGTATGGTAGGGTATAACGCGTTAAGGGTGCGACGGGACTTTGCGCTCGCAGCGTATGTAGTGAAGCTACTACGTGGCGGGGCGCATAACCCGGGAGTGCTGCGGCGCCTGGAACTTTGCGTGCCAGACCGGTACGTGTGGAGGCGGCGACGCCCGCCCCTGCTTGCTGTGCCTGCAGCCAGAACCAATCTACTGGCGAAAACTCCTCTCACTAGAGCCATCCGCGTGGTGAACGAGGTTCACGAGAGGGTTGATGTATTGTGGTGTAACTTGAGTGAATTCGCAAGAGTTACATTATTTATAATATGTTATTTAGATGTAGGTTAAGATTTAAGATATGTATATTATGTAGAACGTGATTTTATAGGATGTAGTTATATTAAGGATTTAGCATGTAAGGCCACTCTATCGCATTGGATCGCTGATCTGTAATGGTAGTGTAGGTAAGATTGAATAAATAAATAAATAAAAATAAATAAATAATATAATACCGCAACCATCAGACGGGCAATTTTCGCAATTATAAGAATGTTCACTGTCTGATCTCAGTAGCAATCTGTCAAAAATACCTCGAGTTTCCATACATATTTGACAAGTTTTTGACATTTGGTTGTCGCCGAGATGAGGCTGCGACTAGACTTCCAACACTTCCTGTAGCTTTTAAGCACAAAACTCTTGTTTCGATCTAAATTACCTATTTTGTTACAGATTTCCCTTTTATTGACCGCGGTGTGTGTGCACTGTGAGTACATACCTACTTACATTTTTAAACATGTTATTCAATGATTATGTTTTCGGACGCACAAGTCAATAAAACTCTTTTTCAAAAGTAACTGAAATATTGACTGATTTGGTATGTTTTTGACGTTCACGAAAGTAGACGGAATCATTATTTAAGACGGTTTAATAATGGATCGAGTCGAAACAAAAACAGCATCCACTACCAATAAGTATTTCTTTATATAAAACAAAACATTCTAATGTTACTTTCAGGCATACCATTATACGAAGATGGCAGAGGACATTACACAGAGACACGTACGTCGTACGTTACTGGTTACAACGGCACTCTCGGTATTAACTTAGGCGCCGAAGTTGGATACAAAGACGGAGTCGTAGTGCTGAGAACTACAAAAAATATTGGGCCTGACTTTAAAGCTTACAATGAATCGGTTGTGAGGAGCTATGACCGAACACCGGATGTGACATCTCCACCACCTAATTACGGATCCACAAATTGTGCAGAAGATTGCATGCTGATTCATCATGGCAATCCAGGGGCAATTCAGAACAATCCGTGGGCAATGCCGAACAATCCTTGGATAATGCCGAATAATCCAAGAGCAACGCAGAACTACCAATGGGGCATGCCAAACAATCAATTGGTCACTTCAAACAATCTATAAGGCAGGTCGAAACATTCAACATAGTATACATTAAAAGGCTCACCGTATGGTACACCAAACGACGTGTCACAGCAGAACCCTTCATACGGTATTTTAAATGGCGCACCGACCAACCTGCTTCAGTTATTTCATTTTATATTTTTCTATCGTACCCACATTAGTAGCATTCAAATCTACTACAAGTAGGTTTCATACCCACATAGTTGAAATTTAAATATTAATACATTTATTTAATAAAAGCCATCCTTTAATTTAAAGTCATCATCATCATTTCTGCCGAAAGACGTCCACTGCTGGACTTAGGCCTCACTCAATGTTGGGGGGCTTTGCCATAATCGCCACGCTTCGCATGCGGGTAGGCGATCGCAGTAGGGTGGTTGAATGCATAGAGAACGCTGCTGCCCATTCTCTAGTAAGTCTCTGAGTCACCTCTTACATCACCCACAGGACGAAATGAGATGATGCTATTCTTAACGTCCGGTACGAATAATGTTAATTTAAAGTATAGTGCTCTAGTTCCCACAATTTTTTTGACTGGCCTGTTAGTCTCGTGGTTAGTGACCCTGACTGCCAAGACTGAGGTCGTGGGTTCGATTCCCACCCAGGACAAATCTTTGTGTGATGAGCACAATCATTTGTTCTGTGTCTGGGTGTAATTTATCTATAATATGTGTGTATTTAGAAATATATAAGTATATTTATCAGTTGTCTGGTTACCATAGTACAGGCTCTGCCTAGTTTGAGATCAGATAACGGTGTGTTGGTTGTCCTAAGATATTACTAAGATATTATTTTAATAGCCTTCCAGAAGATACATATATAATAAATAGTTGTATCTCAAAAACTGTTTTTAAAAACAAAATAATTAAGTACCTCTTTGATGTGTTTTGCCAAAGCCTTACTGTAAATAATATTTGAAAAATCTTGCGTATTGTATGATTCTGTTAAAAAGAAAAGGTGTTAATTTTGATGTTATTACAAAACAAATAGGAAAAATGGAGCTACATCTACCAACAAACTGCTTTCCAGTTTGATAGAAGTAATATTTTTTGTAAAAAAAAATACTATATCATTGTGAATAAACACTTTTTAATTTTGTTTTTTTTTTTACTATATTGGTCGCATTTAGTAAGAAGATTAATGTGGGAAAATATCCGATCTCTATGCGGGAGAGGCCACTGGCGAAAGCTAGTCCCCTGTAGAATCTATACTAATAGTCCTCCAGACCGAATTTCGGCCACGGCGGCCAATCTCAACGGAGACTAGCCATCGGCGCGGGAGATATTATAGTGCTCAAGTGTATGCGCAGACACAGGAGCACTCACTCTTCCCTCACTCTCATAGTCCGATGGGACGGCAATCCGATACGACCGGAGAGAGATCAGGCGTAGGACCAACTGCTTAACGTGCTTTCCGAGGCACGGGGGTATCCACACCGCCAACTTCCAAACTCCGGGCTGCTACTAAGAAATTCCTAATGGAAAAACCCAGTAACACTTTGCCCGACCCGGGAATCGAACCCAGGACCCCACGCTCAGCAGTCGCGCTTGCGACCACGAGACCAAAAAAGAGTTTACTTGTTTGGTTGAACGCGCTAATCTTAGGAAGTGCTGGTTCAAATTGAAAAAATTGTTTTGTGTTGAGTAGTCTATTTATCAAGAAAGGCTATAATTTAAATAAAATCGCACTAGGGCCTAAGAGCCGAGCAAAAAGAAAAAACGAATATGAAAAATTCTCACGGACAGGCTATTCGATGCGACGGGATGGGTCGACGGAACAAAAACTTTAACACGGATGAAGTCGCGGGCAGAAGCTTATATAAAAAATATATTCAATATACCGATTTGATTTTGCTACGATTTAATTACACATATAGATGCAACGTCAGCCCTGCGATTTGTAATAACATATACCAACGTGTTTATATATATTCATTTTTTTCTCATCAATAAGCCTTGAAAGACGAATAGGCTAGCTGGGGTAATAGGTTTGTACTGGACAATTTACATAAAATTGGACAGGCAAAATTTGTAAGATATAATATTCGAAGTAATGTTATAAATAGACAATTAGGTCCCGTGTACCGTCTTCAACACGAAAAAAAAACTCGAACAATTTACACAGAACAATGGCTTTAATTTAAAAATAATATTAAATTTTCAATATAAGTACGTATATATGATAGAAAACTAGAAAAATAAATAATTATCCCATCTTGGCTTTACATGCCCAATTGGTTGTTATTCGGCACGCTCGATGGACTCTTTGTCATGGCCCATTTTTTGTTGGGCGTACCCGATGGGCTGTTGGGCATTCCCGATGGAATGATTGAAGTGCCCCCTTGGCTGTTCGGCATGCCCCCTTGGCTGTTTGGCATGCCCCATTCATTATTCGGCACGGTCGATGGATTGCTTGACATGCCCCCTTGACTGTTCGGCATGCCCCCTTGGCTGTTTGGCATGCCCCATTGATTATTTGGCACGGTCGATGGATTGTTTGATATGCCCCATTGGTTGTTGGGCATTCCCGAAGGAATGTTTGACATGTCCCTTTGGCTGTTGGGCATGCCCTCTTGGCTGTTTGGCGTGCCCCATTGGTTATTCGGTACGCCCGACGGATTATATGACATGCCCCATTGGTTGTTGGGCATTCCCGATGGAATGTTTGACATGCCCCCTTGGCTGTTTGGCATATTCCATTGGCTGTTCGGCACGCTCGACGGATTGTTTGACATGCCCCATTGGTTGTTGGGCATTCCCGATGGAATGTTTGACATGCCCCCTTGGCTGTTTGACATTCCCCATTGGCTGTTCGGCGTGCCCCATTGGTTATTCGGCACGCTCGACGGATTGTATGGCATACCCCATTGGTTGTAAGGCATATCCGATGGGTTGTTTGGCATTCCCCATTGGCTGTTTGGCATGCCCCATTGGGTGTTCCGCCATGCCCATGGATTGTTCGGCATTCCCCACGGACTGTTCTGCATTACCCACGGATTGTTCGGCACTGCCCACGGACTGTTCTGTATTCCATTGCTAGGTTGATTCAGCATACCATTCTGAGGATTTTTTGTGGATCCGGAATTTGGCGGTGAGGGTGTAATATCGGCTGGACGGTCAAAAGTTTTTACAACAGTTTCATTGTAAGCATTTAAGTCGGGACCAATGACGTTTGTAGATTCCAACACTGCGGTTCCGTTTTGATATCCAATTCTTCCGCCTATGTTTGCCTTCAAAAGGCCGCTGTAGCCTTTAACGTACGACGTTCGCGTCTCAGTGTAATGTCCTCTGCCATCTTCATATAATGGTATGCCTGTAATTAACATTAAAATATTTTTTTATTTATTTATAATATTATATTATTTCACCGCAGGACTTGATCAATAGCCACAGGTTCGCCCCTTATTTTATGGGATATATACTGCTAGCTGAAAAGTGGATGAACTTTCCACCCTTTCCAGTAACCCTACCCCTGGAGTGGAGAATACCTACAGGCGTGATGTTAACTAAATGTATACAAAATTGCTCTAAAAAAAACCGACTGACTTCCAGGAAAAACACTACAACGTGAAAAATAAATTTATTTTCTGAAATCAGTGTGTTTGAATTTAAATTTACGTTTACGTACACACCGGTCGATTCTACAAGTAATTTTTCACTTTTTAGTGATATGAAAGTCGGTCCTTTTTTTAAGAAGCTTTGTTATTTTTGAATTTTGTGTTGTGGAATCTGCCCCACACAAATTTGTATACTGCTACTGTGGTAATGCTGAATTAAAATCTGTTGCGTGGTTTAAAAGATCTTAGCGTAAAGATGCAGAAAGCGACTATGTTTTATACTACGTAGAGATTGTCAACATGTCCAAGAATACACATATTGAAGTTAATTCAAAAGCCAAGTTGATAAAAACCTGACCATCTTTATATGCAACCACTGAGTAAATGTAGGTACCGTTTCACGGAAAAGACGATTTTATCAAATCAACAAATTAATTATGGAGTTCCGGGATAGAAAATCAATATACAAATATATGTCAAGAATCCTTATGTCAGTCTCATCGTACCCTAAATATACATTGGCCATATCTTGGCCATAGACCTAAGTAGACTCTTTGCATCATGGCCACTATATTTACATTTGGTTGAGCCAGAATTTTATGGAATGTGCTACTTCAAGTCTGTTCAACCTCAAGACCCAAAATAAATCAGGTCTCCCAGAGTCATACCGAACACAGCCCATCAATAAGTGATGTAAGTCTTCACTTCAATAACTCCACACTCCAGAAAAGTAATTTATTGTCCTGTCAATGTCACATAACTAGTTAACGACATGTGCATGACTGACGGGAATGTGTCTAAGTCAAAGCATGTGCGAAGACAGATCTCAGCCCATAAGTCTTGAGTATTTAACACTTTCGCGGACGGTCTCGGTTCAAATTGTGTTTTATAATGACACAATAAATTGCCATACAAATAAATTTGACGATTTTGAAACGGTTATAAACAATGTTCATGTGATAGTACAGTTTTGAGTTTTCGGTATGTTATGCAAGGTACAACATAACGAATTGTTACTTTAAAATTTAACGAAAATCAAAGTCCTGCCGTAAATAGTATTCTGTTTTTGAACGTCATCATACGTTGTGCCGTATCATAATCTCAAATGATGACGTACGATTACGTTCTGTCCGCGAAAGTGGTAAAATTAGTAACAAGATTTATATTTAGTACAGGTACCTATTTGTTGGAATAATTATATATCAACTTAATTCCCGAACTGATGCAATGATTAAAACAGAAAACCATATTGTTTTATTTCGGATGCATCTTACTAATATTATATAATCACATTAACAAGTGGTTGGTTGTTTAGATATTTGGATGTTTGTTACGCGAAAATGGCTGATCGGCTTTGGATACAATTTTGGCATACCTACAGACAGTTTATGACCTAGATTAAAACATAGGATACTTTTTATTCCTGTAGTACGTTATCTTGATATAATTTTCGAACTCCAGCCGAGCGAAGCCGCTGGCAAAACTTGGTTTAAAATATAGGAAAGCATAAAAATTTCACACACGTTTCTGCAGTCAATAATGGAATTAAATTAGAAGTATATACTTACAGTGCACACACACCACAGTCACAAAAAGGAAAACCTGCAACAAAATAGATAATTTCGTTAAAAAGAATGGGTTTTTGCGCTTAAATGCTACTGATGATATTAAAAAAAATACAGTTGAATTGAGAACCTCCTCCTTTTTTTAAGCCGGTTAAAAATAGTGTAAAGTCACACGCACATACAGGCTAAGATGATCGATTTTCCAAATAGAACGTGCAGAATAAAATTATAAGGCCCTTTTTCAGCTACTGTAGCGGCATCTACACCGTCTGCCATATGCCAATTAGGCACCACACTGATGATACGCAAAATTCTGCATCGTGCTAGCAGAGTTTACCGCGCATCTAGCATATACCCAACGGAAGTAACAATTGCGCAACAGATACGACCGCCCATCTTTTCGGAGGATCCTCCCGTTTCTACTTCTTACTCCGGGACCTACAGTGCGCGCTTTACGACATCGACTGCATAAGAAAAAAGTCGAGTAGCAAATGCAAGGAGTTGTTGAGGCCATGAAACGAGTCACCTTGTCATGACTTGCGAAACGACCGGCGTAAACGGGTAAGTCAATGAACCGGCTAAACTAAGCTTTTATGATAAAGACACTTACAAGTAACTTCATAATTTCCAAGACAGCAGGACACACGGACCTACTAACGTCTGAACTGACTGACACGGCTTTAAACACTAAACAGTTATCTTGGTGCTTTATAAGCTCACAAATGATGAGAGTGTAGGTAATAATACTTTACTGCCAGTGATATAATTGTCATCGGAAATTCGTATCTTTGTTTACAAGTTTTTGAATATGAGAGATTCCCCAGTTCAAGCAAGCAAAGGTCAGTACCGACTACCCTAAGGTCAACGATAACACCTATATATAATATTATAAAGCTGAAAAGTTTGTTTGTTTGGTTGAACGCGGTAATCTCAGGAACTGCTGGTCCGAATTCTACAATCTAAAGGAGCGGAGCGACGGGAAGAGTTATGGGAGCAAAAATTTGACGCGGATGAAGCCGCAAGCAGAAGCTATCCTACAAATATTATAAATGCGAAAGTTTGTGAGGATGGATGTATGTGTATGTGTATGTTTGTTACCCTTTCACGAAAAAACTACTGGCCCGATTTGGATGAAATTTGGCACACAGGTAGTGTATAACCTGGATTAACACATAGGGTACTTTTTTTATCCCGGTAGTATGTTTCCGCGGGACAATTTCCGACCTCCACGCGGGCGAAACCGCTGGCAAAAGCTAGTATTACATAAAACTAAAATATGTTTGTTTGTAAGTTTGTATGTAGGGGATAGCCTCTGAAACTACTAATCGAATTTGACAAAATCTTTTTGTATTTGATAGTATTATTCTAGAGCAGCCTTTCCCAAAGTTGGCGATAACGCCCCCTTGTGGGCGCTGCTTGTTAATGTAGGCAAAATAAATAATTAATTTAATCAATCCTAATGTGTAAAATACAGAATGAATATTTTTGTTTTTGATGTTTAGTTTGGACTTAGGACATTTCTTGGTACCTTTTATGTTTTGTTTCTTTTTTTTTGTTTTGATTATTTGTACAATTGTATAGATTTAAATATGTTTTTACTTTTGCATGCCGTAAGGTAGAGTGTGTTGGAACTGTTTTTTTTACAATGTTTACATCTTATTTTGTACCCACATTCATGGCAAATAAATTATTTCTTTCTTTCTTTCTTTAGAGGAAGGTTAAAGGTTTACATTAACATCACGCTACGGCCCTAAGCAGTCGGGTAACGAAAAAAAGGTCGAAAAGAATGCTGAGAGAAAACGATGTTATGACGCGGGCGGGCGATGCGATGCTATAGGATATATTTTATGTTAAAACACAAAATTTTACGCGGACAAAGTCGCGATGCGGTTGTTACGAATGGGTCCACCCTTTATGGCAGAATTTTTTTCGTCATAATATTATTTTGCATAACAGCGGATAGCGTAAACTTCATTTCGCAGAAAATCGTTTGGCATACACTCATTTATCATACATTCACAACGCATAATTTTATAAGTCAGAATCATCTTTAGACATAAATATTATATCCATATTAATGAAAAAGCAGAACCATCATATCGCAGAAAGTTCGCAGTCAGAATCATCTCTTGGCATTATTTCATATGGATAGTCATTTACAGTTAGAATCATCTTTTGGCATATATTTCGTATCCATAATGATTGAAACACTCATCTACTACATTATATAAAAATCATAGTTAGCACGCTGCATGCAGACATGCAAACAAGCATACACCATGCATGTAGCATACAAGCAAGCATGCAGCATGCAAGCAAGCATGCAGCATTCAAGCAAGCATGCAGCAAGCAAGCAAGCATGCAGCATGCAAGTTTGTATGCATCATGCAAGCAAGCTCACAGCATACAAGCGAGCATGCAACATGCAGCATGCATGCTTTCTGTCACGGCTCCGGCGCTGCGTGGCTCCGGCGGTCCCACGCGAGCTCATCGTCACAGATGGTTTTACGCCCACCACCGCAGCTTCGGCTTGTTGGCCGGCTGTGCCGGCCAGCCTCAGCCGCGGCGGCGCGCGTCAAAATCACCTGCTCCTCAACTCGCGGGCCGCCTCGCCCCTCCGCGCCTACGCGGGTTTAAATTACACTCTAGGGGTAGGGCAGACAAGACTACGTGGAGTCGCTTCTGCAGCGATTCGTTTCTGTCAATAACTTTTGTATCATAACATATTTTTAATTTTAATTTAAGGTTAAAATGCAATTTTATAGAAATGACAATACCTATGCCTAACAAATGGTATGCTAAACGAAATTCTGCGGAATTTTAAGTCTGCCAAAGGTAAATATGCTTAATAAAATTCTGCCATCTTAAAAGTATGCCAGCGTAAAGTCGGACATATAAACATTCGGCCAAACAATGATTATGCTAAACATTTTTTATGCCTTAGAAATATTCGTTTAAAGAAAATTATGCCAAGTGTGTTATGCCAAATAAAATTCGGAGCATCAAGTTTCTGCCAGATAGAGGGAACCCGTTACAAATATTAATTTAAATTTATAAGCGATATCCTTGTTGACTATTACGTAAGTACATGTTATTTGTTGCTGAAAAAAAGATTACTGACATATACAACTGAATAAATACCGTGTCTGAACCAATGCCCATATTAAAATTTGCATTTCCATAAAATTCATCTTTGGACAGCCTGTGGTCGCAAGCCCTACTGCTGAGTATAATAGATCATTTCCTGGGTCGTGCAAAATATTACTGAGTTTTTCAATCTGGGATTTCCAGTAGTAGCCCGGAATTTTAGGATTTGTGCTCAATTTATGGCAATGGACGCCCTGATACATGTGACCTAAAACATGACTGGGTCGTTCTACTTTTCTACCGACAACGGTCTGTCCTTCGTCTTGTTATGGCATCTCGTTGGGGTATTGATATTTACGGTTTTTTAATTTGGTTCAAATAAACGTCCGTATTTTTCTTATCTATTAATATTATGTCATATTTATTTTCTCTAACCAGCATATTTAATACGTCTTTTTCCCGTAGAATGCCGTGACAGAGTGGTAAGCCAAAAAAGGCCACTCTGTCACATATTTTTTTTCTAAAACAAACATTATATAAAAATACTAGCCGGAAAGAAAATTTTAATTAGTCCTAATGAAAACAGAGATGCAATTTTTTTTTTTCAAATCCCACACAGAAACCACAATTATAGATAACTAGCTTTTGCCAGCGGCTTCGCCCGCGTGGGGGTCGTAAATTGTCCCGCGGGAACGTACTACCGGGATAAAAAGTACCCTATGTGTTATTCCAGGTTATAAACTATCTGTGTGCCAAATTTCATCTAAATCGGGTCAGTAGTTTTTGCGTGAAAGAGGAACAAACATCCACACATCCATACATCCATACATACAAACTTTCGCGTTTATAATATTAGTAGGATACTAAAACCAACAGAACAGAAAAACTTCGTTTCACTGTCGGTAAAAAAGAAGAGCACAACTAGCGAAATGTGGTTGTACTATAAATACATCTTTACCAATCGATGTTACGTTATGTAATAAGATTAGTTCGTCAGACAGAGGTAAAATGACGAGGAAGTAGGAAAATCTAAGTACATGATTTCCGTAGATCTTTTGCTACGTCGTAGCAACAAAATAATCTTCGTAGATCTCGTGCTACGGCGTAGCAATACTACAGACCATGTAAACTTATCTCTCTCGGTGCACGTGAAAACTATAGTTACTTTGTCGACATCGTTTTTGATTCACTAATATAATAAACGATAAGGTATGGATAAATTCAGGAATAGGCGTATGTAGTAATAAGTTACAAGGAGTGGTTCAAATACATTTTAATCACAAACTGGCTGAATGCTGTCCCTTCAAACAAGTGAGGTTAAGGGGTAGTTTTATTTACAAAAAGATGTTTCATGTTTGTCAGGTGCCAACCCTATATGATGCCTCTTCCAAAGGTTATACCATTTCTTCCCCTACATGTACCCTACCAACTATCTTTTGGGTACGTTGGGCTTTAACTCCTTGGAGGTAAGAAGAGGCCTTGATCAGCTCTCGGTAGCCTGTAAGACCTTACGGGGACGTATCGACTGCCCAGAGCTCCATGGCCTTTTCTGCCGGTTATATGTGCCCGATAAATACATCGGACATCGTCGGAACCGCCGGCACAATCTTTTTGCGCAAATGCCATGTATGACTGTAGCCAGAGCCGAATCCCCTGTCTGTCGTACATTAAAGATGCTTAATGCCCTTCTGACTGCCAACCCTGAATGTGATGTGTTTGTTGATGAATGGAATAAAATTATGCGTATATGTCTGGGGTTCTGTGAGAGAAAGTATGCAAGGGAGTCCTCTGTTCCATATTAGTTTTTAATTTACGTAATTGTTTAAATTTATATTAGTATTGTCAACCTATCATGTTTCTATGTTAATTAATGTAATTGGTGTTGTGCCGTTTTAATTAACTATAAATAAATGATCCTGTGCCCCACTGATCTAGACACCTGCAATCTTCAGAGGTAACTCAAAACTCTTAAAAGAAAGAGGTTAAGTAATTTTCTGAACTGATTTATAAAACAACCGCATTAATAACATGTCAAAATTATAATTATCATTAACCTTTAAACTTTTGTGATTGCCAACATAATCGTCGGAATGCCCGAAACATTGCAAACATATTATGTACAATAAGGTCAAACCTGTGGATAATATGTTTTCAGCAGAAAACCATCTTCCTGCTATTATCTTAATTTATTTGATGTCGAAGCAACACATCGTTGTCCTGCCAGGGTCGCGAGATCTGTTCGAAAGAGTTACCGTGGCACTGGCATATACGCAACTAAAGGAACACGTGTGGGTTTTAGTCAGTAAAAGTCTGACATGCCCTCCCGCTCCACCCAGAGCGGGAGACGTCATTTGACAATTTCCCACCCGCAAAAAAATCTTTTTATCCATACATTTCTATCAAGATCTCCTCAATGTTGGCTATTCGAGTGCCTCATTGGTCTTGAAGTAGCTGGCTTGCACGACTAGGGATTGTGAGGTCAAATGATAAATGATTTTATTTCTGTAAGTAGGTTTGTACAAACACTTTTACAAGTCAATAATCGTCATCTTTGTCATTATCATCAGCTCACAGCAGTCTACTGCTGAACACAGGCTTTTCTAAAGCCATTCAATTCGAAATACGGCAACTCTCATTTTGATCGTCCCTATTAACAATGTCGGTTCTGCAAAAAGATTACTGTTCAGTAGAGCAGTTCATAGTTTGTGTTACTACTAACACTGTTGCGCGGACAACCGACAATATTATCTTTAAAACTGGCTAAATGTCATGATTTTTCAAAAAAAAAATTACGTACCATAGATCTTTTTATTGTGATTCTATTTATATAAAAAGTTAATATTGGTAAAGACTTCGTCTCCAGACGTGACACTCACACTGATAAAATTGTATGAATTTCTTATATCAAGAAGACAAATCCCTTGTCCTATTATTAGAGTAAGGAAAAGATTGAAAATAATGCTAAATAAGCCTTAGGAACTCGTATGACGTCCCAAGGCTTATTATCATTACTTTCAACAGCTGCTACTGCTAATCCGAGCTCACAGAACTATTCTGACAACACACTGGAAGTGGTTTCAGCAAGCTATTAGATAACAGAAGGATGCAGACTAAATCATTATTAAAACGTATGAGAAACCCATACGCTATCGCAACAAGACGAATTCGATCATTCATGAGTGTGGCATGCTCTCTATTAATCCTTGGACTGGAAATAAGTTAGATGTTGTCACCTAAACCCCTGAAAGTACAAGTTTACTTTATCTCTATTTGTTTTTCATCCAAAGTCGGTACTACTGTCTTAGCAATAAGAGTGTTATTTTTAATACATTTTTTTATTAATACATTTATTTATGAGGAACAACTGTTAATAGAGTCAAGTTATTTTAACCTACAGATAAAATTTTATACATTCGGAAAGCCCGATATTCGAGTCCGTAATTACAATTATAAGGTTAGTCACCGATACGTAGTATCAGCTGTTATTTATGCTATTATAAAAAAAAGTTGTTATTTATAAAAAAAAAGTCCGATATCGTACTGAACTTAATTTATCCAAGTTTTCCTCCTATCCTTTATAATCTACTCCTTGTTTATTTTTTATTGTTGCCATGACAACGGCTGCAGTTACAACGTATTCTGCGAACCATTAAATTAGGTAGCAAATCTAGTTCTAAACATACAACCTTTGGGCATACAGATAGATACACCGTATATGCTTAGTAACAGATAGCACATTTTGGATACGTAACCCTGAACAATTTTTTAGTTTTAGAGAAAGAGCTTGTGGTCACCAAAATATGACTCAGTGTTACTGACTTATAATAATAATCGTATAATCTCTCTTGACAAAGCTGACTTAAAGTTAGTGTGTACAAAAATAAAGTCTCAGCTGTATTCCACCTTTGTGAGAGACTGGTGCCTGGTGTCACCAGGCCCCACCCACGGCTAGAATTAGCTAGTAGGTACAGGGATACCGTGCAAGAGTCGCAGGCAAACAATATGCATAGGTAACAAAAATCATATTTAAAATGACTTGATTGTATTGGTTTGTAGATATGTATGTGTAATATTTATTTTATTTTTTGTCAGTTTAATTAATTTTATGAATATTTGACATTTGTTTGAAGTCCATACGTGTGACTTTTTACTTTTATACTTTTATTCTGTTAATGATATTTTATTATTTTCTGTTCCAGCATTGTAATTTTTTTTTTCATATGGGTGTTACCAATTTTTTTTTCTAAAGCACATAAATACTGTTTATTCAACTTGTTTGCACGTTTGTTCCCCAGTACACAGTGGTCATTTATAAACACATCATATAAATATATACATTGTGAAATCCGGGTGTACTAAACGACTCTGAATACCCCTTCCATAAAATAGGCATGATGTTACAATTAAATGTTAATGTAAAATATTAAATGGTGCTATCATAGGTCACGTTAAATGAGAGATAACCTTTTTATATAAAATATCGTTCAAACACTATTCAGAACTTAATAACTGTTTCGTATTTGCTCATTACCGTTGTTTTCTCAAGTCGCTATCATGAAGTCGATGGTTAGTATTTATCTTAAGTTCTTTATTCAGTTCCAGTTTAAGGGGAATGCTCCAACCAGCCCGCGAAATTCAAAATTCTTGCGTTTTTTGCAAGGAGCCTGGTTGGAGCATTCACCTTAAATAAAATCCAAGATTTATGAATCGCAATAATTATAATATTTTTTCTATTGTTTTAATCATAAGTTTATTACTTATTTCTATTTAAAGTAATATGTGCAACCGTTTTTATAGACGTCATTGTGATCTGCCAGACTTTCAAGTCCATTTTTGTTTTTACTTTTTATGCGTCTCGTCTTGGCGTTAATACTATTTTTTTTTTTTTTTTTAATGAACACTTTGTCATTGTTACAGGCGTGCAGTTTTCTGTTACTAGTGATTGTGGGAGAATCTTATTGTGAGTATTTAATATGACTAAATAATATAATAATTATTAGTGCTGAGACTTAAAATACTTGAACATGAGGTTATAACAACAGTCCCAAGTGATAGCATTAATTTTGCCTCCATCTTCGTCACACTGATAAAGAGCAGGCCTATAGAAAACAACTTTTCGTGAGAAATATAAGTGACGTAGCACAAAGTACCGTGTACCGTGTGGTGCCGGACGTAAAGAATAACACCACCCCATTTCTTCCCGTGGGTGTCGTAAAAGGTGACTGAGGGACTTACTAGAGAATGGGCAGCAGCGTTCTCTATGCATTTTACCACCATACTGCGATCGCCAACCCGCCTGCCAAGCGTGACGATTATGTGGCCTAAGTCCAGCAGTGGACGTCTTTCGGCTGAAATGATGATGATGATGAGCACAAAGTAGACCGTCACGTAGGCCCAGCGTAGCAGCATAGCACGGCATAGACGCGCGTAACACTCACTGTGGTATTTAAATATGAATTCATTATCTTCCCTATCTCTTTTTGCATCAATAGTGCAAAAAAAATATGTTCCGTGTAATGTCGGACGGAAAGAATACTACCATCTCGTATCTTCTCGAGGATGTCGTAAGAGGCGACTAAGGGACTTACTAGAGAATGGACAGCAGCGTTCTCTATGCATTTTACCATAGCGTGGCGATTATGGCAAACCCACTTAATTTGGGGAATGCCTATGTCCAGCGGTGGACATCTGTCAGCTGAAATGATGATGATGATGGGAATAGAAATAATTTATATAATATGTCTAAGTATTTGCTAAATACTTCTAAAATAGTTTTTCATCATCATTAAAAAGTGTATGTGAATTACACAATCATATTTAATTACACCCGTGCAAAGGTGGGGCGGGTTGTTAGAAAGTCTCTGTCAAGTAAACATCCTGTCTCCCAATGAACGCAGATTCCTAAGTATATTTAGCTTTTAGCCACATGCTACCAGTTACTATTCTTTTCAGGTAAAACTACATCTACAGTGAACAGGACCAGTAACAGCTGGGGCTATAATTATAGTCTCAGTAGCACTAGAGGGTTCAAGGTGAATCACGACGACAAGGGATACCATTTTGAACCAATTTATAACGACACCAGTTCTGGACTTAAGAAACACGCCAGTTCTAGGTCAGTCTATGATCACATTACATCGCCAGGGGCAACAAACGACAGTCAATCGCATAGCTCTACGGACGACGTCATCAACGGTAAATCAAAAGAACCAAATACTGTTATTTTTGACACATCGGCTGGTGGAGAAAAACCCACAGCACCGGTCACAAAAACCTATATAGTAACCGCTAGCGATACACAAACAGAAGCACCTATTTCAACGGACAAAACATCATATGAAGCACCGAGCTCTTCACACAGCATTCCTTCAGGTGATATAAACAGATTCCCGAGCGTGTCTTCAAACCGACAATTTGTTTCTCCATATGGATTACAGAATACTCCAATATATGCAGCTCCGACTGGCCCATTATATTATCCGCAGGCCCCAACTAACGGTCAAATGTACGTACCAACGAGTGGCTCAATGTACGGTATATCGAACGGCCAAATATATGGACCACCGATGGGCCCAATGTACGGGCCCCCGATGGGCGGAACGTACGGGCCGACCGGCCCAATCTACGTGCCTCCCACCCAGTCAATATACGGGTACGCACCACTAAACAGTCAAATGTACGGGCCGCCAAATAGCCGAATGTATGTTCCCCAAAATGGACAATTAAGCGGCTATCCAACCGGGTCATTGTATGAATCTAACCGCAATTATTAAAGCCCATAACACTATTACTGCACAAAGTAGAGACACTAGTTAAATAGTTAACCAGGAAAATAAGTGGCTTATGGTACTGTGTATTCAAAAGTCAATTTATTGTATTTTTCTTGAGATAAATAATAAACAATGCCCACACTTGAGTACATGATTCTTTATTTGTCTACCTTTTATATTAAAAATAAAAGATCTTCAAGTCGAATAACCAAGAGGTTTAACTTACCGTTGATTTTCTCTCACATCAATATCTCTATTACATTTCATTCTCCTTCTCACACAGAGGAACGATAGTTGACCATCATGTTAGCTCACAGAGACCGGACTCCCGGCCACCGTAGGCGGACTCCCGGCCACCTAAGGCGAACTCCCGCCCACCGTAGGCGAACACTCGGCCACCGTAGACGCAAGCTTGTGGGCAGCGAGCAATGGGTAGCTCGCCGCCCGGTAAGGACCAGGCTCGGGTCGACAGCGCGTAGTGTTCCACGCGCACTTCAAAGCACTGAAGGGGTCTGCTAGGACCGATGCCTGCCAGGGTCGCGAGATTGTTCGAAAGAGATACCGTGACCCTGGCACATGGGCAACTGAAGGAACACGGGTGGGTTTTAGTCAGTACAAGTCTGACACGCCCTCCCGCTCATTTGATGATTTCCCATCCAAAAAATAAAATAAAAAAAAGCACACAGGGACAAAACTCAAGGCGCGTTTTTCCAACTTACTACTCACGCACAAATAAAACTTGTTAAGTATGATACTATTATCCTACTATAATATAAATATAAGTTTGTGAGTATGGATGTATGGATGTTTGTTACTCTTTCGCGCAAAAACTACTGAACGGATTTCGATGAAATTTGGAACACAGTTTATAACCTGGATTAACACATAGGGTACTTTTTATCCCGGTAGTACGTTCCCCCGGGATATTTTCCGACGTCTACGCGGGCAAAGCCGCTGGCAAAAGCTAGTAATTTAATACGCACAGAACAGGTCGAAGTGTCGGTGCTTAGTGGAGGCCTATGTCCAGCAGTGGACGTCTTTCGACTGAAATGATGATGGTAATGATAATTTAATAATAATTCCACTCTTATAAATATAACCAAAGCAAATGATGTTAGAACCTTATTGTTCCCTAACATTGCGCGTGTGTATTTTGTTTTTATTAATGTGTACCAGCAGACAGCAGACTCCTTCTCACCGAGAGGAGGCCTGTGTCCCAGCTGTGGGAACATTATAGGCTGCTGATGATGATGATGATAAAGAACTAATTACTTCGGAGAGTGTGTGTTTTAAATACTCGACAACCGATAGAGACACGAATGGACACACCGCCAAGGCCTGATAATCGGGATCTGTTTTCACGCTTTAATTACGGACACATTAGGAAAGGAACCTGGGAGAAGTGGTCTCCACCATTCATGAACATTTTTAACAACAGAGGATTCGCAGGCATGCTGCTATCGCAAACAAAGCTCAAATGCCTGCGAATGAGCGGTACCCTTAAAACTTGAACTTTACATTATGCATCGCTAACGTAACGCAAATGAAACGCTGGCTGAATTAGTCTGAATTGACATTTCTGGCTTTTGTTTAAATTGAGGGAACGATAATATAAATGATTGCATTCCAAATGGTGAAATATGACTGAACTTTAATGTATCATAACACCTTTTGTGTGTTATCTGTACTTGCAAAATGAATATCTATTATGTTCTGTTCTAAAGATTATTTCTACACATAGCTGCTAAGAGGACGTACAACTCGCGCGTCTTACTGAGTCCAATCCATATCGAGGGGTCGCTTCTCGAAGTTGTGAATGAGTGTGTTGTCTTAGGGCAAGTCTTCCAGGTCGGTAGCATAACTTTGAGGAAGCAACCGACAAAGGATCCAGTTGGGTTGTGCAGCGTTTGGGAAACTTCGTCAAGCCTTCTCATCGCATATCTCGCAATGCCTGAAGACTAATGTTTTCTACCAGTGCGTCCTGCCCGTAACGACATACGGTGCCAAATCGTGGACACTGACAGTTGTGCTGATCCAAAAATTCAAGATCGCACAGCGTGCTATGGAGCGGGATAGCATATCCCGGAGTTTCCTTGAAGCATAATATCAGAAACGAAGTTTTCCAAAAATGAACTGGAGTTACTGATATAGCTTTCAGAATACAGACATAGGTGGAAGTGCCAAAGGCTGGCCATGTTTGTTGAAGGACATCGGTCCTTCGGCTTTCCGCCGGAGACGAGTCCTGTAATGCGTATCGGCAAGTCTAGTGTGGGACGCCCCCCAGCTAGTTGGACCGACGACCTAAAGAAAGTGGCTGGGACTGACTGGATGCGGAAAGTGGAGGACAGGGTATTGTGACGCAACATGGGAGAGGATTTTTTACTACCTTTGGTTTACTCGTAAAGAACAAAGACTCAAAGTATTAAGGGGAATGCTCCAAACCAGCCCGCGAAATTCAAAATTTCTTGCGTTTTTTGCAATTTGCAGGCCAGTGGTAGGTTGTATGTTGATTAAAATATTATTCGCGACTGTAAGACGTATGTAGTTACAGAATTATAATCATCAAAATCACCAATACAACCCTCCAAGTTCATAAAGGCCTAGGAACAAAAAAAAAAAACAGAAAAAGTAATTCCTACAGCTTTATGAACTTAGAGCGTTGTATTGATGATTTTGATGATTATAATTCTGTAACTACATATGTCTTACAGTCGCGAATAATATTTTAATCAACATACAACCTAGCACTGGCCTGCAAATTTAAAAAACGTAAGAAAATTTGAATTTCGTGGGCTGGTTGGAGCATTCACCTTAAGTACGCCTTTTAATCTTTACAGTGCAAAAATAATCATTTTAAAAACCGGACAAGTGCGAGTTTATTTCACGCAAAGAGAGTTCCATATGATTAATATGTTATCCACAAAAACATGTCATTTAATTTAGGATATCTATCAGCATCACGCTTTCACAGGTAAAGAGTTATCAGATCTAATGTAGAACCAAGCCCCTAACTCTTCAGTGTATCACGCTACGAACCTCACACCACAGTCACTGACCCTGACACTGATCAGATACTTTAAGGGAGTTGTTGGGTGAACCTTTCAGATTGCAAAATTGTTTGATATTTGTGAGTAAATTCTATTCTTTCAGCTTTCTAGAATATCCAGGAGATTTTTGCATAGGCATTTGAAGGCTTGAGATATCACTACGGGATTGTAATAATTATTATTTTTATATTTATTGTTGTGGCAGTGCGCACGTTTTGCGCGCGCGCGCCCCATGGCATAACACTGGCGCTCAGGTGTGTGCGGCCCATATTTATAACCTCAGCTGTCTTATCCAAAACGATATATTTTGAGTATTTCGAGTGTTTTGCTTCGTCGCTATTGGTGGAAACCTATTTAATATAGTTGCACCTCCTTACCACTAAAACCCATTATATTTTGTACATGGGTAGGCTTAATGTTCAATAAATAATAATTATTAAATCGCAAATTCGGAGTTTTAATTCTACCACTGCCTAAATGCCAAAATGTTTTAACTTCTTATTAAGAAGCAGAAATATGCATGTCTTGACAAAATTTAACTTCAAAGCTCCTTTTTTATCTTCATAGATGCTTATCAAGAAAATCAAAAAATATGAATTGTCCTCTACATCAGCAGAATTTGAAGTTTTCTTTCGTAAAACAAAAAAAAAAACACAGACTTAACGCAAAATTGTTTTATTGTAACAAAAGTAAGACCATATTAAATACAAATTATCTCGAATACCTACTTATTGTTAGTGAAACAAAACAAACATGTAGTTTAAAGCACAGAAAATAGTCTGCTGTAGAAACAACAAAACTTTTAAGACACACACACATTTTTTTTGAAACCATTACTAAGATAGTCGTTACCAATTTAAGATGGACCATTAAAGGAGCAACCTTTACAGCCGCAGCTACGTTCCAACAACTATCTGACAAAAAAAAAACAATTCCCTTTTCGTACGTCTATATAAACTAAACGCCCTCTACTTTAAGCAATGGTCTTTATTGACAATAGTAGAAATATATCAATATAAGTATGTGGGTATGAATACCTACTTGTAGAAAATTTGATACTACTATTGTAGGTTCGATACAAAAATACGAAATGAAATATTTATTTAATAAAATAAAATAAAAACAACTATACCATTTCGGTAAATTGCTGGGCTAGTATGAAGGGTTCTGCTGTGACATGTCGTTTGGTGTGCCATTCGGTACGCCATTTGCTGCGCCGTAAGCTGGATAGTTCGACCAGCCCCCTGGATTGTTTACGATGACCAACTGTTTGTTTGGTGTGCCCAATTGCATATACCGCTGACCCGATGGATTGTTTGTCATGACCCATTGTTGGCCGTTCTGCGGGTCCCATTGGTTGTTCAGCATACTTGGATTGTTTGACATTACCCAAGGTCTGTTCTGCATTGGCAATTGATTACTAGGTGGAATCAGGACGCAATTCTCTCCACAAATTGTGGATCCGGAATAAGGTGGTGGAGGTGTCGTCACAGGTGGGCGCTCATAGGTTCTTTCAACGGTTTCATTGTAAGCACTAAAATCAGGACCAATGTTGTTTTCGCTTTTCAGCTGTAAGACCCCGTCTTTGATTCCAAGTGTACCTCCTACGTTTAATTTGACATCCATGGCGTAACCTTTCTGAAACGACGTACGTTTCTCCGTATAAAAATTTCCGTTTTCATCATATAATGGTATGCCTGAAAATAAAATAAAATATTAAATTTAATTTATAGAAAAATTTATCGTTAGTGTGTACAGTTTCGCTTTCGACCAACCGCTCGCCGAAACTAGCATTTGTTGGGTATCACTTTGCCCAAGCAGGGCAAAGTGTTTTTGATTTAAACTATTAGAATTTCACAATAGAAGCTCGGTTAGTGGCAATAGAATCGTCCCTTCTTCTTCTTCTTTTGTGTCGATGATACTCGTACACTTTATATCGTTTGAGCCCAGTAGGTGGCCACGTTTATTGCGGCATCAGTGGCATTTTTGAGGTCATCTGAGGTGCAGGTGAACGGACACTTGGGACACTCCAGCAGGTGGGTCATGGTCTGATCAGATGTACCGCACTCGCACTGGGTGTCGGATGAGTCTATAATCCCCCACTTTGACAAATTGTGTCTACAGCGGCCTACCTGGGTACGCAATCTAATTCTAATCGTCCCTTATTGGTGGCTTTATATTGTTGTTTATAAATTGTTTATAAACCCTTTAGGGTTTATTTCAATTAATTGTTTTACCTATTCTGTGTTTCTAGCACATAATAGGTCGAAGTGGCGGTGCTTGGGGGAGGCCTATGTCCAGCAGTGGACGTCTTTCGGCTGAAATGATGAATTGTTTTACTCCTGCTCTGTATTCATAAGATTACATGATTTACTGTTACATTCAAGTAATTTAAGCGCTGCTTTCATTATCAAAGATCAGCGCTTTAGTCGCTTTCGGAACGCCATAACAAAGACTAAAAAGTAATAGTTAAAACTTTTTACAAAAAAATAACAACCGACTTCCTTAAAAAAAAAAACACTACAAAGTCAAAAATAACTTCAATTTCAGAATTCGGTGTCTTAGGATCTGTATTTAAGGTTTTTTTGCCACCGACTTCCTAAATTAAAGTTATTTTTGACTTTGTAGTGTTTTTTTTAAGGAAGTCGGTTGTTATCTTTTTGGAAAAAGTTTTTATTTTTAACTTTTTAGATAGATAGATTTGGTAGATTCCCCGCACTAATCTAATCGCGTTAATCGTTCATTTGTTACGCAAATACTTAATGCAAATTTAAGACTTTTATGGTTTTCACATGGACTGCATTGTCTGAATGGAACCAAATTAAAATGAAAACATACGAAAAGCACCAGCTTTCGTGTCAAGGGCCACCCGGATGGAACGAAGTTCCTTTCCAGGATTTATTATTGTTATTATACACTCAACAAAAATATTCTCTCTCTCTCTCTCTCTCTCTCTCTCTCTCTCTCTCTCTCTCTCTCTCTCTCTCATTCACAACAAAAAGACAACAACATACAAAACAAATACAAACAACAAAATATATACGGTCGAATTGAGAAACCTCCTCCTTTTTTTGAAGTCGGTTAAAAAGTGTCGTTACAATTTTTTCTCTTAATTTCTGTCTAACCCCTTTCGCAACGCGCCATAAGGAACTTCGTTCCACGTTGACTATAGTAAAATTAAAATGTAAGTATGTACTCACAGTGCACACACATCACGGTCACGAGGAGAGAAATCTGTAACAAAATAGGAAAATTTGGTCAAAACATGATTTTCTGAAAATACCTACAGGCTGAGCAAATTTAATTTCTAGATAGAATATTACGTTGTCAGAAGACGTGTTATTTTAAACTGACATACGTTCTTAAAATGATTCAAATAAAGTTCAAATTCATATTCTCTCAATAACTGTTGACTAATGGTGGCGGTATTATCTTTGCGATGTCACATATATTAGTTTAGTTTATTACTATTCTTCCATGTCGAACGAGCCGTACACACATAATACTATACAATGTACCGTTCGCTCGAAGTCGAGAACAGACCCTTTAAAACAAATTATTAAGATAAAGACACTTACAAGTAACTTCATTGTTTCCGAGACAGCAGGAATCAGTCACACGGAACTATTAACGTTTGAACTGCCTGACACGGCTTTAAATACTATGTAGTTATCTCATGTTTCAAGGGCTCACAAGTGATGAGACTATAGGTAATAAATACTTCACTGCCGTCATCGGAAAGTCACAACAGATAAACTTATTATCTGTGTCTACAAGCTTTTAACTCGCGGGCATCCCTATTACAAGTAAGTAAAGGTCAGTGAGAACTATTTTTAGGTGAACGGTGATCATTATAGCTTGTTCTTGTTGCGAGTATTTTTACAAACAAGGAAATTGCTCGTACATTTTATTATTTAATTCTTGTTTTTATTATTTAAATACGTCACTAACTCACATGATTCGACTGAAGTTCTCATAAATACCTACACAGAAACCATAACGAATATTCAATTTTGCGTTTCAATAACATTAGTTCAAAATCAAAAGTCATTTATTCAAATTAGGCTGAGGATCAGCACTTTTCGAACGTCAAAATTACAAAAGACAGTCCCCAAAACGCCCACCCGTCGCGCACTTCCTAGTGCTTTAGCTGGGAAGAAGAAGTGGCCATCAAACTCCCCAGCAGCACAGCTGTCTGTCCAGTTAGAAGAACTGGATTCTATACAATGGTATATAGTAAAACATTTAGAGACACAAAACATTAAATTAAATTAAATGACTTGCTATATGCCAGATTGCCAACCCAATATACCAACAAATAAAATGAAAACTATACTCAAGCATAAGCAAAAAATATGTATAATGTAAACATGGCTGCAAAAATAAAAGCCTCCTGGCATAAAGGGCGTGACAGCTTACATATGCAATGCTGAATTATGTTCACATAGCTGTTACGACCTGAGTTACAACCCGAGACCACAAATGATAAACTAGGACCATCGACGTAATAAATTAAACAGGTAAGTAATATTAATAATAATATCAACATCACGTTCGACAGTCAAAGATAAACAGGCCCGAAAATAGGTAAACTAAAAACATGAGTGTCGTAGATCCTATACTACGTCGGCGGAGTATGGCGATAGTCGTCACGCACACATTGTGCTCCCGTAATATATTGTTAAAAATATAATAATAATAACTATTTATTGACAACTACACGTATTGACAATGACACCACTACGAAGACATTTACGTTTTTAGGGTTCCGTTGCCAAATGGCAAAAAACGGAACCCTTATAGATTCGTCATGTCTGTCTGTCCGTCTGTCTATCTGTCTGTCTGTCCGAGTATGTCACAGCCACTTTATTCCGAAACTATAAGAGCTATGCTGTTGAAACTTGGTAAGTAGATGTATTCTGTAAACCGCATTAAGATTTTCACACAAAAATAGAAAAAAAAAAAACAATAATATTTGGGGTTAGAACTGAAACTAAAAAAAAAAAATTTCGTCAATCCCATACGTGTGGGGTATCTCTGGATAGGTCTTCAAAAATGATATTGAGGTTTCTAATATCATTTTTTTCTAAACTGAATAGTTTGCGCGAGAGACACTTCCAAAGTGGTAAAATGTTGGTCCCCCCCCCCGTAACTTCTAAAATAAGGGAATGATAAAACTAAAAAATATATATGATGTACATTACCATGTAAACTTCCACCGAAAATTGGTTTGAACGAGATCTAGTTAGTAGTTTTTTGTTAATACGTCATAAATCGTAAACCACAATTTACCTCCCATTCAGTCAACTCAAATATAAAAATAAAAAATAAAAAAACATTTAATTTCATAAACATAAACCTTATGCATAAACCGTGAATACCTGCAGGTTTGTACGGCACCCTCGGTGCGCGAGTCCGACTCGCACTTGGCCAGTTTTTTAAATCGTAATTTAGTTCTAAAACTTGTTATAAGATAATTTTATATTTATTTTAGTATGAAAATTTTTTTTCTTCTTTGTATTCGTTGATAGTTCATTAAGTCAAGTATTTGGAAAGTAGTCGTGATGAACAGAGGAGATGCCTATGGCACTGAAATCTCTTTTATTTCAGTGCCATAGGCATCTCCTCTGTTCACCTGTTATACCCATGTTGGGAGCAGTGGTGGCCCAGTGGTAACGGCCGCGACTCACAAGTAGTAGGTCGTGAGTTCAAACCCATGCAGGCGCATTACTTTGTGTAAATTATTTCATCGCCACTGCTCTCAAAACGGTGAAGGAAAACATCGTGAGGAAACCAGCATGTCTTAGAACCAAAAATTCGAAGACATGTGACATCTAGCAACCCACACTGGGCCCGCGTGGTGGATTATGGCCCACTCCCTCTCACCAAGAGGAGACCTGTGTCCCAGCAGTGGGAACATTATAGACTGATGATGAACCATGTTTTTCAAGACGTAAAAAAATATCATGCGGTATACACCGTTAAGGAAACCTTACATATTTAGATTCATCAACAAATACCTCTTAATAACTGAACGTAAATATCACAGTTTTCCTTACCGTGATTTGATAGTTGTATTAATAAATCACTGTATTGTTAATAAGACTGAGGGCACTACAAGATAACTGAATCCGTCATGTTTATAAGTGACACTCACGTCTTGTAGCCGCTAGTACAATTTCAAGCTTTGTCAGATACCTGTGCCACATAACATATTGTCTGCAGCCACCATGAAATTAATCGTAAGTGTTTATTATATTATTCTGAACTTTATTCTCAAATACATAAAGTTTTTAATAAAAAAAAAGTCGACTTATTCATATTTCATATATTATCTTTATTTGCATTCCATAATTTTAGAAGTTTTAAAATGGCTTAAAGCTAAGATAAAACTACGGACCCTGTAGGGCAAAGCAAAAATTAATATAATTCTAAAAATAAAAAAGGAAATAAATTGCAATAAACAATTTTTTAATAATTATTATAGCGTGGCAACCGGAGAGCGTCTTTTGTATGCCGTCCGCTAGAGCGCGTTTAGGTAGTTGACGTATGGCTGTGACGCGTTCGAGCGGTAACGGCTCGCGCTCAAAATAAAATCTAGCTAATAAGTCAGTTTGTCAGGACTGTTCTTTGTGCTAAAGCTATTTTCGTGAACAAAAAACGGTTATCGTAATGGAAACCCAGTCAAAGAAATTCATTAGTGTCTTTTACTAACCCAATTTAAATAAGCATATTGACTTTGTAACGTTTACCTATTGACTTTAAAGAAAGTCAGAAAACCTTTCTTCAAAGTCAAAGTCATCACGATTATTGTACAGGAATAAATGATCTCAAACCTCAAACCTCTTTTTTTCAACAGGTAGGCGTTATCCTGATTTTGGCGCTTTTGGAGTTATTCTACTGTGAGTATTCTTTTACTACCTATCTATTTACTTTTTAAATGAATTGTTTAACTTTCTAGCAGGGTGTCGATTGGCCCATCGTCCACGATCCTACCGTGCGTGTTTATAACTCAAATGACCAATTTGTAGCCAGAATGTCACAGCACTAGTAGTTTAATGGAAGTCGACACAATACGATCTACTATCGCTTTGTTAACTAGTTGGTCTTATGCTATAGAATCAGGTTCTTCTAACTGGACAGATACCTGTGCTGCTGGGGAGTTTTGTTGCGCTACTTCTACTTCCCAGCTAAAGCACTAGGAAGTGGTGATGGGTGGGCATTTTGGGGGACTGTCTTATGTAATTTAGACGTTCGAAAAGTGCTTATCCTTAGCCTAATTTGAATAATTTTTTGATTCGTTGCAAAACTAGTGCTGTGACATTTTGTCTCATCATCAACATCATCATTTCACCCAAAAGACGTCCAGTCCTGGACCTCCCCCAATTTCAGGGGGCTTTGCCGTAATCGCCACGCTTGGCAGATGGGTTGACGATCGCAGTATGGTGTTAAATGCATAGAGAACGCTGCTGCCCATTCTCTAAAAAGCCCTTTAGTCGCCTCACACAACACCAACGGGAAGAAAGTAGATGGTGGTATTCTTCACGTTCGGCACCAGATGGAACACGGACAATTTGTCTACTCATTGATAATTTGAGTTATTCAGTTTGTGACACGTTACTTTCGAGTAGCATCGTGAATGATGCTCCTGTTTTATGGATAATGCAGTATGAATAATAATATTCTACAGACTATTTACTTTTTAATGCCAAATCTTCCAAAGCCAAGATTACCTATTTCGTAGGGTTCTAGCTGGGTTCAATCCCCGGGACGGATACGTTGTCATTTGGTTTCTATTACGACTTTCTCAGCAGCATTCAGCACCCAGTCTTAATTTGTGCTCAGTTAAACCTGGCCTCTTTTCGACCCTTTGGTAAACACAGATCATATATTATGTAAGTATTGTGGCTAAGTAATTACAGCCGTACGGGTCGATCGTTTAGGGTAAGCTATGCTTGCCGTGGTTGGCCCGTGAATACATACCAAGACCTTTCCGTGCCTCGGAAAGCACGTTAAGAGGTTGGTCCCGGCTGTCTTTCATAGATCTTAGGCAGTCGTTACGGGCCGCCAGAAGCCAAAAAGTCCGATAACCACTCTTACCAAGGAGTGTCGACGGATAGGCAGTCGCTTCATGTAAAATCCTGGTACTCAGCAGCATCCAGGTAGGCTGGAAGCTGACCTCAACATAGTTGGGAAAAGGCTAGGCAGATGATGATGATTCATGCAACTATCCTCCGATTTCATAACCAAAATATAAACAAATTTATTTTGAAAATAATACTATTTTCGCTCCGAAAGTTCAGTTTTTGTGTAATTTTAAATGAACATAATCAATCAATCAATCATTTATTTTGTTAAACATATGTATAGTTACAGATAGTCCATGTCAAAAATATGTGCACTATGTTTTGCCAATAATTGGCGTACAAAATTAAAACAAACAAGCAAATAAATTAAGGTGGCATGCCAAGAGATTACATTATAAAAAATATAGTCTTCTCACGGAGTCTTCTATTTAAAATATGTCAGCTAAGGAGTTACTTACAATCTATCATAACTAAACACAACACAACACAAAGGCAAAATAAATAAAATCATTAGTGTTTAACCCTGGAGTAGTCGCGTGGACTACATATGTAGCCCACTCATACAAAGAGTTTTTTATTTTTGTTGATTTTTTGGAACACAGAGGTTGTGATTAGTTTATGTTGATCATATTTAGTTAAGAAAACTGTACTGATCATATTTTCATATATTTATTAAAACGTTAATGCTTATAAGTTTATTTATTTCAATTTGAAATTGGACACTCCCGTTACTTTTAGGTGCGCGACTACTGAAGGGTTAATTGGTAAGTCGAAACCGTCATATCTTTCTTTATCAGTAGTGAATTCAGTGATGGGGTAGTAACATTTATCTACAAGGAATTCAAATAAAGACCTCTTAAAAGATCCCAGACAATCTTTACTTCTAATAGCTGCTGGTATATTATTGTATATTTTTGGGGCCATACCTAGCACACTTTTGCCGAAAAATGCGGTTTTATGAGAGGTAGCATGAATAGTATTCTGATAACGGCGAGAGCGCAATTTTTCAAATAAATGCAAGTTACAGCGAACAAACACTCCCATTTCATAAATGTACATAGACGGAAGAGTGAGTAAGTTGAGTTCCTTAAATAATGGTTTACAACTATCATCCGATTGTAATTTGGTAAATGATCGCAAGCATCTCTTCTGAGCTTTAAAAGCAATGTCTCTATCAGGGGAGTTGCCCCAGAAAATTATTCCGTACCTAATACCAGAAGTCACATAAGCATTATTAATAAGCACATCAATTTGAAATAAAGATATGATGAATAAATAACGCATGTTAATTTTAGGTACTGTTCAATTTCAGGTGCACCATCGACTAGCAGTTGGGGCTTTCACACTGGTATCGATGCAAAGGTGGGAGTAGATGGAGGGTATACAAATGGTCAAGCAACCTTAGAATCTAAAAATCACGTCGGCTTTAGTATCGGCGGTCACAAGGAGACCGTTGAAAAGGAGTTTAAACCCGCAGTTACTGCTGCGCCTCCACCAAATAACTTCGGTTCAGGTATACCGAATTATCCAGCAAATGGGTCACCGTACTACATACAGTATGTTCCACAACCTGCACCACAGTATTCTCCACAAGTTGCCCCACAGTACGCCCTGCAGCAGCCACCGGTTAGCTCACCATATAGTCAACAGGGGCAACAGTACGCCCCGCAGCAATCCCCGCTGGTTGCCCCACAATATGTACCGCAGTATGTTTATGCACAGTACACCCCGCAACACGCTCGTCAAGTTGCCCCACAGTATGCCCCGCAGAGTGCCCCACAAGTTGACCCACAATACGCAACACAGGGTGGTATACAATACGTCACACAGGTTGTCCCTCAATACGCTCTGCAGTAGGCCTAATGGAGCTCCGAACAGTTCGCAGCGAACGATTAATAAAGAAGCCAATAAGTTAGTTTCTATTTATCTATCACTAGCATTTAGCAAATCATTTCAACAAAACCACACAAGAAATGTCCATTAAAGCATCCATATTTATTTAAACAAAATATTAAATAAGTACTGTGCAAAATTATGAAATGCATTTTTTTTTTCACTTTTTATTTTATTTTATTATTTATTTATTTATTTTCTTTGCATACAAAATTAATCAAAGTTAAATAAATAAATAAAATAAGTTATTAAATTACTGGAAACATTTGGGTTTCGTATTAAATTAGTTTATATGTGTGTCTTTGCGAATAAAGTTTTCTAAACTAAAGCTTGTATTCTTTCCACATTCCAAACACTACTTAATAAAACCCAACATCTTCTTAAATGAGTGGAATTCCAAAATGAGGCTCGTCGCTTGACGTATTACATAAAACAGTCAATTATTTCATCTTGTATGGTAACTTTTGCTTCTGCATCTTTTTCAAGAGAATTCTGGCAAAAATGTAGGTAGGCATAATAATTGAAAGTTTGATAGCAAGTGTTATGATAAACGATTTGATCTAAAATGTCTACGATATTCAATATTTGATGATTCTTAAGTTATTCATTATTCTCGTACCTACATATAACCTCATAATAAAAAAATGACAAGTGTTTAATAAATTATAACAATAAATCTTCTCGTTGTGTCTTTTGTGATTATACTTAATTATGATTCGTTTTCCTCCTAGGATTTGATCATCAAAATCACAAGAGGCAGTCCTCCAAAACGCCCGCCATACACCACTTCCTAGTGCTTTAGCTGGGAATAAAATGCAACAAACTCCCCAACAGCACAGCTGTCTGTTCAGTTAGAAAAACTGGATACTATATGAAACACGGAATATTAAACTTAAATTATTGGCTAAGGCAAATGTGACAGCCTAGGAACAGCCCTATGGTAAAGAGATAGAGAAGCGATAAGGTCTAGTCTTTAGTGTTAGACCATTTTGTACCCCGAGTGGTATAAGTATGAGAAAAATAGAATCAAGAACTTACGATAACTTCATAAACGCTAAATACTTAATGGTACTCAATTAAATAGACGTTCTGGCAGTGAACGGTGGCTAATATTCACAAATATTTTAAACATAATTCTAATTTTCGTCGGTGAACCCGTAACAAAACATAATAAGTACTTACAAAAGAAAACTGTTTGATCGCATGGTTTTATGATAAGACATATCAGGTATCTTTTTCAGAAAAAATCGAGGCGTTATAAACGCATCGGCCATAGACCATAAACTACCTGGGCTTTTTAGGTTCCTTCCCCGAACAAGCTGATAGCAGCTCGGAGTCTGTATTTGTGCCAAATAAACGGAAATGAGCCCAGCCCATAATATACACATGGAACTTTTTTCACTTTTGGTACTGACGAAATAATAAAAACGTATAGTTAGACAAATCGTTTATTTGATGCACTCAAAAACAAACAAAAGCACAACAAAAGCGAATTAGCGAAACAGTTGCAAATGTTAAAAGAAGAGTGAAAGAACACTATCTTTCCTTATCGACATAGTTGTGTTTGTATTTATTGTTTTAATTACAATTTAATGTTATTTATTTTAGTAGTCTGTATGTATGTATCTATGTATGTATGTTTGTTTGTATGTATGTAAGTATATTTTTATATTATTTGTTTAATTTTATTAAGTTAATAGTTTTTGATTTTATATATTTTATTTTCTCATACTCTTACACACGCTGTCTACATCTCTGTATCTTCTCTCCTATCGCAGGTGTGCTGGAAGAGATTTCTTTAGAAATAAGCATCACCTTTGTATAAATTTTTCTGTTCTTTTCTTCTTGTCTGTTTATATATGTGTGTACATAAATCTCCAACAGCACAATGGTTAAATAAATAAATAGGTTATTCAAGTATTTTGCTATTATTGTACTTTATATGTAGGTCTGCTCTGCCTGGGCGGAGCACCGCCGTGTCCTCGCGGGCGCAATCGGCGGCGGCGATCTCTCACATCCGGCCTTGGTCCAGGCTATGGTACGGAACGAACGTGCATGGGAAGCCGGCACCTCCTTCTGCAAAGGAGTAATGCTCGCGAAGCAGAAGACGGAGTGAGTGAGGCGCCCTCACACGCCCTCATCTTTGCGCCCTCACGCCCCCAGCCGCCGCAGAAGACGTCCTGGGCGTCTGAAGTCCATTCTGGCCACCGTAGGCGCGTGCTTGCGAACGGCGAGCAATGGGTATCTCGCCGCCTGGTAAAGACTAGGCCCAGGTAGACTTTGCGTTGTGTTCCACGCCTCTAAGAGAAGGAACCAATAATGAATGGGTCCGCCAGGACCGATGCCTGCCAGGGTCACGGGTTTGTTAGAAAGGTTTACATCGTCTATGACATACTTTAAATTAAATAACGAACCTATAAAATGCAGTGTGCGTCTCAAGGTTGCACCAAATTGGAGTTCAGCTCTGCATGTGTCAAGCAAAAGTGCTTGACGCTGATATTCTGATGGATTGCTGGAGTGACATGCGGAAGTCGAGCAGACGAGATAGAAACAGTGCAGTTGCTAAGGCCTCATTACGGTACCCATTTCTGCCACGGAAGTAGAGCTTGCTGGGAACTGGTTTGATAAAAGTTTATTATTGTCGGTGTTATTTACGGCACATGTCACATTCCTACCTTAAATTATATTATCGCCCTTTATAGCTAATAAATGGCAGTAGATAGGTTTGCCCAAAGCACTAAGTACGGCCATAACTATTATTGTCATAAATTAATTAAGTACAAAAAGCACTCGAAATGGCAAACCTTAAAATTACAATCATTGAAATTAAGAACCAAATTACTTAGTATTCGTAATTAATCAATCTAAAAGACCACGTCACTTTAGACTAGATAAAATGACGTGAAAAATGTCGAGGACCTGAGAGAATACCGAATCATAATTAGGAGTATTTAATTATGACTATTTTTAATAACGGCACGTGATTAATGAATTAGTTAAGAAGCTCGGCATCCAAAACTAAGATTTTTCACAGATATAATATAAACCAAGTATACCAAATAT